>JAODJX010000037.1:23921214-23942640 GCA_026776945.1 Isichthys henryi
CCCCCCCCCCCCCCCCCCCCCCCGCCCCCCGCCCCCCCCCCCCCCCGCCGCGCGGGGCGCCCGCGCCCCCGCCCCCCCGCTGGGGGGCAGCAGAGCCTCAGCCTTTGCCCCGTCTGTTCCCAGGCTGGGGTGGACTTGCCGCAATGCTTGATGAATTGTTCTCTCTTTCAAACTATTGATTTGCTGTGACGTATATGACAACCGCCAGAAGCCGCTAATCCCCCTGCTAGCATTGCACAGTAGGCACAAGTGGGCTTTCGGAGCCCGGCGGGAGGCAGACTCTTTGACAGTCAGGGTTCTCTGCGGGCAGAGCCAGAGACTCGAGGGACGTCTGTAAATGGGTTGCATAATAAATAGGGCCAATAGGATTATTTTTGCGGAAGCTGCCATGCGGCCAACGAAGGCAGAGAATTACTGTTGTACGATCTTGGCAGGGAAAGATGGAAGGACCCCATCTGAGAACACGTTGCCTTTTTGGGGTCACGCTGGAAGTCTTTAGCTATCATCTGGAGATGATAATACAGTAATCATACTTTAGTCAACATTGTACAAACACAAGTACATAAGAACTCTTTAGTTGCATATCCCGTATTGCTCTCCTATGCACACACAAACACACACACACACAGACACACACGCACATGTAGGATATACCTATCTTTATGGGGCCCGCTCATTCACTTCTATGGGAAAAATGCTAATGCTAACTAAGACAACCTTAACCTCCACCCTGCCCTAACCATAACCATAACCATAACCGTAAGTAACCAAGCAAAATACAAGAGGTTTTGCATTTTTACTTTTTTCATAGCAGTCACTGATTTTTATAAAATAGAGTTTTCCCTTATGGGGACCAGGAAATTGGTCCCTATAAGGGAAAAAAATGGATATTTATCACATTATGGGGACATTGTGTCCCTATAAGGATAGGTATACCCGCTCTCACACACACACACACACACACACACACACACACACTGGGGAGAGCAGAGCTTCTGGTCAGAGTCCATGGGTAGCTATTGCTCCAGCACCCCAGACCGGTTTTTGGTTGAGAGCTTTGCTCAAGGGCCCCAGAATGACATTATAAGCCTAATGGTCACAGGCTCCAGAAGGCAGAACTCAGACGCTGCCTCCCGAAAGCCAAACCACACTCCACGCATTTCTAATACAGCTGGATCTTAACCAACATCAAAATACACATTCAGGCTCTCCAGGAAGTAAATCTAATAAGAATTAACATACGTGTTTCCTACCTGTACAATCAAGGTCATGCTAACATAGAAACATAGCAGCTTGTGATCAGTTGCCCTGGAGCATTTATTAGGGAACTTCCCCAAGGGACATTTTGGTGGAGCTATTAGAGCAGAAAAAAAACGGTTTCTTGCAGGGTGCTGAAGACCACTTGTTTATTTTATCTGTATCCTACACTCTGTGGAAGGTTCTTACACTCTCACTCAGCCCGGTCCCCAGGAAACCCCAAATGGTCTACATCTTTGCTCCCTACCGAGAACCGGTTTGAGGAACACAGTTATAGACGACACTGATGCTTTGCTTCCTCACAAAAGTTAGAAAGAAAGCTCCACAATCACCTCAATGGTCAGACGAGGAGGCCATGAGATGCACTTCAGAAGGAGTTGTGAAACTGGGAATTTTGGCTGCATTCTCAATCAAAACCCAGGGGGTAGGATTAGCTCACAGCTCAGGTTGGTTTTAATAATATGAAATGGTGCACTGGTATGGCTGTCCTTTTCTTGTTCTTAAGGCAGGGGTAGACAAGTCATCAATGTTATCAAAGGAAAAAGTATTTACATAGAAGCAAGACTAAAGTTAAACAATGTAACACTAGCAGAATTTCTTCAGATATGATTTTGTACTAAGAGGCATTGGGACAGTCGATTAGGTGCCTGGAAATGGCCAGAATAGGAGGATGTCTGTCTTGCTGCGTGATTATTTTCATTTGCACATAACACGGCAAACACAGCACTGGCAAATTAGCATTGCAAGAATTTAGCTTTGTGAGCTGTGAGTTTTATGGGCTTGCTGTACCCACTGTTAACAAGTATGAAATATTCAAGGTGACAGCTATTTATAGGTGCATCTAATATACCTGTAAAAGGTTAAAAGGTCACACACATGATATACTCAGACATGTTACATGCATTGTACAGGCATATTATATACAGACATGTTATGCACATGACACAGACATGTTATGTACATTATATAGACTGTACAGAACATTCCACCAGCCCCTCAATAAACATTGAGTACATACTGTACATTTACCCTCCTCAGAGCTCTATGAAGTGACTGGTTGTCCTTATTCTCTGTAACCGAGCAGTGATTGCCTTCTCTGACAGTTATGTTATAGAGGTTTTCACTCTGTATTACACTGTAGATGCATGTTCTAGACAGGCACATAATTATTTTAAGATCAAAGTATAAACCTCTTATATATTCAGCTTTAATGATGGTTTTTAATTTACATTAAGTACAGCAAGGGAAATGAGAACCTCCCGTGTTCACTCAGCACATTTACTGAAAAAGAAGCCAGTTATACAAGAGGCCCCACAAGCCTAAATTCAATTCATTTCCCACAACATAGTTACGTAGTTAGGTTATTGGAATAATGAATACAAAATACACACTGGACTTGCAGAAGGCTCATTTATCAAAAGGAATGCAAAACCTTAGATTTTGGCCAAATCTTTAGTCATTGTCTTTCATTGTGTCATTTTGTTGCTTGAGACAAAGTGCCAGCCTTCACCAGGTAATAAATGGAATTTATTTTATAGATAACCAACATGAAAAGAAGCTTCCAGGAATATCTACACTGCACCCCGTTCAGCCTGGGTGGGTTAATAACCTGTAAATGTATCTGAACGACAAACAGCAGATGGGCATCTTCAGGCAGGAGGGTCTTTTGAGGTCTAGTATTACAGTTGCTTCATGTAAAGGACCAAATTCTGCCCCTTACACTTTTCACCTACTTGTCGTCTCAGTCAGACATGCTAATAGAATCAGAAGAGAAGGACAATGGCAAATGAAAGTGTCAGATAAATATGATGATGGCCTCGCTGCTATCAGGGCAGTGCTCAGACTCTTCAGAGGATTTGAGAAGAAACCTTCAAGCCCCCTGAAGAGCAAGCCAATGGCAATGTTAGCAAGAAAAAAAAATCTTGAATGATAATTAAAACTATATATCCTTCTGAAGATGAGGCTCAGTATCCACATCCCTACACGTGCAGACCTATGAATTATCCAGAAGATGGAATCAATTATAAATCTAGCAGGATCATAAATAGGTCAAATGAAGATGAGAAAATCACAAAAATGAGGGGAATTGCATAAGCACAGGAAGGGTTTAATTAAATCAGCAATGACACTTTTTTTTTTTAATTGGGAATACAAAAAAATCAGAAACACAAATTCTTGCAATTATGCATTTTAAAAATTCAAGTTAATAAACATTTAAACTACTGTTAATTGTAATGAAGTAATATTTGTTTATTCGTTCATTTCATAATAACAACTAGGAAATATACGACATTTTTTTACAGTAACATTTCACAGATAAATGTGCCACATTTATGCATCATTTTGTCATGCTAACTCCGGGAATTGCAAATATTACCAAACATGCAGACTAAACTCAGACCATAGCATATTTGGCAAAAACTCTGCAATTACATATGCAGTTTGCAGAACACAGCCCAGATGTGTATCTACAGTATTATGTGGCTTCCCATTCTATACGTTAATGTGGGTTTAATCATTCTAAGGGCAGAGCATAAGTTTACCTGGTATCATTAGTTCAAACATGACAATCAAGTCGAGTGGCAACACAGGAAGATGGAAATTGCTTTCCTTCTATTTTAAGTAGCATAACGAGAAAAGGGCAACTTAATGTGACCTCCTGCTATAGGCAGAATCTGGCAAATGACAGCGTCAGCTAAACCAAATTCAAAGCTGCAGGTGTGACTCTTCTCCTAACACATGGTTGGCAGGAACATAAAAGAGGATCCATTTACTTCCCAGCATGCATTTCAGACCTACAAAGGGTAGAGAGGGGAACCTCATGTTGGTTTTGCAGTATGAATAATTTAGTGGGAGTTAAACGTAGTAAGACTTAATGTCATTTACAGTATCTTCTCATCCAAGCATTGCATCAATGATTCATTTGCACAATAGCTCACGTTATACACACAACAAGCCTTCTCGACAAATATGATCCCCACAGTTTCCTTCCGCCTGTTCTGAGATTTATGGAATGCTAGTGGTTCAATTAAAATACTATATGTTGGCACACTGTTATATTATTATCAATATAAGACTTAAATTGGCACTCATTTTAGGTTTATACTATTAAAAAATAAATAAAAAGCTGATACTTACCACCTCGTTTCATTTAAAATTTAGTTTATAGCACAAAACTGAGCAGAAACGAATCATTGCAGGATGAATTTGGCCTGTTTTCAGTTCTTTTCTTATTTTAATTTTGTATTAATGAGTTTGAATGTTTTATCATCATTCTCCCTTTGTCTACATTGTTAGAAATTGTTGTATTCCCAAAGCAATGTGGCCTTGATTTCTCTTATAATTAATTAATATAATGAAATCAGAATTGGGAATTAATTAACAAATTGTGGAATAATCTTAATGCGGTTTCCTTCTTTTAAAAGAGCAGTGCAATTTTCTCTACAGTATGCCTGAAACGTTCTAATGTACAGTACAGCTCCTGTAAATAGGTTAATATGGAATATGGGGTTATGAGACTCAAGTCTTTAACCCAAATGTTGCAACTTAAGACCTGTAATGGTCCTGTTGACATCATCCATGCATCAATCCAGCCATCCACCAAGCTCTCTCTCTGCTTATCCATACAGGGTGAAGGGAGAAGACCTGTGGCCTATCCCAGGCAGCCTGAGACACAAGGCAGGGGACACGCTGAGTCCCTGTGTTGTTTTCGTATACAAAGATTTTGGCAAAGCAACAAAATAACAGCACATTCTCAGTTACTAGCTGAAACAGATTATTCATATAATATTTGGAGGGAAAGAAAAGTTGTAGGATGTGTTGGAAAAAATGTGCAACAGTGAAGAGAGTTCCATTGTTTTATAGTTGTTATACGGGCTATTTAAAATGCAAGGTACTGCTTCGGCACCATCGATTTTAATAGCATTATTTTTACTATGGGCTACATAAAGTCAGCTGTTGTCTGTACTGATATGCAGGTACGTGTTGGATATATGCGTGGGACAGGATGAATTGCAGCCACTGATGGCATAACAGAAAGGATGCCGTGCTGAGTGTTTGTTTTTTTTTTAACGCAGAGCACTGACAGGAAGAAAAGTGTCTTGGCGACTCCAATCAAAGGAAGTGAGCGCAGTGTTAGTCGGATCCACTGATCCATTCATCACGACGCTTTAGCTGTCATGCAAACGGCTCCCAAACTGCACATTTTTGTTCTGTAAAGCCCAGGAAGATGTGATGTTTCCTTTTTTCCCTGTTCTCCTTTAAAGTGGGTAAACTAACATCTCTTTTGGTGACGTGTACAGAAGTAGCATCAGAGATGTAATTATTCTTCCACACTGTGGAGAAGGATGGATCCTGTGAGAGGAGGCTGGAGAGCTGGCAAAAGGAGATTTTTTATTTATTTTCTTTCTTTATACTAAACAGTCGTGGGGTTTCTGATGTTAAACCATCTTGTAATTCACTGACCCAGAAATGACGGCTGCAAGGAAATATCAGAACACATACTAAGTGCGACCAACCACAAAAATTACACAGATCCATAGGTACGTTTTTTAATGTCTATCCAACAGTTTTTATTAAAAACGCAAAATAGTATGTTGTCTGTTTTCCTTCTAAATTAACTGTGGGCTGCAGGTAAGAACTAATTTGACACATGGATGCTTCACAGACAATGCTGTAATGCAGTATTTCGAGATAAATTAATTATCTAATTAGCCAAAGATAATTATTGCTATTCTGCCCCTTGGATGTTATTTTTTTCCCACACATTGACCTTTGTATTTGCATATCATGGGCATACGAACAGAATTATATTGTGATCAGACTGTATAAGATATAAATAAAACACAATGTTACACCTTACTAAAATCTTTAACAAAAAACCATCAGTATGCTTTGGTTTGGAGTTCGGAAATTCAGCTTCATTATCTATAGCAGGGCGAAAGCTTCATTGCCTTCTCAGACATGAAGGGTCTGTGTTCAGATAAAGAGACTGAACACATGAACACATTTTTCTTAGGTTTGATTGAAGTTCAGTTTAGCTGTTTCTAATTATCTGTTGGTTATTCATAAAAATTATATATGAATATGATAAAAAAATAAATGATAGATAGATAGATAGATAGATAGATAGATAGAGGAAATTATTTTACATTAAGCAGTATATTGCAGATGTTTTGCAGCCATAAAAGCACCATAAAATTGTCTAGCATGCAGAACAGAACCTGATCAGCTTAGACACGAATGTTTAAGAACAAACAATAACTCTCACTGGTCACATCAGTACCAGCCTGTGTTACGTTCCTCTCCTATCAAATTGCCAAATATAGCACCTGCCAGTCAATTCAACAAAAAGTCTGTTTGCAAATGGTTTCTTTCCGGCAAAATGGTGTAGCTGTGTGTGTGTGTGTGCGTGTGTGTGTGTGTGGTTGTGCAAGGTGTAAGAAGCTCAGTCCATGACTGAGCCAGATAAGACAGAGGTGTAACATTTCTATTGTCTTTTTACAGACAATAAAAGAATACTCCCCACACCGTATCACTATCTCCATTTGTTACATCGCCTGCCTCTCCAACTCACCTCCAGTGTAAGTCTACAATAGTGTGCTACTTTTGCATGGTAACCTGTTTCTCATTGTCATCAGAGTGTGAATGCAGCAAAATCATAGATCAGATGTGACCTCAAATATGGTAAAACTAAGCGCAGAAATACAGTAAAGTACACTGCATTTTTAAAAATCAATGCATTAGCTTTGCTAAAATCTCAGACAGTGTCTAAGTACTAAAGTTGACTCTGGTTATTTGTAAGCTATCTACACATTACATGTAAGTTGTCAGATGACTGAACTCCTTAATTCCACTCACCAGTGACAAATGTGTTCCTTTGAATTTTGCAGAGCCGAAAGTCTTTGTGGTAAATCTTGACCTAGTGAAACTCCACATGCTCTTTCTGACAACAAATAAAGAGATTGTATGGGTTGCAAAAGAAAGGCAGTATTGACAGCTGCTTTGTTCTGACAGCAGTAGTTTCCCTACGAACTCTCTGCATCTGTATTGCTGTGTGGGGTGATTAGAGTGACTCGCCACAGGGATTTAGACTTGTGCTGTTCAATCCCAAAGACTACAGCTCTGTCAGCTCTTTCACATGAAAACACAGTTTCAAGAAAAGTGTCGACTAAGTACCTGTCGACCTCCATCTCCGGTTATGTCAGCGCTTCCTTCAGGTGGAGGTGCAAAAGCAGCTCAACTCCTTTTGCGCTCTATTCAGTGATGAGATGCTTTGCAAGGGATGCAAGCAACAGCCTGGTCACTAAAAAAAAAAAACATTCTGGCTTCATGTTCTTTTTATTCCAGTATGAGAGCCTTCGTGCATATTTCACTATTTCAATTTCACTACATCTCGCACTGAAGAGAAAACACGCTGCTGCAGGTTGATTAGATCTGACTAGAATATTGATTCAGGCTTTTTTTTTTTGTATATTGACTGGGCTGCCATCTAGTTTTGCAATAAATGGTAAGTTGTCTTTGTTTCTGTACAATTTGAACATGTAGGTTCAGTTTTCCTTAATGCTTTCCTTTGCAAGCCCTGCTAGATATTAAAGCAGGGGTCAACGTTATGGCAAGTGCTACAGACATTTTCATCAAAGCAACTCGATGATTTTTCCTTTTATTCGTCAAAGAAAATATTTTGTCACGGACACAGACGTTTGTCCGTTTTTGGACAGCTTCATGATTCCTGTGTCATGAAAAATATCTGTCTGTTTATTTGTTTGATACAATTTAATTTTATGTATTTTTTATTTTCCATTCAGGCTGTACACCAGCCAGGGATAGGTCTGGGATATTTTCTGCTAAAATAATGAAATGTAATAATGCCAAATGTTATAATAAGTGAAATAGGTGAATATGCCGAAGCCTGAAAACACTGAGCACAGCTTTCTATTTAGCATCCATTTTTTTAGACTAGTCATTTGGGACAAGCTGATAGTAGATGAAAAATGTATCGCACATAAATACTTCAAATTTCTAATTAACCTATTTATATATATAAGAACATAAGCTAATAATATTACTATTCATGCCAGTGAAGTAGGTCTTAAGTTCTTTTTTTTTGTAAAAAGTTGGGTGAAATATTTCAAATAGCGTCTATATTTGTGGGCACACAGGAAAATGGTACATTTAATCAATGTGTGATCAGTGCCATGTTACTATAGAAGCACAAACCAAAGCCACGATATTCTTAGTAGTTAAGCTTCCTGGGGCTGTTCCATCAAAAACATACAAAACAGTCTAATCAGCCTCCTTGACTATCTGAAGACATTCAAAATGACACCATTTGACTTTCATTATAATTTTCAACAAATGCATTTGACGATGAACCATATAAAACGAGTTTGATGTCTTTTCTTATTTCCCCTTTATCGGTTAAGTCTGTTATGACAGCTATCTGTATGCTATTACTTTAAATGACATTTTTATAAATTATTAAAACTAGCCAGCCTGGAATTTAAGGCACTGGTAGGTGAACTAATCACAGACTCACTAATATTACAGCCAAAGGAACCATGAATACAGAAAACAAGTAGATAAAACTGTTGTTGTCAGAAATAATACCCGTCTATACCTTAAAAAATTTAATTCTTTTGCATATATACTTGGATTTTGTTTATATATGAGGTGTGAATATATATATATATATATATATATATGAATGTACCTATTATACATGTATGACAACTACAAATTAACATTTTACAAAATATTTGTGTCAACCATTCACGGTGTCTTGTGAACTAAAATATTAAACCTAGTTCTTCAAACTCTATGAAAGTATGTATGCAGTGCATTCAAGCTACTGATGATACTATTTAACAGTGTCCTCTGTAATTTTGGAAAATTAATTATAGCAATAAGAAAACAAATTTCATCCTATATTCTTTTAGGGGAAATAATGACTATATTATTTAAGTTGTTGCTAATTTTAATGAATACCTTTTGATGAACCAGATTAACATTGTTAAGCCAAGGGAATTTCTCAAGAGAGGGTTGAGTGTCATTTTCTCCACTAAATGAAATAGAAGATTATTAATTTTTCTATACCCTAGTGTCAAACTGCAGTTTATTTTAATTTGATATTTGCCCAGTGGGAATTTAATAGGTTTGACATTGTTAAGTATGTTATTGAAATTAATTACTTTTCTAAGGTTTTTGGATGACTATAATATGTATTGTTTTTTTTTAATTATTAATTAATTTAATACAATTACAATTTTTCATTAAATTCCATGTTTTATGTTCACAAATGAATGGCATGTATACATATCTGTGTAACATATTATAACCAGATTACTTTTGTCTATTCTAACAAAATATTACTGAATTGTTTGTGGTTGAGTGTGTTTTATTTGACCAGAATTTAGGAGCCTTATTAAAGTGAAACAGAGACTACGTTAAGTATAACACTCCCTGCAGAGAGTGGTCCAAGGTTTTAATAAATTCCTCCTCAACGGCTGAAGAGAAAAAGGCCAAAGCCAAAAATGGAAACTGCAATTATTACCCTTTTTGTCCTGTTACAACTCACTTTGGTTCCTTGTCCTGTGCATAAGAAGTGGATTTTGGCAATTTATCCTCTGGTTAATTAAAATCGCTTCCTCTGGCTTGGCTTTAATGATGCTTAATGAATGAGATTCTTTACTCTAAAAATGTGTGTACTTTCATTAGTTAAACTAATTAAAGCAGATAAAAGAGCTTCATCGTCTAAATCCAACTAAATTTTTAAAGAATTCGTAAAAAGCAACCCACCCCCCCCATTCTTACCTTCAAGTTGCCTGCAGGTAAATGGTTTGGCTTTCTTGTGCATTGAGATACTGAGGTACCTTTAGTCAAAGCTTTTTTTGGAAAGCAAAGATGAGCAGGTCAATGTGTCCTATTATAAACTAAAATGACATATTTCAAGTTGGTGAGATGTCTTACATATGAAAATATGTGGACCAAGCTGCATAATCAAATAACTGTTATTATTATTAAATAGAAACCTGAAAAAGACAGATAACAGATAACATACAACATAGACTGTTATTTTGCTGAAATTTCGTAGTGGATGAAAATTATAGAGATTAAAGTGAGACACACAGAGCAAAGTGGGATTGGAAATGTCCGTCCTGGAGGCGTGAGGTGAGTGTGAGGCCCATTGAGTCACTATGACTCACTGTCATGCCTTTATAATAAAATTTATTGACTTTAGTATTTTTTACAACAAGAAACATCTAAGCTCAGCTATTCATAATTGCAGTGTTAAAGGAAAAGCTTCTGATGTCCACACAGAGCCACAGAAAGTGGGTGGTTATTCAGGCCCCTCCCACAAAGTACCGCATGTTGGACTGTTTATTTATTCAATAACATTCTTAATAAACAGAACATTTTCTATCAGGACATATGAAGACAAAAGGGACAAAGAATCAAAGAGAAAGAATAGGGCATTCCTAGCTACTGAATTGTTACTGGACAGTTCAAAGTGTTAAATTGCAGTGGAACCTGTTATTTACAAACTTCCAAAATTCAAAGATCTATCTTCACCTTGTTTCATAGTTATCAGAGTTCGTGCAAGAAAAGCAAGCCACCGCATGTAAGGGAGCAGGTGGAGTGGGTCGATTAACCTTACCTGGATTAGCTTTGCTCTTTCCAGCATCAGCACAGCCGTATGTTGTCAAAAATGACAAGACATATGATAAAAATGTGCAGAATTGTGTTGAACGAATATGTGCCTACATGATTCAGGTAGCTCACACACACACACACACACACACACACGCAGACAGAGGTTCCCAGCCAATTCCCAGCAGTTCTCATATTGTGTGGGTTCTGGTATTCTTGCCTTTTGTCCCAAATGTTCAAATATGCGACATTATATTTTGCTTAGGATAATATTCATATACTGACACAACATATCCTGCCCTTGTTTTGATTTGAGCTATAAAATGCACCATTTCTTACAGGTGGGTGAGTCGTGTCGAGCTGATGTGCCCTCGCCAGGCCCGATTCGGCAGCACTGCTGGAGTCTGAGGCTCAGAGAACTCCTCCGGTGTGCTTCTCTACCTAGCAGGTGGAGCATGTGGCCTGTTTCAGAATGGCAAGGGGCAGGAAGTCACATCTGTCAGTGATTCCATATTTAACCTTCACTATTTGGGTGGTCTTCCCCCTGTGCTTTCACTAAAGTCTGGGACAGCTTTTTATGCTAGTAAAAATGTAGAAAGGTGTGACATTCGATGAAGAAGATTAGAAAAGTAGTGACCAGAGCAGATACCCATGCAGGTGCTTTTCTTTCCCTCTATTCCTCTCTATTTGTGTTGCTCCATTTTTACAACCAAGTTTAAACCTCTTTACCTGTTAACTATTATGCTTTCAGTTGATACAAGTTTTCTATAATTTTACATTCACACTCTATGTGCCATTTATAGACAAAGTCATGGTGAAACTGATAGCATATTACCCTTTAATTCCAGCATTATTGGCTCTATTCTGACATTTCTTTATAATTCCGCTTTTCAAGAATTAAACTTACAAAGAGAGATAAACTATTTGTAAGTGTAAACGTGAAGTTATATTCCCTGAAAAATCTGTAATGTACTCAGTATTATTTATGGATAATCGCCCCTTTTTACAGTAACAAGAAAACATTCTCTTGTAAGTTACCTCAGTCCATTTTTCTCATTGAAAATGTAAGCTATAATACTGCAAGATAATACTTTGGAATTTTTTAATTGAAACTTTAATTGAGGTGTATATCCTTCAGAGGTTACAATTGAGTCTTGACACGTTGAATGCAAAATTAGCTAGAGAAAACTTTATACAAAAAAAAAATACATTATTATTTAAAGTATTTCCAAATGTATCTTAAAAACACTGCCAGCAGCAAATTAAGCTGTTTCTAGGAAAAGCAAGAGACAGCTACTATCTGCCATGGTCCTAAAGTAAATATACATCCAAAAGACATACATTTTCAGTAATATGTCTTGATGAGATACAGCCAGTCTTTACCATATTGATCAGCACTCAGGCATTAAATGATTAAGAAAACCCAGAAGAAACTAGGCAGGGTAATATGCTTACTACTGTAGGTAATCACCATAGGAGCACAACTGTTCTACCCTACAAAGTCTAAACAGCAGAGATAAAAAGGGGGCACTGATTGTTAACGGAAGCTGTTAAATGCAGTGCCTTCCTTATTGTTTTTACTTCCAGAGCTCTTATGCATTACCATGATGTCTTGTGTTGACAGGCCGGACAACCCTATAGGCAACTTAGGCAGCCACCTTGGGTGCCATCGTCTGGGGGCTGCAGACCAGTGGCGACTGCACTAAGACTACAAAGGAATGTCATGGATACAAATGTCTCTAAAATGACTCTAAAATGTCCTGAAAATTTTTGTGAAATACGTACTGTTGTATTTACAATGCTATTATAAAGTGTGCTAGAATGTATTCAACTTAATGACTAGTTTGTGCAGAGTCAGCGATAATTTCTTGCAGGTTATCTAACATGATTTTTGTTAGGATCCATCACATTCCTATGGCAGCACAATCCACTAAAACGCATTGAAGTGCAGTTTTGAAATTATACTTCAGCATCAGAGCATTTCAAATTCAGATTTTTGGCAAGTGAAGGCTTTGAATTTTCAAAATGTTTTTGTAGATATCTTACTGTAAATGAAAACAGAATTATAGGATTCCTCAGTTTGTGTCTTGTTTTGGTAGTAAAGCTTGTTCATTGGTAGCCTCGTAGAGCCCGTTCCTTTACTCCAAAATAAACCGTGGGGAGGACTAGCCAGCAAGCTAGCTGGCAAGCTTTATGATGTAGGCCTAAAATGTGCTTCCCCTGTTTGAAAGACCACCAAACGCCACTGTTGCAGACATAGCTAATCGCCACCCTCACCCGCCCAGCATACTTCACGGGCTTCAACCTTTCTGGAACCATCCATCTGCCATGACTGTTATGTCATATAAGACAAGGGTGAGCAGAGAGCCTGCCTTAGCAAAATAAGGGCACAAACAGGCGACACCTTAAACAAAATGCCAGCCCATCGCAGGGCACAAACACCTACTTCATGAGCAGTTATGGGACACCCCCCCCCCACATCAAAAAACATGCAAAACATGGATAAAAAGAGAGGTTGAAGCTGAGGTCATGGCAGTTTTTTGTTGTGTCTTTTATATTTGGGTTTTCATTGTCATTTCTTGTGAAGTTCTCTTTGCTTAATGTGTGACACCTTGACGTTTCAAAAACAAACAAGTGAAGCATACTGGATAAATGCTGTTTGTCCTTAATTAATCTTTTAACATTCTTCCAGTTGCTTACAGTATGTCTAGTACTGTGCTGTTATTGTAGATGTGAGCGTGAACGTACAGGCCTATATGAGTGCCGATTGCGAGACTACCCACAATCCAGCATTTATCTTCATAGCTTCATAGTTTAACACTGAAGAAAATTATCAAGAACTAAATTCTAAATCTGTATCAACTGTAGTTTATGTTACTTACAATAGCAGAAACTACAACTTTTGTTGATACTAATTTTGTATATGTTGCCCATCTTGTGTATTTCACCTCTTTTATCATCATCACAAGTTCTTATTTAAAGGCATAAAGATGACAGAGCAATTAGGAATGTATCGTGATGAGGTGAATATTTCAGTCGTTTGTGCCAAGATAGTTTCAAAAATGTTACGTTGCTAATGCACCTCTTGAATGAATGGACAATGCCTGCTATTTCTGAAATGTAACTGCAAATGCAGATAATTGGCTTGAAACATCATCTTCATAACTCGTAAAGTGCAATTCTCCAACGCTAAATGATTAGTGCTACTGACAAAATCCACGAATAACACTGCATAAAGGGAAGAATCTTAAATTAAAATGAAATCTTTAATAATAATTATTATATTTTAATTGCAACAATAATTACATAAAGTTCACTTTCTGTCGCATTGTGTCTAGAGCTTGATTGCTGAAGCACAGCAGGACTACGGTTGGTTACGATTTAGATGGAAAATGTATCTAAGGATATATGTAAGCACACATACACACTTAAATAGAACATGAATTGGTGCAAGTACATTAGATTCAGAACCATAATTGTATAGTTTCAAGTTGTATGTGAAAAGTAATTTCAAATTTCTGTACATACTGAATACTGCCATACTACTCTGCTGTAGTTCAGTCTGATTAACTAACTACCGAAGACAGTTTGCAGCTGCATCCTTGAAAGACGTATTTCCGAGTCGTGACTTGAAGGTCTCACATGCTGAGATTCTGTAGGAGAGAATTTGTCACAGATAGCAAGGTTAGGCTTAGGTGCTAAACACCTCCCATTCATCCTGCATGTTGAGCTCGAATAACTGGACTCTAAAAGAAACTTTGCAACCTTAATGTTAGCCCTGATTTTCAGGCTTTCCGACACCCTGCGGACGGGATTCCCCATGTTCCCCAGCTCCGATTACCAGCAAGGTCTTCAGAGCTATGGGATCTGGCAGAGCCATCTTGCATGTGGGCCGAGGACCTACTTCGCCCTTCTGAACCAACACCTAGAGTGGAGGCGCAACCCTGTGCTGTGGAGAGTGCCTGAAGCTGGTGTACTCCTCCTGAGGGCAGGAGCGATATTAGCAAGGCTCATGCCAGACACTGATCCTCCGGATGCAGAGTAGGTCTGGCATTGTATGGAGGAGATGGAGGGACTCCTCTCACAGCCTGCCACAGAATAACCCCCTGGCTCCAATCACAGAAAGAAGCGGGGGAAGCTAGTGGTGCCCGTGGCTCTCGTCCAGGGTGCCTCCAGAGCCCTGGTCAGAAGAGGTTGTTACAGTATCTCCAAAGTCTAGCCCCTGAAGAGGTCGCCATCGCATCTCCAGTGCCAGGCCCAGTAGGAGCCTTTGCTCCACCTAATCACCAAAAGTTCGAAACAGGAGAGGTCCATCTGGAGCCTCCAACACCCGGCCCAGAAGAAGCTGTCACTCGTGCCACAGTTTCAGAGCCCATCTTCACCTTGCTTGCCTCCAGGTGTCCAGGCTTTGCCCCGCTCACCTTCAGGTGTCCTAGCCTCGACCTTACTTCTGATGACCCACAGCCCAGTCTCCTGATGTGCCACCGACGCTTGTCTCGTCTCCTGATGTCGAAGCCCTGGCGCCCACCTCATCCTCAGTCATCACTCAGGCGCGAAGTGGAAAACTTCTCGGTGCAGGTAAAAAATTCACTTTCTTGTTCACACAGTCTGCACCGTACTGCTGGTGCTCGCGGAAGGTACTGGACGGGTGAACATTATGTCTTGAAAGAGCATCTGCCCTAAAAATGACTGCAGCTGTAAAGTTACATTATCGGTTTACACCAAAAAGGCTCTTGCTCTCTTTCTGTTTGGTCGAAAAGAGGCAAAGGTTAAAAAAGCTCATGATGGGTTTGCCAAAGCACTTTCCATACATGACACTAAAGGTAAATTTAATTTGGTGAGGGAGCTTCGTATGTATGCTGAGTGTCAGTGCATTTTTCTGAATTTAGTCTCGGTATGATTTTAAGGTTAAATAATTTGGGGTATTGAGTCACTGCAATTAGTTTCTCCTCCATGTTGCTAAGCAGTTTGGTTTCCAAGTCGCTGAACCTACCCATTACAAACAGAAGATTATATCTGATTAGATGCCGCTTTGCTAGAGGTCAGCGAACTAGGATCGATTTGAACTTTGAGCGGTGTGGCGAAGCGACGAACCGGGCGGCACTTGGTGCCCGCAGCAGCATTGCACCGGCAGAGAGTGGCCTCAGGCTCCCACGTTGCTGCCTGATGGTTTGCTGTTGATGGGCTCCTCATCCATCCCTGGCCAGCACCGGGTCGATGCCCGACTCCTGGCCACCCAGATGATGCCCAGCCAGAGGACGTGGAGTGGGCCCTTGCCCTAAGTTCTGTTCTGTGGGCCCTCTGCTCAGCCTAACATTTGCAATAACCTGGGCCCAAATCCCAGTTCAGTCCATGGAGCAAGCTAAGGCCCAGAAGAGGGGCAGGCTAAGTTTCTGTTTCTAGGAGGGGGAGACAGGAACACGCTACCTACAGTAGGTCAGCTGCCCAGACCCTGGTCTGCTCGGTGATGCTGCCCGGATACCTCTCCTACTGCAACCTCGGGGAGAGAAACGGCAGCATCCTCCAGCTCCTGTCCTGCAGTGCCCTCTGCACCTTCCTGCCCTGCAGACCCCTTGGCGTCCCCCCCTGCCTTGCAGGCCCTCTGAGGCCCTTAGGTCCTGCAGTTTGGACGGGCTCTGCTTTGCCAGTGAACAGGCCCAGGAGGATCCGTGTCCTAGGGCCGTCGCCCAGCTTTCCAGGATCCAGAAGACTCCCTGGCTGCCCTCTGTTGTCATTCGTCACGCCTCCATCCTTATCCCACGGCCCTGTCCTGCCTTTTGCTTTCGCCCAGTCTGTGTCCCAGATTTTTCCCACTTCTGTTCCCGCTCGTGTCTCTGTTGCCCCTCTACTTGTCCACCCTGTCATGATGTGGCCCGTTCTGTTTGTTATTAAATTTATTAGTTAAAAAAATGAATTTATTAGTCATGTTTCTCACAAATGGGTGAATGCCTCAGATGTGAATGTACTTGTTAAATATACTGAGAGCCCAGTCTGCCACTACTATCCCAATTTGAAGTTAGAATTACACAGTCATTTGCTGTCTGGCACTTTTCAAAGAGCCTTTGATGAATGAGACTGAGTGATTTTCGAGGACCTCACTTTGCTTCTCTCAAGTAAAAGGAAAATGTAGCACAACTCTGCAATCTATTTTTTTCCAACCAGATTCTAGTCTGACTGCAAGCTGTATGCAAAGTTGTT
This sequence comes from Isichthys henryi, assembly GCA_026776945.1. NCBI lineage: Eukaryota > Metazoa > Chordata > Actinopteri > Osteoglossiformes > Mormyridae > Isichthys > Isichthys henryi. The sequence goes on from JAODJX010000037.1 coordinate 23,938,318, forward strand.
GTTTCACTTAGCTGTTACACCCATCGTTTTGACATGTTCCATGGCACTGCTCATTATACTTGGACAAGAAAAATGCAAATATAAAAAGTAAAAGAACATTGTCAGCCAGTATGTCAAGGTGTGCGCTTTCCCAAGATACACAGTCTTCATTTCAAGAAGAAGGATGTATTTCAATAAGTAATTTAGAAAAGCAAATGAGTTTGTGTTGTACAAAGCAGTCTGTATAATTCACTTTGCAGTTTGTCGTTCAAACAGACTATTTAGTCAATTTAATCCTCTACGCTGCAGATTGGGAATGAAGGCACATGACACAAACATTTCAAAAACACCCGTATGAAAGGGATTTACACATAATTTAAACAAATCCCCAGTTACTATAATTTGTATGTTATTGTTCAATTGTGTTATGAAAGGCAAATTCTAGATTTTCAGGGACAAACAAACTAACAAATAAAAATGTCCTGCAGTTGGAAATTGGGGTCATTTTACCAATAAGTTAGTTTTGTCACCTACCTCAACTGATCTGAGATCTAGAGCTGCCCCATGCTAACTCGCTTCCTGATCTTTTGACCCTGCGTCACCACAAGGAATAGATCTTCCATTTCATTTATTAATTCTAGCTCACCTTTTCGGTATCAACAGCTGAGATGAGTTTTAGGTGCGACTCAACATAATACAGAAAAATAAAAACAGATGGCACTGAAGTGGAAAGTAGCAGGTGTGGCAATAACCTTCATATCTGAAGTGGATGGAGTTTTCTTCCTATAGACTGAAAGATATGCAATCCAAAGAAAGCAGGAAACAGTAGTAAGACTTTGAAGTGTGAATGCACCATGTAACATCTCAATGTCTGATTTCCTGGAGGACGTTTCAGTTAAAATGCTTACATATTTTCTTCTATGTCAATTTAACAACTCATGTAATATAGTAAAATATGGATAATTATTCTTTATTAGCATATAATGCTTTAATTATTTAATTCCATTTATATTATAAAAAATATCAAATACTCATAGGCTACGTTCACACTGCCATGTTGAAGTGACTCAAATCAGATTTTTTTGCCTTAATGTGACACAGATCTGATCTTTCCCGGGCTGTGTGGACACGCAAATCTGATCTTTTCGAATTAGATTTGTGTCACTTTCATATGTGGTACTAAATCGGATACATACCATGAGACCTGAATGTGAATGCCAAGATCGGAATTCATGTGGCTTTTTGCTTATACGCATGCGCTGACATCATCAGCCTGCACCGATGTGGATGTGTTCACATTACAGTCAGATACAGGTTACTTGTAGTTATGAATGTGAATGGTCAAGATAGACAAATCTGATCTGAGCAAAAAATCGGAACTGAACGATGTGGCTGGCAGTGTGAACGTAGCCATAAATGTACACATGTATGTACTTTAATTGGAATTACCCATTATGTTACACTCTACACTAATATGTCATACACTAAAGTCTTACTAGTATATCTATCGCTCTCATTAGTAAAATTGCTATTGGTAATTAGTAAAATATATGTCTTTATACTATATGAATGAATGTCTGAATGATTAGTTGCATCATACGTGAGTAGGAATGGCAGGTGCTGAAATAAATGGAGGCAGAGGCATGGTGTGGGAGTATAAACAGTGCTGTTTTATTTTATTTTCAAAAAGACAATGCAGGTCTCACACCCCTCTCCGTAACATTTACTCAGTAATCAGCCTCTCACATCTTTCAGTGCACCCAGTTCTGCAACGGGTGAGGATATTCTTCCATAGAAAATTAGTTGTACAAAAAGAGAAAAGGAGAGCAATCCTCTCTGTGTAGCTCCCCCTAAAGGGAGGCCACTCTGCTCTGCATAGCTCCCTCTTAAGGGAGGACACCCCTCTCTGCGTCGCTCCCCCTTTAGGGAAGCCACTCCTCCCTGCGTAGCTCCCCCTAAAGGGAGGCCACTCCACTCTACATAGCTCCGTCTTAAGGGAGGCAAATCCTCTCTGCGTAGCTCCCCCTAAAGGGAGGCCACACCTCTCTGCATAGCTCCCTCTTAAGGGAGGCCACCCCTCTCTGAGTCGCTCCCCCTTTAGGGAGCCCCCTCCTCTCTGCATTTTGTAGTGAGCAGTTTAATACTGTAACTATTTTTTCTACCAAACTCTACACACCAATCAAATAACTGCATAAGGATCAAGCACGAGCATCTTCTGTGCAGTGATGCCATTGGTGCGACCCTCAGCTTCCCATGAAGGGCTGGTGATAGGTGAGGACACTGGCATAGTGATGTTTCTTATGGCTAGAGCCAGTATGGTTGCCCCTTTTGCCAGCCTCCAACCCACCCCTGACAGTCCCTGACAAGCTGGCAGCCTGTATTTATGAATGAATAGTTACCCTGGTTCACCTGCTATGCTTCCATCTCAGCTACCAAACAACGGCCTGCTCGAGACATGCTTGCCGCCTTGCAGAACTATAACAGGTATTTACATGTTTATATTTATTTTTCTATGAAATGCTATTTGGAATCTAATCTGAATGTGTGAAACTTTATAAAAGTGCTAGAAACAACTGTACGATATATGCACATCTGATAGATAAATTAACAGTTGGAAAATTTACATGTATACTGTGTAAAAAGTTAACTACCCAGAAGTAAAGGTCCAATTTGCATGTAATTTGGTGCATGTACAGACCAGCGATGGATATGTAAATGATTCGATTTGCAAGGAGCTGGCAGGTCTAGTCAGACACAGAGGATGCCTCATAGACACATTAAACAGCATTACCAGCACTTGATGGAGTTTGATAGGGGTCACATTGTGGGTTTGCATGAGGCCGGGTGGTCTGTCGTGCAATTGGCTGGCATGTGGGGCATCCAGATGTCACAGTCACCCAAAGTTGGAACCAATGGGCCCGTCAAGGCCCGACATGTCGTGAAGGTTCCGTCCGCCCAAGATTGACCTCACCAAGCGAGGATCGTCGTATTGTGTGGCAAGCAAGGGAGAATCCCATGACATCTGCGCCTGCCATCCGGACACAGGTACTGGAATCTCTTCAACACCCCATGTCATCCCACACAGTGTCTCGATGACTGACATCAGCCAGACTACGGGTTCACTGTCCTGTACATAGGCTGCCATTAACACCAGCTCAGAGATGGCTTCATTTGGAGTGACGCCGTAACTGGGAGGCATGGACTAATGAAGAATGGCATTGTATGATGTTCAGGGATGAATCTCGGTTCTGCATTACCACAGGTGATCTCTGTATGCACATATGGTGGTGCTGAGGGGAGAGGACAAATCCTGCCAATGTTGTGGAGAGACTCACCGGCATTACTCTTGGCATCATGGTGTGGGGAGCCATAGGGTATGACATGATGATGTGGGGAGTCATAGGGTATGACATCATGGTGTGGGGAGCCATAGGGTACAACATCATGGTGTGGGGAGCCATAGGGTATGACATCATGGTGTGGGGAGCCGTAGGGTATGACATGATGATGTGGGGAGCCATAGGGTATGACATGATGATGTGGGGAGCCATAGCGTACGACATCATGATGTGGGGAACCATAGTGTATGACATCATGGTGTGGGGAGCCGTAGGGTATGACATCATGATGGGGGGAGCTATAGGGTATGACATCATGATGTGGGGAGCCATAGGGTATGATATCACGGTGTGGGGAGCCATAGGGTATGACTTTCGGTCATCTCTGTTAGTGATTCGGCAGACCCTGATTGCACAGCACTACGTCAGTGACATCCTACATCCGTATGTCTTATCCCTCCTGAAACAGGAGCCTGGTACAGTCTTTCAACAAGGTAACAACCGTTGAGACAGGGCATGTGTGTCTATGGACTGCCTGTGTCATGTTGAGGTCTTCCCGTGGCCAGCCATGTCCCCCGATCTTTCTCTAATCGAACACGTGTGGGATCTGCTTGGACGTCAACTCAGACCCAGGGCCAATCTGCAGGATCTCAAGGGCCAATAGCTGTGAGCTGACTTCAGGAGAGGATACAATGGCTGTACGACTCCCTTCTGCACCATATTGTTACATGTATCCAGGCCCTACTGACATGGCACCAGCAGTGTGCCGATACTGCCAACTCCAATGCCTGTTTGATCTGATATTATAATCATCGCGATAAAGTCACATGACCTTTAACCACGTGCAGGTTTATTTCATTTCCACCACTCCGTCTGGGTGCTTAACTATTTTGTCACTGAGTGTATTTTTTTGTTTAAGATAAATGCGTTTAGGGGCGGCATGGTGGTGCAGTGGTTAGCACTGTTGCCTCACACCTCTGGGACCCGGGTTCGAGTCTCCGCCTGG
>JAODJX010000037.1:23947613-23965402 GCA_026776945.1 Isichthys henryi
ATTGTTGCCAAAAATGTATCGTGCCAGACATGACAGTTTCTTGTAAAGCATATATTTAGTGACATGATATATTATTTGAAATGATTTTAAAGTCCTTTCTTGGAGGATCAACATGGATAATCTCTTCCGGTACCACTTTGCAATAAGACTCAGTTTTTGTCACTTGTAAATGGTCGTAACTCATTAATAAAAATAAAACTGTGTTATAACTTGTTTAAAATTGTCTATTAATACTTTACATAGTATTACAACCTAATTAATAACCTGATTATAAACCATTCATAAACCCTTTATATGTGTAGTCTTATTGTAAAGTGGTACATCTCTTCCTTTACTAGGTCTGTCCTGAAGAGAATGAACCACTCATGAATGAACCAAAGGATCCCAAGGCCCCACCAGGACCTCTCTTACACATGGATTTGCATCTCTCACATATCAGCTGTGCTGAGGTCAGCGCAATGGGCCCCAGGTTTGGTTCAGGCTAGAGACCTGGAGTTTTGCAAATCCATTCCCATGTATTTTTCAGATGTCTGTCCAAGTGAGCCTTCATTCCATTGCATTCTCCCATTTCATCCAAGCTGCCTGCTGCCTCATACTTGTCATCCAACTGCTTCTTTACTTGTCCAATGGTGTCCTCACCTCTTCCTGGACAAGTAGTCGCCTCTCCTTGCCCTGGACCTTGTTGTATTGAGGTGTTGGAAAGCTGCGTAATCCCGATCTTTCCACTGTCACTGCCCCAACCACAGCCTTGTGCCTCAGTCCTCGCTCCTGCTGTCTCCAACTCCCTTGGAGTGGTGGGTCAGAGCACGATTAGGCAGCCTCATGTATGGTATGCATGTGAACAGAACACAAGCAGCAGCTGTGAAGGGCTCACGGGTGGAATCACTGGTGATCGTGGACTGCACAGGTCTTCCCTGAATGGGCAGGGTTTGTAGATGGCAATTCCTTGGAAGATGACTGCCGTGGAGGGAGTGATGTCCAGGGGGATCCCTTGAGCTGGGCTACAGGGACTATACAAATCCATCAGAAAGCAAATGGCCTTGCAACCAAATGGCGTTTTATTTATCGTGGCTCACAATTTTTATTGCATGACCCCTAGAATAGTTCAGGTCAGGCTAGGGAGCATGCATTGGTAAATCGCGTTGCTACATCCACCACACAACAAAACATTTAAGATTGTAGCTGGTGACCCGCCCAGGCTGGCACATGGTCCAGTCCCACCCTCCAGTAGTAATCTGTCTACTGTAACCAGGTGTTACAAGAGCGTCCAGTTGGCCTGGTCCAGCTACTCAGGTCCTCAGCAATGAGGATCCTGTGAGCCAGATCACCCTCTGGGAAACCCAGTACTAGGCCGTAGTGCCGTAACTGACGCTCCCTCACAATGCAGGTAATGTTCCTCGTTTGAGACTCCTTGACCAGTCGATGTTCCACACAAAGTCAAACCAGTGGTACCCAAGGAACCCACGATTCATAAATGTACCAATAAATGCTTATAATAATAATAATAATAATAATACATTTTATTTAAAGGTTCCTTTCAAGGCACTGAAGGACACCTTACAAACAGAATATACATTGTTGCAGTACATCAATACAAAAAAATAGCATTAAATAAAGCATACAAAACAAAAAACAATGGCAAAAAAATATTGTCATGTCATACATTGTCCTCCTTTGTATTACAACCTGACCCTAAACCAGGTGATGACAATATATACTGAAATCAAAGATGTCTATATAGAGCTTTTCCCTGCCCCCCACTTCAAACAATCAGACCACATCACACTACTACAACTGCCAGCCTTTACCCAATTAATCAAACACATTAAGCCAGCCCTGAAATGGTGGCAAGATGGAGTCGAGGACGCTTGTCAGTACTGCTTTGAGTGCACAGATTGGGGCATATTTAAGGACACTCCCCCCACAGATGGCCAATGAGACACTGAGGATTACAAAACGGCAGAAAGTACATAAATCATGGCGGGATAATGTAGCCACAACAAAAACAATCAAAGCATACCCTAGCCAAAGTCAATGGACGAATGGGGAGGTACAGCCCTTCTCCAAAGCCAAGAGTTCTGCATTCTGATCAGGTGACAAGGAGTCATATTGTACTTCTCTGAACAGACTGAAAGAAGGCGTCAAGGGAGCAAAACAGCCGTAGCACCAGCAGCATCCCCAAGGATATATGGCAGACTATTTAAACCATAACCGACTACAAAACAACAAGAAATCCACCTCACCACAGTCAACATAGAAGGTAAGGAATACGCTGTGGAGGATCAATCCACACGAAGACCCCAGACCTGACAAAATCCCTGGCTGAATTCTGCAAGTCTGTGATGACCAATTAACAGAGGTCTTCACAGATATCTTCAATTTATCACTTGCCCAGGAAAAAAGTCTCCACTTGCTTTAAAGTAAACACGATTGTCCCAGTTCCCAAGAAATAAACAGCAATGTGCCTAAACGATTATCGACCACTACTTCTAACCTCTATCATAATGAAGTGTTTTGAGCGGCTGGTCCTTCAGCACCACAGGAACTGTATTCTTGCCTCTCTAGATCAGTGTCAGTACTGGTCCCACAGTTCTACAGAGGATGCAATGAACACTCCTTTCAATCTTCTGCTCACCTACCTGGAGAAAAAAAATTATTTCATTATTGAGAAGGAAGCACCAGGCTTTTTGTAGACTCTGCAGTATTTTGAAGTATTCCTTGGGTCTACCGATTGTTTGAAGTACTAGTAGTAACCAGTTGCTGTTTTTCTATCTTGCATGTGTAAAAAAAAAAGGTTGATGAGATGGTCTTTCCTGATTCAGGGTTACAATGTGGAGCTTTGAACCTGGTCCCTAATGTTCAATCGCTTGTGTTAAAAAAAGAAAAAGTTTCCACTTTTGCACATTATAGTTTGCAAACAAACAACTCTGCTTTTTCATGGTGGGCATGTTACATGAACGTGGGACCATCATGGGGCAGTGCTGTGACCGTTTTCTCGAGCACGGAGCGGGGAAGCAGGACAGAGGCGATGGTCAGGGAAACGTGGGGTTTATTAAAGAAACGCACCAGGCAAGGCAACAAACGGACATTAAACGTTAATGACAGATCTGGGCAAACTGACTTGAACGTTCACTAAATACAGGACATGACATCAGAACAAACGCAAGACAGCTGATAGGATGGGAAGTCACACGGGGGTAATAAGGTGGGCGTGGCACACACACGAGGACTGGACACACAGGGCATGAGAGGCAGGAGCAGGGTTTACACACTAGGGTACATCTGCTCCTTAAAATGATCTCAAATACCTTAGCCGTTATATAACCTGTTCAGACCTACAGTAATAACACCCATACAGTAGCTGTGTTGAAGGCAACCTCTGGCATTCTCCAAACATAAACCTGTCCAAATACAGGAACAATGGTTAATCATATATTTTCAGCTCATATTATTTTTTCCCATTGCTCAGGGGTCCAGCTGCTGTGCTCTATACACCAACTTGCATTGTACAGTACATGTGTACTGGTATGTGGACCTCATGGTGGGAAGGTTTTGTTGACACCGGGTCATGGAGGTGCTAAATCAGATCTGTGGTTATTTTCAAGGCCATATTTTTGTGCCACTTAACAACTTTCTTGTTAAGTGTCTGTCTTTACCTGTCAGCGAGCTTCAGCTTATGACAACTCTTCTTTGCCAGTTCAGTTTGACATGCACTGCCATGGATTTTGAGACAGTTCCACTTGACATGTTAAATCATTTTGTAGTTTTTGTGACTGATGCAGCTGTAACTCAGACACCTGCTTCTTTGCCTCCATGGAAGGCTAATTCATACTCCACTTTCCCGCATGTGCTTACAGTTCATGCACAGAGTGAGTGATGTAAATTTCATCATCAGGGGTGTGTGCCAGACTGTGTCAATGTAGCCCAGATTTTTATGTTTGGCAGATATCACATACATCAGTCTGTATTGACTGCGCATGCACCAGGAAGTTGACTGAGGTCAACGAAGAAAGGATAGTTGTTGTAGGAGATGTGTAGGTACCCACATGTCTAATTTTTATACTGGGAGCAGGGAATCCTGGATGATTTTGTAAGAAGAATTTAAAAATGACCACCCAACAACTTTAAAATTGTTCATAAGAAATTTGCTACAATACTTCTGCCCTCTCCTGGTCTGGTGGAATATCATTGCCGTACACAAGTGCGGACCAGGACCAAGCGTGTTCATGGTCAAATGTAATATGTACAAAAGACTCTGTGCACACAACTGTACACATTCTGTATTTGCTCACAGATAACTGATGTATGAGCTAGACTTAAGGTGCAGATTGTCCAACCTCTTCTATGGCTCTTCTAAGACATACTGCTAATTAGCATTCAGCCTAATGTCACTCACCATTACAGTTATCTGTATAATTGTTATTTAAATTTTACATATTTTTTATGCATACCTCCAATTATTTATTGTATATTCATTTATTGATTCAAATTTCACTGTATACTTTACAGCATAAATTAATAGATTGGATATTTTTTTTCTTGGAACAGTAGATAGTTACTTTAGAAGAAACAAGCAAGGAAACATAATGTTTTACTTACAATTACATCATTCAACAGTGAAACATGACATGGAAGTTCTTAGAATGCAAATAAATAAATTGACTGGAAGAAGAAAGATATCCAAAAATCTTGCACTAGTTACTTAGAGAAGATTAGTACAGATTAGCTACCAGGTTGTCAATGTACATCCATCAGCATTGTGCACATTTTAGTTGGTATGTTTACAGTGGGACCTCCCTCACAACAGTTTGTTATCCACGGTTTGGCGCTGTTTCCCCCTTTATCCTCATACCCAGAATTCTCCACAGAACTCTCATCCAGTCTGCCTCTAGAGCTCTTGCTGATTGCATTTAATGCTGCAGTATCGCAATCTATGCGTTATAAAAATGTGTAAAAAGCAAGACTTTCATTGCTCGTCATTGCTTGATACATGAGATTTGTTTTGTTGCTCTATTAGCTCTTGAGAATTAAGTTGAAATGTCACAATCCCTTTCATTCAACTGAGAGTACATTACTACAGCATATAGTGTGGCAACACTTTATTTAAAGCACTCAAGTATAATGCACTATAGATGCTTCCATAGTGCAGTATAATGCATTCATATAATAAATATGTCTATAATGTGTTACCTTTTTTATTTATAGCCATGTTTATAATACTTTACGAATGCATTATAATGCAATCTCTAATGTATTATAACTGCTTTAAGTAAAATGCTACCTATAGTATCATACAGTGTTATACAGTACTATATAGTACTGTACAGTATAATGATAGTACTGTTTAATAATGGACAATTTACTTTATTACCACTGTGGCCTTACTCCTACCAGGGTTTGAGTCTCTGCCAGGGTTCCCTGTGTGTAGAGTTTGCATGTTCTCCTAAGTCGCCAGATTGCCCAAAGATGTGCATGCAAAAGTGTGTGATGTGTTGGGTTGGCCCCCCATCCTGGGTTATTCCCTGCCTTGTGTCCATAGCCTCCGGCATAGGTTCTGGACCCCCTGCAACCCAGAATTGGACAAGTGGGTTCAGAAAATGGATGGATGGATTTAATGTTGGTACTGTCTTACTGTATGGAAATTTTCAATGAATATTTACCATATGTACTGTATGTACATGAAAAACACGTTACATATGGGATCCACGAATGGAATCTTATGGAATATTATGTGTGGTTTCGGCTATGCACAGTAGGTCTTGGTACATTTCACCCGTGGATATGGGAGTGGGGGGTGGGGGTGGGGTACTGCATATTAATTCATCTTTGCTTTTACCACGTTTCGGAATTTAATTATTATAATTTTATTATTTATTTTATTGACAGTAGTGGGTTAAAAAATGACATAGAAGGATCTAATGAATAAGACATTGTCTGTGACAATGCCATTCATCATGACCAGATAATGAATAGAAACCTGAATAGCTTTTGACAAGGTCAATGGATTCAACATTACACCAATAGTGTATTGTCACACTAGTTTCACAAACTTCTGAAAAATACTGTATGTTCCTTTAAGTGTATGTGGCAAACATACCTATATCAGATAACAGGAAAATTTGATGTATTATTGAAAATATATATTTTATATTGCAAATAGCATAGACGTTAAAGACATTAAGTTCAATGTGAACGTCAGGTGAAATCACAGGACAGGTGCTATTTTAGTACGTTAAGCAAATCAGTTGGCTTGGCTTTCTCCAGTAAAATAAGATATAGACAGACACACAAACAGATAGGCAGACAGACCAATAAAAGTATTAGCTAAATTAAAACATAATACATGAGTAAGCTTTGTGATCTTTAATCATTACAAGCAACACTAAGTGAGCAAATTGAGAATGACTGGAAGGCGGCAGGTTGTGCCCCAGCAGAGCTTACACTCATTTTTGCATGTGTCCCAACAATTGGGGGTGTTTTGTTTTGGTTTCTACAGTCGCACTGAACTGAAACCGATTCAGTACGTTGGCCTGATCCCCTGCCCTGCAAAGTATGCAGTTATAGCGTTTTTCCTTCTTCTTTACTATACTGGCAATATTATGTTAGTTTAGTGAGAAGGCTTTTGTTGTCCTGTTTCCTCTTTATTCCCACCTGCCTTTGAAAAGGGAATTTTGAATTAATCCCTCATGCTCTCCAAAATCCATCTGTTCACTGAGACGCCCAGGATTTTTCCACAGGGTATGTGCCTGAAAATAATATAGTAGGCAACCATAACACATTAAGGACAAGGGAGAGGATGAGAGAGAAAGAAAAAAAACACTTTTCATTTTTTTAATCTTATTTTATTTATGTTCCTTCTAGGGGGAAAAGGTGAACATATTTTCCTTGTTATTTTAGTTTACTGAATTGTGAATTCCATTTTCTAGACATTAGATTCAATACTTGAAGATTATTTTTTTCTTTGTTATTTATTATTAACAATTGACGATGGCAATGAGGCTTCAGCTTGCAACAGTGATGATAAACCTAAAATGTTATATTGGTAATTTGAGATAGGACCCAGACTAAGAAGCTTTAGCTTATATCTAGGCTCACCGTCCTTAACATAGGATGGCAGGACGCAAGTCTTTCCCTGAGCTACCCCCAGGCACAAACTTCTACACTACATTAAGTGATGAAATTATAGGCAGCTTTTGTTGAAAAACTATCCCCAACTGAGTGTATAAACATAATGATGAAATAATTCTCATCCCACACTTTACTTACCTGGCCCCAAAGGTATTACTATTACCTCTATCTTAGCTCAACCGTATCATTGCTACCAATCAAACATATGCATTTTGCATAAGAACTTAAATAATTTGTTTAGATGTAGCTTTATAGCTGAAATGAATAGCAATATTTACTAAATTATTCACAGGTGATTTTCACTAGCTTTTGGCCATAACTTGGCATTCTCAGCCAAACCCTTAGCTGTGTGCCGCTAGTTCGCTGCATTTGACAATTCGCTGCTCTGAAATGCCAGAATAGGAGAAAACACCTGGCCTTCCTTTTGAAGGTTTGCATAATAAAAACACAACCTTCCTCAACCTTTCACAAGGTGAGAGGCTCCAACAAAAGACTTTCTCCCCTAAACAAAGACCTAGAAGCTAATCTTGCCTGATGTTATCTCTTTCTACATTCAAGATTTTGCTTCCTTTTTTGCCCTCTATAGTAATCCATTCCCCACAACTCCAGGTCTTGAGACAAACCACAGAGGATCACACAGATCAATATTTGCCAAGTTTAAACCATCGGATTATCTGTCTGTCAGGACTCCAAATAGAAGCTCTCAGGTGTGACATAAATTTTAGTTTGTCCTTTGGAATTTTGGAGGTCATGTTTTGTCTTGAATTTTTGACTTTAGGCTGCATAATAAATTATATTACTGCTATAACACATGCTATGATTGTCTATCGTGTGTCATCTGTTGTGTCAAATGTTACAACTGTTATGTGTGCGCTGCTCCTCTATGCCTTTTAAATTGCCCCTCGGGACAAATAAAGTTTTTTGAATTTGAATTTATCACTTTGTTCGTATTATGGACATGGTTTAAAGTGACTATTGAACAAAATAAGTTACACAAAGCTAACTGCCGTCATGAAAGCCCATCATCAAGTTTCAAATTCAGTTTTTGCGTGTTTAATTTATGCTTCACATCACAATTTAAAGAATTAGGGATTTGTGCCTTTGATTTGTTATAGGTTTTTACTCCATTGTCAAAGGATAGTAACACTGAACACCTGAGCAAGGACCTTAACCTCAACAGCTCCAGGGGTCCTAGATGCTGGACCTTCATGCCCTCTGACATCCTGCTGTCTTCACTTGTTGATGCTTTGGGCAAAAGTGTCTGCAATATGAATGTGACGTATGCAGCATTGCCTTAACAAGGTCATTCAAAGTTTTACATTTGATTTTGTCCAGGTATGACAGCATGACTAAAACCAAAATCTAAACTAAAAAAAAAAACAGAGATGTGATACTGAAATCGTTCCTTGGGGCTTGTTTGTGTCATATTGTCTTTCAAAAAAAAAAAGAAATAGAGAAAAAAATACTTGTTTGAATGAGAATTTCCTGGACTTAGATCTCTCTCTTACAGATTATATCAGAAGGAATTTAATTTGGTTTACTAAATCTTATTCAATAGGGAGCATTTATTAATCTAATAGCATAAACTCAGTAAAACTAAACCTTTGACCTATCGTCACACGCAAACACTCTGTGGCAGGTCATTGGAATGGCACTGCATTAAAGAAAACGTTATCGATTCACCAAGTAAATGGAGGAGTGAAGAACACAGGGGCATTGTATGACCATCTGTCAGATAAGACCTTGCTCACAAAACCCATTTCCTAGTAGTATGACAAGGTCATTCATGAACATAGTATTAATCTTCCTAAGTGCAGAAGATATTTCCTTCTTGCTTTTAGAGCATACCGGGCAAATGCTAGGTATGCTGTGGATGGGATGCCATTCCATCGCAGGGCACATACTGTACATACATACACTGTTTGTGTAATTTAGAGACATCAATCAGTCTAACTGCATGTCCTTAGCTGGCAGGAAGAAACCTCTACAACATGAGGGGATTTTACTGAGACAGATTATAAGTAGGATTTGAAGCCCAACTCTCCCGCCATGCCACCCTAGTACAAGTCACCGATAAACATCAAAAAAGTGCAATACAGAAAACAAGCAAATAAGATGTCATTGTTGCTGTATGGAATTACAGTGCATGATTTATTACACTGGTCAGTGTAGTAATGTGATACCATAATGCATTTTAATGCATGAAAACCTATATGAACATATACTGTATGTAAACATTTTCTGTAACATACAATGTTGCGACATTGTTACTGATTTTATAGCACATACATTAAAGATCCACAGGTTAAGTATTGAATTCCCGGCTCTTGACTGAAGCTGTGATGTCATATTTTACAAAAAATATTTTTACAAAGAGGCACTGCTAGTACATTGTCCCCTGCTTTCATGATTCATATCTGCATTAGCAATTATACAAATAAAATTCCCTGAAACACAGAATATTGAAATATTAAGGAAATACATAAAATAGGATGAATTATAAATTAACAATGGTATTCGTGTAATGATGAGTGTCCCAAAATACATAAATCGATATTACCATCACCAGATGCAAGCAAACGACATAAAATGGTAATGAATATCATTGGAAATAACCCGTACACATTGAAAGCAGAATGGTTGCCACCATGGTTGTCCTTGGATGTACGGCTTTTATTTGGTGTTCCTCTCTGGATACCCGCGACCCTTACAGACTGCCGTGTCTCAGGTTTACTGTTAATGCTGTCCGCCATACATAGTTGCTGGTTTAGCTAACGTGAAGAGAAAATAATGGGATTTCGGATTTGTCTCCACGTCATAGGTTTAAAAACGAACAATGTTATGTTATCAGCTTGCCACTCATAAAATATGTGGTACAAAAGGCCATATCATTACTTGTAATCACATTGGAACTATAATCAGAATGGGGATCATGAGATACAGCAGCATGCTTAAAAATTCTAAACCGATGTTCACCAACTAACAAAGATCTGCATTTATCTACAGAAACGAATACACAAAAAGACTACAGTTCACGCTTTTACATAGCGACTTTCCCCAACATGGGGAAATTAAATGCAAATTTTTGGGGAGTTTTATGAAAAACACAGATGACACAAGAAGGCAAGACGACGCAGAAAAAGGTTTAGAAACTCATAATTTCATAAAATATATCTACAGTGCTGGTTTCCAGGACACCAAGCATGTTTCAGGCAGCCTCTCACGATATCTCGCAGTAATCTTTGGGTGTTTCTCAATATTCATTCTCGACTGTTGAATGTGTTCTCATGTACCCATTTTTTTGCCATCTTCCATTGCTGAAGAGCTGTTGAATATTAAGAGCAGAAGTACAGAGGAAAGTAAAAATCCCTGAATGTCGTTCTTGGAAGGCAAGTAAGCAAAGACTACAAATATGATCCTTACGTTCTAGGTACTTAAAATCCCCGTCAAGTCTGGTGTTTCTTCGCTCCACTCACATGCTTAATTCGCTCAATTATGGGATCAAGGGGACCAAAAAAATATTACAAGTATTACAAGATTATTCCAGATCGCAGGGGGGCTGCACTCTTAACTAACTGATATGACATGGAAATGTCAACTGTAGTAATTTTAGTGTTATTCTCACTATTGACAAACTCTGGTGCTGTCACAGTTCTTCTCAGCATGATCCTCTCTTGTAACGCTATGTAACCAATGTTGGTGGCTCTCACTAGATAAAACTTCATCTCTCCTCTATGGATTGATGTTTATTTATTTTTTTTAACAATTTTGAGAATCTCATTGGATCCCTAATCACTGTTACCAACATTGCTATGGGATCAATTGTTGTTGGTGTTGAGTGACAGTGGCCTACAGCAGACCTTGAAGACTTTTTTGTGCTGGAAATCAGAGGAGACCTTTTCTGGGGTATGTAAGGAGCTTTTATTGCTGGAAAGCGAATATCAATAGGTGGAGTACCATGGTGATGTTTTTGGGGGTGTCGAGACTTATGGAACCTACTCTTGCTTCCCCAGCAGTATAGGGAACGTACTTTGTCTACTGCCCTTTCTTCAAGTAGCTTTCAGCTGACTGAGAGGAGACAGACTCTGCAGGCACGATACATGTGTTGTCCTGGAGGTAGGCCAATCTGTCATCTTTGCAAACATGGGTCATGTGGTTCGAAATTGTGGTGGTGGTCAGGGGCACTGCTGAAGCTTGAGTTGTGGGGAATTCTAATGGCGTAGGAACAATTTCCTCTTTTGTTGGAAATTGTCCTGTGGTGGAAGTTATAGTAAGTGGTGTTGCCTTAAGGGGGCTATTAGGTACTGGGTCCCAGGTGTCAGAGAAAAATTTAAAATCTATTCTGGTTCTTAGAAGTAATAGTTTCACGCAGGTTGCAGTAGTTATAGGGGATTTTAGAAAGATCCTTAGTGGTATGTTTCAGAAGTTTAGTGGTGTAAGAAGTGGTTCTTTTGTTTGTATGATAGGTTGCATTTATTGTTTGATGTTTATTCCATTTCGCTCATGCAACCTGATATTGGTTCCATTTTATGCTGGAAATACATTTTTAGTGAAGGCAGGCAAGCGGTGTTATTCTCCTGTCGTGGTGTTGATGTAACTGAGGTACAAAAATAATTCCATCTTCTCTGGTTTTGTTCTGCTACTTTTTTCCCTTCTGCCAGCACTTTCACATAACTTGCAAATGAGCGCTAGTGTTCATGGTCAACCAATCAGCAAGCCCCTCTCCAGTACTTTCTGTTCGAAGAAAAAGTACCAAGTCTGGAGTAGGGACTAAAACAGGGTTTCAGAACTGCCTCAGTGGAACTACAGTCAGGCCTGCAGTGTGAACATGACAGCGCTCCTAGTTTTAGAAGAAGGTTCAGGTTCCTGAAAAAAAGAAGTTCCTGTGGCGTGAAAGCGTCCTCTGATTACAGTTTATGACCTTGGTGCAACTAAGTTTTTTGGTAAATACTTCTTGCAGACAATGACTGTAGAGAATGGCCCACTCTTTTTGATGTTGAAGGCTGCAAATGGAATGGATGTTTGGGCTTATGTGGACTATACCACATTAGTTTTTGAAGTTGAAGGTTGCAGTTTGAACCAGATCTGCATCTGAATGGACCATTTTGTAGGGTATGTGTGTCTGGCTGGCTGTCAAAATGCATGGGCGCCTGCTATGAGTGAAGTTGTTATGTAAGAATGGGGCTGAGGGGGGCTAGTTATTGTGGATTAATCGTGACTATCACAGAATCTGGTTCTAATGAGGTGCTGAGGACTGTGATGGCGGAAGTACAGGCAGCAATGAAGGAAGGGCTGGTTCCATCAGTTGACTTCTTCTCCCTGGGTCATCAGAGATTTGTTACCCTATTAGGGAGGTCAGCTGCAGGCCCTCCTGTAGAAGTGGGCCCACAAGTTTACTTGGAGTGATTTAGGAAGGATTCATGCTGTTCAACATAGGATCCCTACTGGGGATACTCAGTCTATTAGGAGAGGTTCCGTCCTTTGCCTCCAGCAATGTATAAGGAAATGAGGACCTTATTGTCTGACATGTTGTAGAAAGATATAATTGAGGAGACATTCCAGTGCATTGGCAAGAGTAATTGTGATGGTTCTGTAACCCATCTAAAAGCCAAAAGTATTATAATTCTCCATTCCCCTAGACAGCGTTGCCTCTAGTTTTGGCTTAGTCACTCTGTCGTGGCTGGCTGGATCAAATGAGCCTCCCTTTTCTCAAGGTCAAGGCTGTGGGAAACTACCAATGAAAAGTTTGGAAAGTTTACATAAACAGCAAAACCTACTGCTTCACATTTTATAGAGTTGATTTCAGTCATTCTTACTGGCAAGTGAATATCGCCAGAAGCCTTCGGGTTTAGCACATTATAACTTTTTTCCAACAGGACCTGAACTCAGCAACTGAAGGGAAAAAATGTTTATGAGCTGCCTAAATTAAGCCACATTCTGATTCAAAATGCAACTGTAAGATAATGCAAGCTCATTAAAATGGCATATTTTTGCAGTACAAGTATTTGTGCTATGGGTGCAATGCCATGCAAAATCACGGTTCGTAATGTTGAAGTCAAGGTTGAGTATGATAGTTGGAAAAAAAGACATGCAAAATATGAACATTCTTCCTTTTTGAATTTAACTTGTAAAAACTCATAAATAGTGACAAACTATTGGATACTGTTCTTCGCACAAAATCTGTACGATGCTTCCTTAATAACAAGCCCTGGATTATCAGTGACATGAAAGACTTCCTTAATGAAGAGAGACCGGGTAGAACTGAAGTGCGAAGAGAGCGCACTCAGGGACCGGCTGAAGAAGACAAAGGAGTTAAACAGAAGGAAGGTGGAATGGAAGCTACAACGGGAAAACAACTCTACTTTGGGGAGGACCCCATCCCCGACCCGGAGAAAGCATTCTACCCCTATCCAGCTGAGGACCATGGTCTCGGATTTGGAGGTGCTGATTCTCATTCCAGCCGCTTCACACTCGGTTGCGAACTGTGCCAGTGAGAGCCGAAGGTCACGGTCCAATGAAGTCAACAGAACCACATCATCTGCAAAAAGCAGAGACCTAATCCTGAGGTCACAAAACCGGACACCCTCAATGCCCTGGCTGCGCCTAGAAATTCTGTCCATAAAAACTATGAGCAGAATTGATGACAAAGAGCAGCCTTGATGGAGTTCAACCCTCATCGAAAACTAGTCCAACTTATTTCCACCCATGCGGACCAGGCTCTGGCACCGGTCATACAGAGACTGAACTGCCCTTAAAAGGAAGCCCGGCACCCCATACTCCCGGAGCACCCCGCACAGGACTCCCCGAAGGACACGGTCGAATGCCTTCTCCAAGTCCACAAAACATATGTAGACTGCTTGGGCAAACTCCCATGAACCCTCCAAAACCCTGCGGAGAGTATAGAGCTGGTCCACTGTTCCACGGCCAGGGCAAAAACCACACTGCTCCTCCTGAATCCGAGGTTCGACAATCCGGCGGACCCTCCTCTCCAGAACCCCCAAATAGACCTTACCAGGGAGGCTGAGGAGTGTGATCCCCCTATAGTTGGAACACACCCTCCGGTCTACCTTCTTAACGAGGGGGACCACCACCCCGGACTGCCAGTCCAGAGGCACTGCCCCCGATGTATGTAGCAGTATGATCACACTCATCCAGGGTTGGTGGATCCATTCTTGTTCTAATCTGTGTGGGGATTGAATGAGTCAAAAAGCCTAATTGCATGTATTTTGACTGCAATAAACCCAAGCAGTATGCAAAGAACAAACTCCACACATGTATACCAGGAGTAGTGTTTGAACTCTGTGATATTACTCTAGATAAGTTGTTATTAATGTCTTAAGCCATATATATGAATTTACTTTATTCACATTATCCGTAGTGAGCAACAGTAGGAAGTGGAACTATTTTTAGATACTGTAAAATATTATAAATGAATGCTTTTTTTTGCACATTGCGATAAGCATATCATTCATTGTTTGTTACATGTAATAAAAAAAATTATAATTAATCCAATGGCTTCTATATACAGACAGATATGTTTTTCATTAGAAAGGTGATATAAAAGTCAGAAAATGAGAAATAGAAAAGTGTAATACTTTAGTCATCATGTCTTTCCCCCCTTTTTTGTTTAAAGTTACGTTAATCACTTCAACAGTTTTGAAACAATTAACATATTTCTATCAGACCATTCTTTTGGTTCTATGACCTAAAATTCAGGCCATAAAACTCAAGGACTATTTTTTCTTTTTCTTCCTTGCAGTCTTACTAAAAGCTTAAATATTTCCCTGGTAATTCCCAAGGCAGTAAAAGCTATTGGCAATATTAAATTGTTCCCAGCCACACTAAACTAACTGCCCCATCATGCATTAAATATTCATGAGTAAACTAATGTTGCACAATAGAAAGGAATACACAAGCCATGCTTCTGAAAGAATGAGCTTCTTGTGGCTGGTTTTCCCCTAAAGGATATGCATTATGAAGCTATATGTTTATTAAAATGGAGCTCTTCACACCACCTGCATTTTCTTCCTGTCATATCATTTGTGTATTGTAATTTTAATTTATTTAATGTTCATTTTGAGGGCTCTCACTTGCCATTATTGTCACTTTGCTCAGTGATATTAATATTTATTATTCTTTTTTTCTGTTAAATTGCTATTATATGTGGTATGGTCAGTATATAAAAATATTCAATTTATACTGTGAATGAATGCTTCTTTTTTGCATCACTGCATTGCAGTGAACATGTTTTGACATTCATGTGTCCCACTGCGGCAAACACAGATCAATACACTGGTAACCATTAGATAAGGAACAATAGATTTTTTAAATATTCAAAATATTCCCGTTGAAACCTTTACAATCTTTCGAAGTAAATCAGGAATAATAAGAACAATAAAACAGTGATAATTAACCAATTGATCAATTATAGTTTGTTAAATCAAACAGAGAGCAGCCAAATCTCATGCATCTACTTCTTAAAGAGCTTTTTAACGTCACAGAACTGAACCTGCAAAAACACAAGGTTGCTGTCTCTGACTTGCCCACAGTATGTGACTGTCCTGTGCTGGGCCAGCATCCCATTCAGACTGTCCCTTTGCTTGTGCCCTTGACTCTAGACGTTACCCACATACTAGATACATTTATAAAAGATAGACAGATGTTAAATTAGGGGCAGTGCCTCAGGGGCATATTTTGGTTGACGACAGAAGAGACCCAACACATGAGTACAATAAAGCCCATAGTCGGTGCCTCTGCCTTTGCCTGACAATGAATCCCATACGATTGAAAGCAAGTTACTTCATACTTAAATATCCGCCCAATTACAGATATAATTAAATGTCACACCCTCAAGCAGGAAAAGGCTCATGATGCAAAGTTATGCTAATTCTATCCCACATGGCAAGTAGGGATTTTCCTTACCAATATTAATTTTTAGCTGACCCTTGGGGACATACGTGGGTGGTCTTTTTATGTATAAACTAACTTAAAAAAAATAACTTGAGTCAATCAAATTGTAATTTAATACAATATATAATGCATCCTTACAGTATTTCCAGCATATTGGTTAAGAAATGATGGATGGATGGATGGATGGATGGATGGATTATTCGCTTAATGCAGTTGACAAAGTGTACTGTAGGGGTAGTTTTGACTAAGTTTGTCACGATAATTACATTATCAACTCATCAAACGATATATCGACAAAACCTCAATAAATTTGACTTTGATATGATAAACTTTGACCGCAATATTGTATTGTATGTTGTATAAGAATAAACGCCCCCAACATTTCAGCCAGACACGCTGCTGCAGGTGCGGGTTCACGTGAAATAAAATAAGGTATAAAAATTTAATAAAAACTATAACTAAAAAACTATAAATATTTGTTCTGAAAACAACAAAGATCAAATAAAAACAAATGGCAAATACTTCCTGTTACCATTTTATTATTTGGCTACTGTAATGTAATGGTGGTGCAGTGGTTCGCACTGTCGCCTCATACATCTTTACGTCATTAAAACTTTGAGCTGTCTGAGAAGCTTCGTAATCCTGTAATGAGAAATTACATAATTGCTGGTAATGCTGGACGTTCTCAGCCAACCATTCTGCAAATCTGCCATTTTTGTTGTCAATCTGATCATAAAGGGTAGAAAATATATTTATACTGTATACAATCTTCAGTTTACTTCTTTCTGACTTGCTGTTACTTTTCCCAAAGCCAATATATCGTCCAACAGGCTTAGTTTTGAACCGCTTTAGAGTGCACACACACTGTTTTTAGACAATTTGAAATTAAAAGACTACTCCCTACTCTGTTTATTTTGCAAACACCCTGAGAAATACCGTGACAATGATCTGACTGAAGTCATTAGTCCAGGAGGAATTTTATGTCACATGAGCGGATCTGACTGCATGTCTAAAAACCGCGGATGTGAACTAGACTAGAAGGAGAAAAAGTGTGTAATACAGGGGGAACATGCAAAGTCCACACACACAATGTTATTATTATTATTATTATTATTATTACTGTTATTGTTATTAATATTATCATTCAGGACAAACAACAAGTCACCCTAGCATTTTTCCCCATTCTGCCATTTGGAAGTAATTGTTCAAGCCTGTTTAATGACTTATCTTTTTATCTGATGAAATAATACAAAAAGATCCATTGAATTGACCTAGGTGTAGGAGGTTAAGCAAAGAGGATGTGTTCAATGGTGAAAGTTGAGCAAAAGTTTTTCCCTAGACAGTATCTGCTGTAGGTAATGAGATTTATTGGCACAGAAAGAGCACGGATAGAAAAGTCTTGCAGCATGTCATGCAGGAGATAAACAGCAAAGAAGGCTGTACATTACAGACTCTGTAATGTAAAATGTGGTATAATATGGAATAGCATGATATTCTTATCAACCTAACCTGTAGTCAGAAGGTGTCACTTCTAATCACTCAAACTTTCCTCTCACTTATAATTAAGTAAATAAATAAATGTTATTTATGTGTATGACTTTTGCAGCAATGACCTGGTTGGAGGGAGGGATGGATGGATGGATGGATGGATGGATGGATGGATGATGGACATGGTGTAATTTCTTCTCTTATGTCTCTGGTCTGTGAGCCACTTTTCAATAGCTGTACTTACCATTCAAACTGAGCAGAAG
>JAODJX010000037.1:23975897-23986292 GCA_026776945.1 Isichthys henryi
GATAGATAGATAGATAGATAGATAGATAGATAGATAGATAGATAGATAGATAGATAGATAGATAGATAGATAAAGTTGATTATGAGAAGAGTTTTACAGTTTGGTGGGTTCTCCCAAACATTTCTCTATTTTCTCTATGCTGTAATTTCTTCTCTTATGTCTCTGGTCTGTGAGCCACTTTTCAATAGCTGTACTTACCATTCAAACTGAGCAGAAGTTTTGCCGTTACTTTGGATAAGTGCTGCCCTTTTCAATTAAAATATTATCTCAGAGAAATGATGCCAATAACACTGAAACCATTTTTCATGGTTACATGTGGCGTAAATGCAGAAGTGGGCAGCAGAAAATATGCCTTTTAAAGTGAGCTAAATTAATTGAAATCAGTGGGTGGTTTAAGCACAGAACCCCTGTTCATGGAATCAGTTTAATATGTAACTAAAAAAAGTTTTAAAAAATGGTCACAGTTCTACAGACCATAATAATGCATAGTCAAAATGAATTGAAGATATCACCATCTCACTCAGATGAACATGAATAAAAGCATTATCAGAAGGTTTATTACTGTAGATCATTCTAGGTCAGGCTTAGATCAGTTGCTGTATCATTTCTGTCTTAGGACGATAGTGTGCTTGGCCAAATGGGCAGGGTGTCCCACGATTCTGTGAAAACTGAAGCAGGGGGCTGATTGGGTTGGGGTGAAAGTTCTCTCGTTGACTTGTGGAGAGCAGCTTCCATCCAGCATGAAGGCCTCTTTTAATGAGTAGGACATCCAGGCATAGCTCAGCTCGCCAGCTGCTTCAAAGCCAGCTCTATCTGGCTAATCCTGTCACTCTTAGCTGTCAGAAGAAGAAGGCTCCAGGTTATTTGTTTCCATTACTGCCTCAGAGCTGCCAGATTGTGACACCAGGTTCCGGCTTTGTTGCCGCACGCTGTCATACCCAGCATTGAGAGGAAAATATTCCCCCATCCCTCCACACTCACTGTGCCCCTCTGAGAACGATGAATAGAACTACGCTTCCCTTAAGTCCTATTCAAATCTTTTTTCATATAATATAAAAATATATAAATATAAAGCACATTTAGATGAGTGGTATGTTTTATGTGTAAATGAGCTGATGAAATAACCAAACTGTTAACCCTACATATGCTATAATGTCACAGAAATGTGCATTCATTTTGAATTGGAAACAAAATGAAATGCTACTCACAGTATTAAAACTGTGCTTCCACTGTGTTTAATGGGAATGTTTACTATTGTCTGTTACGTTCATGGGCCAGTTAATTAGGTACACAGAAATAGCCTTATCCTGCAAAGAGTAAATAATGTGGTGGTAACTGAAGACATACAGAATGCAGACAGGTAACTGTTTGTCTAAGCACTAGCATGGCATAAGTTAAGCGATGAAGAATGTGATGCCAGATCTGGTGGCTGTAGCATCTCTGAGACAGATATTGTACTTTCTTTTCATAAACTTTTTTCATTTTCATAAACTACAGTGTTCATGGAGACTGATGTAATAAAAAAAGACATCTACAGTATTCAGATCTGTGAGTGAAGGCACCTTGCTAATGAAAGCGTTCAAAGGAGAATGAGCAGACATTAATGTAAGTACAAAAGCAACAATTCAGTGCTACGCCGTGCTGAGCTGATGCTTCGAAACAGGAACGGTTTGGTACAACAACGGTGTGCTAAGCTAATGCTTAGAAAGTGATGCTGACAAAAATTGTTTTTTTAACAGTTTTCAACAATACCACAATTTTCTGAAATACAGTTATTATAAAAATATGAGTTAGTGTAATTATGTGATTAAAGTATAAGTAGCTTTGCATTGCTGTTTTGCTCTTCATTGCATGTGCAACACAAGCACACAAAGTCGTAGCAGTAAAGCACATCTGTAAACTCCCTTAAATTTCCTTTGCTGTGAGAGTTTTCACTCTCATCAAGTCACCAACTCCTGTTGACCCAAGAATTAAATCACATCAATCAACCTTTTCAGATTCTCATGGTTATTCCTCACCATGTTGTTTTGTGCTAACTAGAGATGCAAGTCTTTGTTGATCAAATTATCAGTTCTCACTAGGGTCCCCACTTTCGATATGAAGAAATAAGCGATGGTCACCCACCCCCCAAGGTGTCCACAACAATAACATTTGCGGGGGGCTGGAGGGGATTGGTTGTGCAGTCTGAAAATATGGGACAAATTGCATCTTCTATTGGTTCTAAATGGGACACCGCATTTTATTTTTCAGAGGGACAGTGTTATAATATACAGGATGGGTGGCAACTCTAATCATCACATATTGGAAAAAACTTAATTTCAATTCAATTCAATTTATTTTCATATAGCGCCTTTCACAACAGAGTCATCCCAAGACATTTTACATGGATATATTGTCATACATTACATCATTGCAGAGAGTAGTACAAAACAATAAAAATGAAGGAAGGAAAATAAATAAAGAAAGTCAGATGACAACGGAGGAGAAGAACCAAAAACTCCAAAGTAAGGAGAGATAAAAAACTGGGGGATTTGAGTTCAACTGGCTGCCCACCCCCCCACCCACCCCCCTCTTTTTTTCGAAAACAGAAAAGTTAGGTTTAAGCTGTGATTAACGATCAAGTCAAAGTCCATTAATGAGTCCGTTATCCATGTTGGCCTGTGAAAGGTGACCAAAGTCCATAAGTCTGTTCCCCACACTGGCCTGTGTAGGGTGGTACTGAAAGCTGCACCAACACAACTGTACTGACATGTTCCTGTTGCATAAAAATGGGAATAAAAATTAGTATTTATAGTGTACATGGGATTAGCTATAATCAACAGGAACAGTATTTACAAAATTATTTTGAAATACATCTCTTGCCTCTTTCTCTTGGAGTATACCAATGCCTTGTGCACAATCTGACAAGGAATATTGGTGACCAGATGAGTTTCTTGCTAGATGGCTGAACACATGGTCTGATTGGTTGAACGTGTGTCAGTGGTCATTGTGTGGAGAATGTGCAAGAGCAGGCAAAATTGGAACCACTAGGAGAGTCGCTGCTTCGCTGGGTGGGTTTGAAACACGTGACATTCCATAAGTATCCAATATCTTTCTAAATGGAAGGTGATGAGAAATTCATAGAAGTCTATTTGTTTAGTGAGGCAGGAAACGTTTTGCTTCACTGAAGTTGCTTTTACCAAGCTGCCGATACTCTGTTAGACATTTGTTTAAACCGCCACACTTTTTTGGTTTCACATTGTAATGGTCATTCTGATGATACATTGGCATTAAAAAGATATTTTATGGGATATGAACCATGTACTTTTTTCTTTTTTCCTTTTTCTTGCTGAGATGCTGCTTCCTCTGGTGCGTTAAGGATACCTTCACGTGTATGTATGTACTGTACGTTGGTGTGTATGTCTGTACATTTATGCATGCATAGTCACTCTGAATGAGCTATGTTATCTACAATAACATGCGAATGGATCAAGCTTAAGCAAAGATCAGTAATTAAGGGAATGGCGTTATCCTAACAAAAAGGATTTCACTTGTTCTTTTAATTATAGATGCCAACATAGGTGTAATATTTACCTGGTCATCATGACGACATCAGTCTGGTTACTTGAATAGGAATAGAACACCTCAGTGAGGCAAAATGACAGAGAGACTCATGTTATGGTTCCTGTTGGTCTCATAAATGCATCAGAATCAGATGGCGCATGTAGGCCAAGCAGAACGGACAGCAAGGGGAGTAAATGTGAACTTACAAACTGAATGAAGGCTATTATTATTATTATTATTATTATTTTAACAATAGAGATGCTTCAATACATTGTTTTCAGCTCTGTTTTCTTTCTGCCAAAAGAAGATAATATGCAGACTACAGTATATATGACTTTGGACATTTCTTAAGACTTCAGTGTTGGTCGAGACAATGCTTACGTTAAATGAGCAGATTAATAAGAATTGTAAAATTCTTTTAATTTTATGGCCATACTAAAATATTTCTCTGAAGATAAAGGGTGAGAGAAAGTTGTGCTTGGTTATGAAGAATACTTGCCTGAGAGATTTTGGAGTTACACATTTTAAGGTGATCTGCTGCTTATTCAATACACAAAGAAAAATAACAAATAATAATATTAATAATGAATAAATAATATTGGTGTTTTTTCTTGTTTAGCAAAAATCAATAAAAATGCAAAAATTACTTTATTATTAAAAACTTACCTAGCTTTTTTTAAAACCATAACTTTTTTATTACTTTTATTTAAAAATGTTTAAAATATCCAAATCAATAATGTCATCTGAAATTGAAGATAAAATTTTAATGAGATGTTTCCAAGAAATATTCCTTCCCATAAGAATCTTTAGAAGTACATTAAAATTATGCCTTTAGTCATTTTCATTGAGTTCTGACTTAAAAATATCCCTTTTTTCTTGGATGTAATGTATGATTCAGCCCTCATAAGGAACTTTAACTACCATTAAAGGAATGATTTCTCCACTTCAGAAGTAAGCGGTTAATGAGCTGATAATATATTAATTAAGCTGCAATAAATGAATGGAACTTTTCTAAAGATAAGTGGATGGGGGAAATGAAAAGAAATAGCAGACTGTGGAAAATCCTCAGGCAAGGCTAACATTGATCCTGCAATCTTAGGAATAAAAAATAATGCTGTTTTAAGTTTGCTTCAGAACTCATTTCTTCAAGTCACTTTCTGTTGTTCAGATACTGACCGTTAATATTTGCATTTTGCCACGTGATCATGGAATTGGCTACAGGTTAATGGATACATACATTGTATATATATATATATATATTTCTGAAAGTTCCTGTTAAAAAGAAGGATTTTTTTAAATCATGCAGATTGTGTCATAAATTTCATTACTGATATTGTAGTTTTCTTTCTTCATGACAACACATTAATGTTTTATTATTTGGCAGAGAAAAGAAATTTCTGTAACTGTGCAGTATATTGTCCATTATGTTTGGCTTCTATCAACGGAATTGCTAATTACCTTCATGTCTGCCTCTACTTTGCATCCAGTTAGATCAGTTTTGGGGGCCATGATGCCCTCTCATATACTGTTGGCAGATTCTGGGCTTTCTTACTGAATCTGCGCTCTGAGACTGTTCTTTGCTCTGCTGACAGTCTTTACAGAAAAAAACAGTTACTGGGATGATTACTTCAATTTACTTGCCATCTGTAACAATTTAAAACTAAACAGGAATTCCTAAAACTCTGCCCTCCTGCCCCAACTACCACTCGGCCCTGTGACTTTGCTTTTCCTGTTAAATATCCTAAGGTCTGGATTGGCCAGTAATCTCATATCACAGTCGTCCCCAGTGACACAGAAAGCCTCCCGACATGGATGGCCAATGAAACTCAGAAAGGATCAAACCATGATCTCCACTGTAGGGCACACCTTGCTTGCTTTAGGCTGTGTACCACTGAGAGGGTCTAATTGATCCTTAAAATGAGAATCTGGACCATACTAAGAAGTTTCTGGTATGGATTTTCATTTTTTAAGCATGCAGTTGATGCCCCAGAGAATTTGGGTTTTTCCACCAGTTCTATCCCAGCTTTTGGATTCGGCTGGAGCTCTCTTGCACTCTTGGGCACCTCATTTGAAGAATATTTGCTGAGCTACATTTTTTCTCTATATCACTAAAGCATTGACACTTTGGCTCATTTCTCCAGGGTTGGGGCTTCAAATCCCACCTCCAGTCTGTGTATAAGGAGTTTGCATGTTCTCTCCATCCTATGCAAGTTTCCTCCAAGCACCTTAGTTTCCTCTTGCTTGTAAAGACACACATTCAGGCTAATTGGTGTCTAAATTGGTGTGTATATTTCTGCTCTGCAATGAATCGGCATCCTATTGAGGGTACACCCAGGCGTTTTGTTGCCTGGGACAGGCTCCAGATTCCACTGTGATCCTGACCAGATTAAATGGTTAGAAGATGGATGGATTAACAAAGCAAAGCATTCAAATGGCATACAATGGCCTTCTAGTTCATCATACATTTGCAAACATTACTGGGACTGTATAGCCAGGTTTCTTTTTCTTTCTTCTCACTCCTGAACTGACCACAGTACTCGTTCTACATCACTACAAGTGTCTGTCAAATAGCTTTTAATTGTTTTAACCCTTTGGAAATCATGATTGTTAATGTTAGCCCAAGACCAGGTGTATGAGTCTGTGTGTGGGGGTGTGTATATAAAATTCTATTCAATGTATTTATATGTATAGATCCTGTGTTGCATACAGTATGTTGCTGGGAAGGCAATTGTATTTCAGTTTGTGTACCACATTGATATGCATCAAGCGACCGGCTACACCTGTAACCATCTACTTTAATAGGGGTGGCGGCTGGGATTCAATTTTATGCTTGGTGCGCTTACCCTGATTTCCCTAGTTTTTCTGGAGTCCATCAATTTAAAGGCTTTTAAAGGGTTTGACAGAAGAGATTCCAGGTCCCCTTGATAAACACCTGCTGATCACTATTGACATTTTGCATCATGTTGCTCCTGGTCTTAAGAGTGGTTGTTCTGTACCCTGGGTTCGTGTTTTGACTGGTATTTCAAGCAGATTATTGATTTCTTCATTGTAGCAGTTTTTATAGTGGCTTTGATGAGTTTTTCTCAACTATAAAACTAGAAATG
The DNA here is from genome assembly GCA_026776945.1 of Isichthys henryi. Lineage (NCBI taxonomy): Eukaryota > Metazoa > Chordata > Actinopteri > Osteoglossiformes > Mormyridae > Isichthys > Isichthys henryi. The sequence goes on from JAODJX010000037.1 coordinate 23,982,545, forward strand.
TGTCTGTCATTTCTATCTTTTTTCTTCTGTCATATTGAGCAAGTGTGTGTTTTTTACCATTATTTTTTCACCCTGGGTTTTAAGATCACTTCAAACAATGCAGACTTGGAGATGCTGGTTGTGATATATGATTTGTTTTGACCTCGGTGGTTTGTTAGACTTTTCTCACAGCCTTATTGCAATACATGACTAAGTTCTCAATCAAAAAAAAAAAAAAGTAACTGTACCATATTGTATATTTTGAATCACGGACACTATAATAGAACACACAAATTCTACATTTAAAACTTACATTGTTTAAATGTTTCATATATTACAGTTGCTTACATATATTAAACAAAACTCAAAAAGGGTATCAGATTGTGTTTTATGACTTGCCATTACTGACAAGTGTTATCTGTACAAAGCCTAACCTAGAACAGAATTAGTGACCAAGCACAACACTCTTTAAATAGGAATGCAAAGTAGCATGTTCAACATTGTGACAAATCCTAAAGCCAATTATCCTTTGAAAAAAAAGAACAATGGTCCCACTGTGAGAATTCCACTCTGAAAAAGTGAGAGCAAGAAGCAAATTCCAATTGATGCACAATTCACTTGTGCCTTGGCAAAGGTTGTCAAATTATTATTATTTTAGTATATTATAGTCCTGCTAAACTTAATAGCACAAATATCTTGAATAAACAATGATCTTAAGCTGGCATGACTGGTGAGCTTGCAAAGGAAAGGTCCTTCACAGGAGGTTACAGTGAACAAACTGGATAATAATGCACAAGTTCCATTAATGCGGCACTTTTGGCATTTTGAGAGGTCACTTTCAACATTTGCTTCGCCCACCCAGGCAATTTATGCTAGGTGCTGAAATGAGAATGTAGAAGCCTGCGGTCTTTTGTCTCCCTGCAGACCATCACACAGTCAACACCAGATTCAGCCACCCCCCGCCCGCTCTGTCCGCCTGATTTGTTTCAACACACTACGAGAGAGGGCACCCACTCAGCAGCTGGAGGGGAATTTAATCTTCATGTCCATTATATCTCCGCCTGCTCCTTTCGGGATTGGCTTGTTGCAATGAGATATGTGTTGACTTTGCCGCGATAACAACAACAACCCAGCTTTCTAAAAAACTCTTGACCACAATTCTGCACTGCTCCTCCAGAAACGAGACTACAGATATTAATTTGCGTCTGATATTTTGATCTTAGGAAGATTGCAAGATTATAAAGAAGAAACATGCAAGAAGACAAGTAAGATGAAGTACTATAAATAAAACAGTTCTATATTATCAGACTAGAAAATATAAGTATTCATATTAGAAGAAAAATGAAAGAGAAAACAGATTTATAAAATAATATTTTTGACACTATCAGTTTATACATGAACCCTTCAGAGACTGTACAACAGATTGACAAATAGGCAATTGGTGTTTGTGGCGAAGACATGAACTTCTAAAAATTATATATCAAAGGATTTATGATATAGGAATCATGGTAATAAAAACAGAAAGAATATGTCTTGTCTTTTTTGTGTCCCAACCGTCAGACAGATGGGCAATTTATCACTTTAGGCGACGTTCGTATAGAGAGCTGATGACATGAGCTGTTAAGTGTTAATCCCCAAACTGAAAGAGGGCCTAACTGCTGAGCTGATATTGACATGCCTAAGAATACATATAGTAAACTCAGCTGACATGTAAATCCTAATGTTTCTTCAGTGACTTAATCTGCATTACAATATGCATGGGGGAAAAGCTCCATTATCAGGCTGAACTGTCTATGTGCTAACATATGCATTATTCTTGTGGAAAAATGACATGGAAGATTGATAAGAAGCCATATACTTAGGAAACGTGCGCGCTCTCACACACACACAGGTTTGTAATTATGTCTTTGTGGGGACTCTCCATTCAGGAGAAAACTCTAATCCCGACATGGCAACCCTAACCCTAACCTTAACCATAAGTAACCAAGCTAAATATAAGACTTTTATGAACATTTTGACTTTTTTTATCGCATTCACATATCTTTGTGGGGACCTGAAAATTCATTGTAGGGGACATTTGCTCTCTACAATGTAATATAAACTAATCCACACACACACACACACACACACACAGAGTAAATTCAGTTACTCAAACATTTTATATGATGTGATTCTGTGCTTATCCATAAAGTTCTACTTCAGGGTATTGAAGGTCTCTTATGATTGCGTATATTACAGATAAAATTTACGTGTACATTTAGTTTAAATAATGTGTCCCATTCCATCAGTCCCCTCTAGAAAAAGCTTAACACCCCCCCCCCCTTTCATAAATATCTTGTGCCAACCCTGGTGTATATTGTCCATACTGTCTTTTCATTATGCTTTTACAATTATAGAAGTTATTTGTTGGAATTCTCTATTGCACCCAGTTAACCATAGTACTATTTCTTATTTCTAACAGTATTTTCCCTGTGAATTTTTCATCCCACTTCTCCTGCTCCCCCTGTGGTCGCCACCCGGGGCCATCTGCCCGTGAAGTAGCAGATGATCAACTGGGCCCAGACAGCCAGTCTGCAACAATGTCTGGAAAAGGATGCATGTTTTGGCGTCATCGCCTTTCCCGACTGTCACCTGCACTGGCCCTCTCTCAGTCCTCCACCTCCAGTTGGATCACTGCTCTTTTTCATCACTTTTGTTTACTTTATAAAATTTAAGCAAGAGTCTTTGCTATCTATGGACAATGGACAATTTTTCTATTTTTTCTGGATAGTGAACATGAATATCTGATTGGCTAATTAGATTGATTGGTTTATTTCTTTTTATTTATATATAAATTTACAAAACGGATAAAGTTACCAAAACTTGATACCAGAACTGTCTGACTTTATTTGGGTCCAGAGCTGCAACCTTAGACCACATAAGTTAAACAATGTTAGACGGTACAAAACGCACACACAGCAAGTTAGCGAAAACACATTCAAGTGGCAAATATATTTTGATAACCATTCCTCATTAATTCTTTATGTCCCACAGGACAAACAAATATAGCCAAAGCAATTAAAGTACCATTGTCAATTTAAGATTCATCTCTGATGTTGATTGGTTTTCTCGGCATCACACACATAATCCTCATTGAAATAACAACAATTATTTTCACATGTAAGCAAGGCATAATGAGAAGGAGCCACTAAGGCAGGGCTGCCTTCCCTCTCTCACACCCCTGCTAAAATGCCTTTGAAGTACCAATTACTGGTCAATGAGCATTGGTTGTAGATGAATAACACAGGTAGTCACCCCTTCTGCTTATTGCTCTTGTAAACAGTAAGGCAGAGGGAGTAAAAGATGGAAAGATAGTAGCCTCTAGTTTTGTCTTTCAATAATCTGTTTGCATATTTCATCGCTGTTCAGTTGAAGAGGAACCGAAGGGAAAATTCCACGTAATCGTGGGTCTTAATTTAAATGTCATTTTACAAAGAATTTAATCCTATTTATTAAAAAGTCATTTAGCTGGAGATAGCAACACATAATTGAGAAACACTAATGCTATATGGTAATTTTTTTTTCCATTTCATATGAGGAAATATGTCTGTTAGGTACCATGAGCTGGGTGGAGACATGCGGCCTGTACTTGGATGTGTATCACGTATTCAGGACTGGCCCGCCCTGGCTGTTATGGTGCCCTAGGAGAGATTCTGCTAAACCCCCAGGGGGGGGGGGGGGGGGGGGGGGGGGGGGGGGGGGGGGGGGGGGGGGGGGGGGGGGGGGGGGG
>JAODJX010000037.1:24014927-24030001 GCA_026776945.1 Isichthys henryi
CGGAGTACCCGGAGGAAACCCCACGACGACATGGGGAGAACATGCAAACTCCGCACACATGTGACTCAGGCGGAGACCCAAACCCAGGTCCCAGAGGTGTGAGGCAACAGTGCTAACCACTGCACCACCATGCCGCCCCCACAAAGAACTTCATAATATTTTATATATATATATAGAAGACACAAAGTACAGACATGACTGAGAGCGAGCATCTTGTAGCAGGAATCCTTCTGAGAGGCCTTGTGCTGAGTGACTAAGCTATGTCAAATAATTCCTCTGTATTCAAACCATCCATCCATTTTCTGAAACCACTTATCCTATTCAGGGTCTTGGGGGGTCTGAAGCCCAATCCAAAGGCTATTTGTGCAAGGCAGGAAACCCATCACAGCGCACACTCACACACCACTCACTCACACTCACACACCAGTCACTCACACGTACAAGGCACGCAATAACCCAGGACGGGGCACCAACCCATCACAGGGCACACTCACACACCTGTCACTCACACTCACACACCAGTCACTCACACGTACAAGGCAGGGAATAACCCAGGACGGGGCACCAACCCATCACAGGACACACTCACACACCAGTCACTCACACGTACAAGGCAGGGAATAACCCAGGACGGGGCGCCAACCCATCACAGGGCACACTCACACACCAGTCACTCACACGTACGAGGCAGGGAATAACCCAGGACGGGGCACCAACCCATCACAGGACACACTCACACACCAGTTACTCACACAGCCACACCTACGGGCAAATTGGTGACAAGCAATAAACCAATCAAAATGGCGCATCACCACACCTTTGAAAGGCAGCAACGCATGATTTACTGCGGATTGCAATTGCAATGGTGCGTTTGCCCGGCAAGCCAGATTACTTTTCAACCGAGGAAATAGACGTACTCGTACGTCATCTACGGGAGCAGCACTGCTGCACCTAAGCCTTTTGAGGTGAAGCAGGCATTGGATTAGGTAGCAGCAAGTGTATCCTCATTTTCTGGCTTTATTAGATCATCCTCGCAGTGCCGAAAGTGGTAAAATGATGTCAGGATACAGGAAAGCTCTTTGCTGAACGAGAGCAGCAGCTGGGAATGGAGACTTAATCGTGTTTGTGTGGTTTTTTTTCTCTTAATTTTAGGTCTGCAGTTTGCAAAATATGAATAAAAGTAAAATATTTGTTGAAGCAAATCACAACCTACAGTTTTTAAGATGTTTTAAAATGTTCAAATAAAAGGCAATAGGGCTGATAGTTTTCTACGTCTCACAATTTGTATTCCTTACCCGGCTACAGACGATTCAGCTCTTCTGCCAGCTGATCCCTCCTTGCCCACGCTGTTGCTGTTCATACTCTCCCTTGTTGGCATCGCCACATGCAGTTCAGCAGCACGCCTTGTAAAGCTCTCTAATATGTCCTCATTTATGTCCAACAGGCATGGCAATGTTACACAACATACAACATGCCACAAAGACCTTCTGTATTGTAATGCTCCACCTGACTTATCTAAATATCCATTTCCAGCATCCAAATGTCCTTTCAACTACAGTATGTGCTTAATTCTGATAATGAACTCGAAAGATTTTTAAATGATATGGTTTGTTCTTAATGGTGTGCGAGTGTGCCCTGCGATGGGCTGGCCCTCCATCCTGGGTTGTTCCCTGCCTCGTGCCCATAGGTTCCAGGATAGGCTCCGGACCCCCCGTGACCCAGTAAGGATAAGCGGTTTGGAAAATGGATGGATGGATGGTTTGTTCTTTACTTCATTTATATTGTTTTTCTTTTGGTGTTTCATTAAACAGTATGATTATGTGAATGAATTACTTTACAATAAAACACATTAGCAGTCATGGTTAAAAGTTTTGAAAATGACACAAGTATTGATTTCCACAAAGTTTACTGCTTCAGTGTTTTGTAGATCTTTTTGTCAGATGTTTCTATGGTATACTGAAGTATAATTACAAGCATTTCATAAGTGTCAAGGGCTTTTATTGACAATTACAGTAAGTTTATGCAAAAAGTCAATATTTGGCCCTTCTTTTTCAAGACCTCTGCAATTCGCCCTGGCTGCTGTCAGTCAAATCCTGACTGAGCCCATTCTTGCATATTAAATACTTTTTAGTTTGTTAGAATTTCTGGGTTTTTGTTTGTCCTCCCGCCTTTTTAGGATTGACCACAAGTTCTCAATGGGATTAAGGTCTGAGGAGTTTCCTGTCCATGGACCCAAAATGTCGATGTTTTGTTCCCCGAGCCACTTAGTTATCACTTTTGCCTCATGACACGGTGCTCCATCATGCTGAAGGCATTGTTCTTTACCAAACTGTTCTTGGATGGTTGGGAGAAGTTGCTCTTGGAGGACGTTTTGGTACCATCCTTTATTCGTGGCTGTGCTCTTAAGCAAAATTGTGAGTGAGTCCACTCTCTTAGCTGAGAAGTAACCCCACACTGAATGGTCTCAGGATGCTTTACTGTTGGCATGACACAGGACTGATGGTATCACTCACCTTTTCTTCTCTGGACAATCTTTTTTCCGGATGCCACAAACAATCAGAAAGGGGATTCATCAGAGAAAATGGCTTTACCAACTTTTTCAACAGTCCAACAGTCCCTGAACCTTTAGCAGAATGAGTCTGTCCAAGAAGCTTTTTTTATATTATTTGGAGAGAAGTGGATTCTTTGCTGCCCTTCTTGACACCAGGCCATCCTCCAAAAGTCTTCGCCTCACTGTGCATGCAGATGCACTCACACCTGCCTGCTGCCAATCCTGAGCAAGCTCTGCACTAGTGGTGCCCTGATCCTGCAGCCGAATCAACTTTTGGAGACGGTCCTAGCTCTTGCCTGATTGTCTTGGGTGCCCTGAAGCCTTCTTCCTAACAATTGAACCTCTCTCCTTGAAGTTCTTGATGATCCGATAAATGGTTGATTTAAGTGCAATCTTGCTAGCAGCAATATCCTTGCCTGTGAAGATATTTTTGTAGAAAGCAATGATGACTGCACATGTTTCCTTGCAGGCAACCGTGGTTAACAGATTTCAAGCACCACCCTCCTTTTAAAGCATTCAGTCTGCTATTTTAACTCAATCAGCATGACAATGTGATCTCCAGCCTTGGGCTCGCCAACACTTTCATGTATGTTAACGAGAGAATCACTGAAATGATGTCAGCAGGTCCTTTTGTGGCAGGGCTGAAGTGCAATGGAAATTGGTTTTTTTTGGGATTGAGTTTATTTTCATGGCAAAGGGGAACTTAGCAAATAATGTATCTTATCACTCTTCATAACATTCTGGAGTATATGCAAATTGTCATCATAAAAACTGAATCAGCGGACTTTCTGAAAATGAATAGTTGTGTCATTATCAAAACTTTTGGCCGAATAAAATAAAAAAAAATAAACCATTCGTGAAGCTGGAGGGCGTAACCTGTGTACATAACAAGAGTCATATTTTTTAAAATGCACCCATTGAATATGGTTTAACAATGCGCCACTGACTTAAGACGTTTTTTTTTCCTTTTGGTCAAAAGCACAATGACATTGCGGCGCCTTAAAATAGCGACACATTGACATTGCGCCGCCTTAAAATAGCGACACATTGACATTGCGCCGCCTTAAAATAGCGACACATTGATATTGCGCCGCCTTAAAATAGCGACACATTGACATTGCGCACAGCCATGCCTCATTTAAAAAACACCACTCTACAAGCAAAAAGTGACCACAAAACCATTTGCAATTTTTTAAGTGTCCTGGGGCTTTATGCCCCTGGTAGGGTCACCTAAGGCATGTCCTGGGTGAGGAACCAGACGAAGTGTGGCTCAAAAGACCCCGTATGATGAGTAAAAACATGGATTTACGTTTTTCCGCTCCCCCTGAGCCATGCCTGGGGGTGGGGCTCGATGGCGAGCACCTGGTGGCCAGGCCTACACCCATGAGGCCTGGTTGGGCACAGCCCGAAGAAGGCACATGGGTCCCCCCTCCAATGGGCTCACCACCTGTAGAAGGGGCCAAAGGGGTCGGGTGCAGTGTGAGTTGTGCAGTAGCTGAAGGCAGGGACCTTGGAGGTCCAATCCTCGGCTGCAGAAGCTAGCTCTAGGGACATGGAATGTCATCTCTCTGGTGGGGAAGGAGCCTGAGCTGATGTGTGAGGTTGTGAGGTTCCAACTAGATGTGGTCGGGCTCACCTTGACACACAGCTTGGACTCTGGAACCAGACTCCTTGAAGGGGGTTGGACCCTCTTCCACTCTGGAGTTTCTCGCGAGGAGAGGTGCCGAGCAGGGGTGGGCATACTTATTGCCCCTTAGCTGGGCGCCTGTACATTTAGGTTTACTGCAGTGGAGGAGAGGATAGCCTCCCGTCGCCGTCAGCTGGGGGGACGGGTCCTGACTGTTGTATGCGCTTATGCACCGAACGGCAGTTCTAAATACCCACCCTTTCTGGAGTCCTTGCAAGGGGTGTTGGAGAGTGCTCCTCCTGGGGACTCTCTTGTTCTGCTGAGGGACTTCAATGCTTACATAGTCAATGACAGTGAGACCTGGAAAGGCGTGATTGGGAGGAACGCCCCCCCCCTGATCTGAACCTGAGTGGTGTTTTGGTATTGGACTTCTGTGCTCGTCATGGATTGCCCATAATGAACGCCATGTTCAAGCATAAGGGCATCCATATGTGCACTTGGCACCAAGACACCCTAGGCCGCAGCTCGATGATCGACCTTGTGGTTGTGTCATCAGACTTGCGGCCACATGTATTGGACACTCGTATTGGACACTCGGGTGAAGAGAGGGGCGGAGCTGTCAACTAATCACCACCTCGTGGTGGGTTGGCTCCGCTGGTGGAGGAGGAAGCCGGTCAAATCTGGCAGACCCAAGTGTATAGTGCGGGTCTGCTGGGAACATCTGGTGGAATCCCCTGTCAGATGGAGCTTAAACTCCTACCTCCAGTAGAACTTCGGCCATGTCCCGGGGCAGGAGGGGGACAATGAGTCCAAATGGGCCATGTTTCACGCCTCCATTGTGGAGGCAGCTGACCGGAGCTATCGGCCTTTTTGACCCGTGGGTTTCCGGAGGTAGCTGATGAGTACCTGCGGGTCAAGTGGAACGAGGCTTCGGCAGTCGCTGAAGCAAAAACTCAGGAATAGGAGGAGTTTGGTGAGGCCATGGAAAATGACTTCCGGATGGCTTCGAAGAGATTCTGATCCACCATTCGGCGGCTCAGGGCGGGAAAGCAGTGCAGCATCAACATTGGTTATGGTGGGCATGGTGCACTTCCGACCTCAGCTTGGGACATTGTGAGTCAGTGAAAGGAATACTTCAAAGACCTCCTCAATCCCACCGACATGCCTTCCAGTGAGGAAGCAGAGTCTGAGGACTTCAGGGTGGACTCCCCCATCTCTAGGTCGGAGATCGCCGAGTTGGTTAAAAAGCTCCTCAGTGGCCAGGTCGCGAGGGTGGATGAGATCCACCTGGAGTTCCTCAAGGCTCTGGATCTTGCAGGGCTGTCTTGGTTGACATGCATCTGCAGCATCACATGGACATTGGGGGCAGTGCCTCTGGACCGGCAGACTGGGATGGTGGTCCCCCTCATTAAGAAGGGGGACTGGAGGGTGTGTTCCAACTATAGGGGGATCACACTCCTCAGCCTCCCTGGTAAGGTCTATTCGGGGGTGCCGGGAAGGAGGGTCCATCGGATAGTCGAACCTCGAATTCAGGAGGAGCAGTGTGGTTTTCGCCCTGGCCGTAGAACAGTGGACCAGCTCTATACTCTCGGCAGGGTCCTGGAGGATGCGTGGGAGTTTTCCCAAACAGTCTACATGTGCTTTGTGGACTTGGAGAAGGCATTCGATTGCGTCCCTCGGAGAGTCCTGTGGGGAGTGCTCCAGGAGTATGGGGGGCCGGGCTACCTTATAAAGGGCTCTTCGGTCCCTATACAACTAGTGTCAGAGCTTGGTCCGCATTGTCGGCAGTTTCAAGGCACAGCCAGGGTGTCCGGTTTGGTGACCTTAGGATTAGGTCTCTGCTTTTTGCAGATAATGTGGTTCTGTTGGCCTCATCAGACCGTGATCTTCAGCTCTCACTGGAGCAGTTCACAGCCGAGTGTGAAGCAGCTGGGATGAAAATCAGCACCGGCAAATCCGAGACCATGGTCCTCAGCCAGAAAAGGGTGGAGCGCTCTCTCCAGGTCGGGGATGGGGTCCTTCCCCAACTGGAGGAGTTTAAGTGTCTTGGGGTTTCATTCACGAGTGAGGGAAGGATGGAGCGGGAGATCATCAGGTGGATCGGTGCGGCGTCAACAGTGATGCGGGCGCTACATTGGTCTGTCATGGTGAAGGAGCTGAGCCAAAAGGCAAAGCTCCCGATTTACCAGTCGATCTACGTTCCTACCCTCACCTATGGTCATGAGCTATGGGTAGTGACCGAAAGAACGATATCGCAGTTACTGTACAAGCGGCCGAAATGAGTTTCCTCCGCAGGGTGGCTAGACTCTCCCTTAGAGATAGGGTGAGGAGCTCGGTCATTCGGGAGAGACTGAGATTAGAGCCGCTGCTCCTCTGCATTGAGAGGAGCCAGATGAGGTGGCTCGGGTATCTGCTTAGGATGCCTCCACGGTGAGGTGTTCTGGGGATGTCCCACTGGGAGGAGGCCCCAGGGAAGACCCAGGATACGCTGGAGAGACTATGTCTTTCGGCTGGCCTGGGAATGCCTTGGGATTCCCCCAAAGTTGCTGGATGAAGCGGCCGGGGAGAGGGAAGTCTGGGTTTCCCTGTTGACTCGACCCGACCCGAAAAACGGAAGATAATGGATGAATGGCATCAAAATGAGCAATGCGCTGGTAGAAACTAGTGAAACTACTTTGTGTTGCACATTGCGCAGGTGGAAATTAGAGCCCATGATGTTCTTATAAAGGTTGAAATTGTCTTTCTGCGTGAATGACAGATGGAATAAAATTGAATTTGTTAGATGAGGGCTTCAGTGACAGGTCTTACTATTGCCATATTACCCCTAAGTCTGGAAAGTATTTTTATGAAAATTATAGTGACAATAAACATTCAGCACATGCACAAAAATCCACTTCTGTAGAATTTTTAGAAAATGCATGTTTATTGTGCATGATTTTTCAAATGCTGTAGTTAAGCAATAGTCACATAGACCAAGAATGCCTTTGATTAATTAAGTCTACGATTAAGAAATGCAGGCTATACAGTATATCATGCTCTGCTATTAACCTATGCTTATTTGAAATGCAATTATGCAAAATGTAGAACATGCAAATATTAGGCAGACAGACAGACATGAATGAATGAATGAATGAATGAATGAATGAATGAATGAATGAATGAAGTGGGCCGTGGGAGATTATTCAGTCAGTGTTTCAATAAGGATTTCTTTGTGTCGGCCAAGACATAGCTGATGATAATTAATGAACTCATTAATATTTTCAAAAATTACAAATTATCCATTGAGGCCTCACAGATTGAACATTAGCCTTCGCCCCTACTGCCTCCTAACAAGCAATAGATCATTTCACACTAATACCAGGATCTCGCAGGCCATCCATGTTGATTTATTTGCAAAATGTTTCTTGCCAGCATTGTTGGTGAAAAAGTGACTATTTGCAACCTGTTAGATAAGCAAGTGTTGGTTGGGGGGTAAAAATATCTCCAGTGGTCACAGGGCATATACATCTTGCTGTCAGAGAAAAACGCCACTCTTTAAACTGGCTGCAGTGTGTAAGAATTGGAATTTATACGTCTTATTATCAAACCAAAAGATCAGAACACCTGCCAATGGCTAATGTAATTGTGATGAATAAGAAGGTTATCAGAGAGGGGAGATGAGACTGAAATATTGCATTACGAAATGCACTCCATCTATATACAGGGCAAATCAAAGTGGGCTGTGGTTAGAGATGGACCATAACTATGTCACATTAAAATGACCAGCTCTCAGACAACATTAAAGGGAAGTAGAGGACATTCAGCCATCAACCAATAACTTGTTAATTACTTATGAGGCATTCTAGGTAATGCGAGGGAGGGAGGGAGGGAGGCCACATCCCTCACGACTCTGCGGTACAGCAGAGGACATTCCAAGTACTGCGAGTCATATACGGTACAGAGAGACAAACACGGAAAACCAAACCCCACATTATGGGCTTTTCTGTATTGTTTTATACCTTTATAATAAACATTAATTTGTTCCCTTTTATGCGAATGTCATGGTTATTTGCTGACTATCTGTATGAATCTTTTGAACTTAAATGCATGTCTCATTTCCACTTGATTGTGACTTACACACCATGAACCACTTGCTGGATCCAAAGCTTTCAGAATGGGTTCCATCATGAATAGAAGGTGAAATTCAAATTAAGTACCAATTCCAGCTCTTGCTCTAATCTCCTCAGGGGGTGCAAAGTGAAGGCAGATTTAATAAATCAATGATGATGCAGCCTTCTGTACCTTGTCTCGGTCCTAAAGAACTGACTGATTGCATTCTTCTCCTGACCTCTCCATCATTACACCAACACGGACACTTGCATTGCAGAACTTAAAATCATTAGGTAAGATGTGCAAGTGCATAACTTTATTTTACTTTAATGAGATCACTGGCTTTCAGTCTTTCTTACAAGTATATCAATGCACAGAGGAATGTTGTTTATCGATTAGAGTCAGAACAAGGGTGGAATCTTGTAATGTCAGCTCTGAAAGCATGCTTTCAAGAACACCGTGTGGCAGGAAATGTGTTATACTGAGAACAGCAGACTCCACTTAACCTATTCATTGAAAAGAACAGTCATAATAAGAAAGTAGATGGTCAAGTGGAAGATAAAGCATTGAGATGATGCCAAATGGACTTTCTGAGTATTGCGTGGTGATGTGTCTGTTAATTAGTGCTAAAACCATTACAAACATTGCAACTAACATTAAAACAAACTTACTAGTAGACAACTTTTGCATTAGCAAGCAGTTTGTTCTTGGCAAACAGCTTATCTTGATCATGAAGTAAATTGGCCCATGATCTACTTGCAGTTTTCTTTCCCTCATCTCAGCGATTAACAAATTTCTGTTTTGCTGATTTCCACTGGGTCAAACTAGAGTTTACTCAATAGTCATTAATCACTCCAATTTAGTGTACTAAAAATACAACACATTTTGGTTTGGTTAATAAAAACAACAACAACAATAATAATAATAATAATAATAATAATAATAAATGTGCTATTTGTTTTATTCCTGCATTGACTTATGATATAAATTATTATTGTTGTTTTTGCTGTTACCTTTAAAATGTGCATATGTAGTACTAAAGGTCACTGACCATGATGCATGATTAGATGGTTAGATGGATGGATGGATGGATGGATGGATGGATGATCTTTGATTCAGTATTAATGGATTTCTAAATAAGTGCAAATATATTTAAAAAAAAAAAAACTAATTTGCTTTTAGAACTGCAGCATACGATATAAGGGCTACACTTTATAAGTTCATATATAACCTGTTCATATAAGGACAAGAAATATGTCTTTTAATTTCCACATTATTGCACAGTGTGAGGGAATATCTAACGACAGTTTGCTTGGTATAGGGGTACCTCAGTGAGGAGCATTGTGTAATAAAGTCTCTTTGTACTGTCCTTTTATCCTTGTGGCTCAATTTTCCATACTGTGGTCCAGCTCGGTAATGGCTCTCCTGCAAGTGAGAAAGTGATGTCTGCAGACAGTCAAAGTCTCCCTGAACATGCAGGAGCTGCTAAAAATGGCCTGTGACTCCCACATGCCTGGAAATGAGTGAATCGCAGAAACGCTGAGACATTAGCGGTCAATCTCATAAAAGTGTCTCACGCAGAAATAAATGCTTCTGAGAAAATTCGTTACTAAATCACTGTTGTCTCGGGAGTTTGTTGCCCGTAGTACAGGGACACATTCAAATGAATCACAAATCGCTGACCTGGTGACCAGTCAAGATTATCTCATTGTACGAGTGGTGATATTATAATATGATTTACGATTCTAATTGATTAATTACTTGGAAAAAAGTGAGTCTATTATAAGTTGGTAAGCAATTCATACATAAATAATATTCATTCAGCTTTAGAGAATAAAAAAGTGTAAAAGTATATAAATCTTGAAGACATTCAGAAAATTCTCTCTCTCTCTTTATACTTTATTTTTAAATAAATCTCCAGTTTTATACAGAGGCAGTGCAGCTGTGGAGCTGCAGCTATAGCAGAAAAGCTACAATAATTATGCAGGAAATAGGGATCCCCACTGTTACAAACGGGGCACTTCAGAATCATGGGTCTGGACGGAATTGCACTGGCTACCAAACAGATTCATATTTATGTCCGATAAGTATATGTATATGCGCAATGAATGCATTACAGCTGATTGCATAAATGTATCAAAGTATCAGTGCTAAATTCTGCTTAATAAAACTGGAGTTGCCTTTTCACCAATTCAACAGGTGCAGTTCTGGATTAATGAATCAAAAAACGTAATAAGGAATTTAGGAAAGATGTAGGATAACTTCCAGCAAGTACGTCCGCTGTGAGGAAAAGAAAGGAATGTGTTCTGGTGTTCTCCAAGGTTCATCTTCTCTTCCCTCTCAACATTCCGTCCATCCCCTGGTTTGAGCCGTGGATTTACGCAGCTCCTTTAATACACACAATGGGGTGACTCTAATGATCCACCCCCCCGAAAGGTCTCTCTTTTGAATTGAGTGAAATTGAAACGCTGCCAAACAAGAATATTAATTAATAACTTTGTCACCTCCCAACCTTCACCAGCCTGACATTTCCCATCGCTATCTTGAGTGCCTTGTGTTGTGGATAGGCTTTTATTTATTTATTTATTTCTCCCCCATAAACATTCATATGTTAACCATGGAATAAGAGCGCCCACTAGTGGACATATTAAAATAAGAGCTATTTCATGCTGAAATAGTGTGTTATGGTGTCATTTAATCGCATACAATACGTGAAACAAATTTTGCTTAATAGTTTTACTCTGATGTTTTATATTTGCTTTAAACAATAAAAGGGATGGTTGTACATTGAACATTGACCTTGTTCACTACAAACTGTCCATAGTTTCTTTGCAGGGGTAACATGGGTCCAGCAGCATTTCTGCACTGCCATGAAATCAAGCGCAATATTTATTTCTAAGTATTGAAACTATTTCTATATTTCTAAACTAACACTATATTGTAGTGTTGCATCTGCACTGCAAATAATGATACTACTACTAATATTATTATTATTATTATAGATTTAAAATGTGTATATTATTACCTGAATTTGCAGTGATTGACGCAGCATTATTACATTTAACTGTTTATAATACTATTACTACTTTCAAGGGAAGCTGGCTAGAACATGGTTCTCTAACTCACACAAGGAAAGACAAGAAATGATTTTGCTGAGAAGATTCGGCCTAGAACTGGAAAAGCCGATTGCTGACTAAACCTTGGCTTTAACTTGACATGTCACCACAGAGATGCCAGCGATTGTGACTTCGAAAAGCACAATTTCAGCTCCAAATTGCCCTGGTAAGTTCTCATTTGGTCAGCAGCCACATGAAAACTCTGCTTCCACCACTTCAGTAGTTCTGCAGCACTTTCTATGGAGAATACGCAGCTCTGTGTTGTGGTGAATCTTTCCCAATTTCTTCAGCTTTGAATCCCAGCAAAACTGCTTAGAATGGAAACTACTAATCATGTTTCTCTGTACTGTGCAGGTGTCAAGGTACCCAAGGAAATTGTCACGGTTTACATTTTATATATTTAATTCCTAACATAATTAGAACGAGTCAGAGTGTGGTACTCTGCGGTCAGTATCAATGTAATGCAAATATAATACAATATAATGATAGAAATTATGATAGTTATACTATGCAAAGTTAAAGTAAAAGTTAAATATAAAAATTGGCAGCATGGGAAAAATGTGAAAAAAGGTTTTTAATACTATACATATTGTTAAAAAACACACACGCACTAAGTTTACTGCATTTTGCATTTGTGGATTATCTTCAATTGCCCTTCAACATATTTCAGTTTAGATGGAACTGTACCATCTTGTTGTAATTCTGTGTGCTACAGTTTGACTGCATATGAGCACTAAGGCCATACAGTAAGATGATCCAGTGCTGTTATGCCGAATCGGCCAGGTGCACAGAAAGACCTTTTTAGAAAAGAGTTTTTTAACCTCTCAGATTTGAAATCAGTTCAGTTGAGCATTTGCAGAAAATGACTTAAGTTCCACCAAGGCTTCCAGTATTAGGGAAAAACCAGTACTTCATGCATGAAAAAACCACTGCACCAAAATAAAATTAAACAAAGACACTGGGTGAATATTGGGTAAGTAGGACAAAGGGTGAACTGGGACACACTTGTATGATGTTCTATATCTTTATGCCTCTGTGGTCTATTAACTTAAGCTCAGTTCTTGAGCTTTCAATAATACTTTCATGTTTTAATATTCATTATTATGATCATATTTTTGTGAGCAAGAAAGCTAAATTTCAAAAATTGTTTTCCAATATCCACTCTAGCTTTAAACATCACAAAGATTATATAAATGAAAATTCTGTATTTGTAGTATATATTCAGATGTTCTTGTGATCCGAGCATTAGACATAGCATTTCTATTTACCTTCCCATAAACCAAAAATTCAAAATAAATGTCTAAAATCAAATATTAATAATTCTGATTCTCCCCTTTCAGAGCACAGGAAGAGTATAGATTCAACCGTGCTCCCATGGACCATGAATGCAAAGCAGTCAAGGGCATCTGCAAGGTAGCCTGGTTTTCTACATGTGGCAATAATAAGTCCTACCATCCTGCAAAGCCACACTCTTCATGTGTGTTTGTCTGTGTTTGCATACGTTTCTGTCTGTTGGTCTGTGTTTCTGTATGTTTGTCTGTGTTTGCATGTTTGTGTGAGATTTTGTTTGCTTGAGTGTGTTGTCGTTTGTTTGTGTTTGTCATGTGTGCCTATATTTGCAAATGTTTATGTGTGTCTGTGGTTGAGTATGTTTGTATGCATTTGTCTGTGTTTGCATGCGTTTGTCTATGTTTGCGTGTTTGTGTGTACTTCTCTATGATTGCCTGTGTCTATGTGTTTGCCTGTGTTTGCATGTGTTTGTCTATGTTTGCGTGTTTGTGTGTACTTCTCTATGATTGCCTGTGTTTATGCTGTTTGCCTGTGTTTGCATGCATTTGTCTATGTTTGCGTGTTTGTGTGTACTTCTCTATGATTGCCTGTGTCTATGTGTTTGCCTGTGTTTGCATGAGTTTTTTTTTCCTGTATTTGCGTAAGTTTGAGTCTGTGCGAGTTTGTGTTGGTGTGTGTTTTTGTACTTTGTTTCCTTTTCTCTCATTTTGACGATATTTTTATTTCTGCCTGTACTTATTTTCCCAGTTGGACCAATCACACTGTCATAATTTATTATGCATTTTAGCATCATCTTCTATGGGCACGCTGCATTTTCACATGAGCTTTGGAGTAAACGGAGTGTCTTGAAATGAACAAATATTCAAAATGCATCTTATTGTGTGCCAAGCTGCTTGTACCTACCGCAACTCTCCAGAGGATTAGCAGAGATTGGGGAATTTGAACTTGAACTGTCCTTGCCCTCCCCTCCCGCCCCACCACCACACCCTACATTCACAATCAGTATGACATCAGTGGTATATGGAAATGAATACAGGTTTTGTTAACCATTTGCTGACATCCATTTAAGAATGTACAGGATATAGTGTTATTTCTCATAAGATGCCCTGTCATGGATTTATATGCAAATGTTATTTTTACTTTGCTCGTGTTTCACATCAAATGTATCTCCTCCATCAAAATTTAAACTTCTGCTTACACATATTTACACATGCTATGAAGAATTACGGGCATTTTATCTGAGGACCCAATACCCTTAAGCAAACTGTGCTAGAAAAATGAAATAAAATAAAAACTCAGAGGACTTAATACCAACCAGCCAGGAACTATTCCTGCATATGCTCCTCAGAAATTAAAGTAATTCATTAATAATGATAATTTATTAAATATATAAAGGGTAGCAATTTGCAAATACCGTGTTCTTACATGCATATTTTAAAGCCCAATTAACCTTAGACTTTCAGCTTGCCTGTCAAACTTAAGTTTTTTTTTTTTGCCGACAAAGATGTGAAAGACAGGTAAAACAAACTAGTACTTCTTTAAACATTGCAAGACTTGCAGCTGCATGTAATCATCTGTCTGTCTCTGTCTGTCTGCCTGTCGCTGTCTCCGTCTGTCTGTCTGTCTGTCTGCCTGCCTGCCTGTCTCTCTCTGTCTGTCTGTGGCACTAAGGTGATGCTCCTCCCATAATGTGTATTTTTTTGACTTGCAAATCATGTTTCATAGGTTATGCTGCTTGTAATTAAATAACCAATGAAATATGTATATAAAAACTCAAAAAGGGATGACAGCAAGGTGACACATTTGCTTACGCGGGCTTTTCAAATTGCCTTTTTGACTGGTTCGTTTCCACCTGACCCTTACGTGGGAATTTAAAACTTAAATTTATTCACAAAGCCTTTGTTAAACTCACGCAAGATGGAATAACAAAACTGAATATCACTTGCAGGGCATATTGTGTTTAAATGGAGATGATGTAAAATATTACATGCATTCAGACACTTGAATAAATATAGTGTAAAAGAATTCTTAATTCTCTTATAGTCCAGATGTCAGACAGGAGGAGATCTGGGTGTCATCATCATGTCTGGATCCAAATTTTCAATACAGTCCCACTTCTAATATTTTTGAGTTGACTATTGACTCAGAAATTCAAACAAATAGCAAAACACACTCATCTGCTTAATAATTTACAGAAGTACAGTATTGAATAGTGTACCTGTAAGTCAGCTCCAGTTGTGTCTGCAGAAATTCAGTTGAGTATGGACCTTCTAGCTGAACCTTACCATCCATCCATCCATTTTCCAAACCGCTTATCCTACTGCGTCGCGGGGGGTCCGAAGCCTATCCCGGAAGCAATGGGCACGAGGCAGGGAACAACCCAGGATGGGGGGCCAGCCCA
>JAODJX010000037.1:24142361-24157747 GCA_026776945.1 Isichthys henryi
CCCTTCTTCTTACAACACTCAACAGACGTCTGGGGACCGAGGAGACCAGTTTCTCAAGTTTAGAAATAGGAATGCTCGGATTACAAATAGGACGGATGGATGGATGGGTTTGCCATATCTTAGCTATGTATTTTGGAACACGAATGTCTTCATTTGTCTTTGTCACGACACATTAATGAGAAACAGGCAGAATTCCAAGCGTTTGCTCTGAATAATATTGCTGGCTGCTAGCAGATGTTTTAGCTTTACCCCCCATCCCACCCCCATGTTCTCTAATAAAATCACTATTTGTTAACACTGAAAGCAGCATCCTATGAAATACAATGAACACACAGACATAAAACGGAAAGCTGCTGCATTTACTTCCCTGAAACAGTCATGCTTTATGTATGAGCAGAATATTCGTGCCCAAGCCTGCAGGTGTGCATCTATGCAAACTCTGTATGAAAAAATGTACCACAAAACAGCTACAGACAACTGCCAACCAATTCTGCCCAAAGTAAAGTCACACATGGTAACAGCACAGGTAATTTTGAGGATTCCCGGTCTCCTGAAGGTTTCTATTGCATCTTTTGCAAATATTTTTTGTACTGCATGGTTTTTAAATTGTATATAGAACGTAAAATTAGGAACCTTAAAAAAATATTAACATAAACACATACCAACCAACCATATTTCTACAAGGAAAATTCTTTAGTTCTGGACAATATCTTCTATAAATATAGCGTCTATTCACTTTCCGTAAATAGGAATCCACTAAAAAGTGGATAAAAAGCCCCCTGGGTGGCGTGCCCTTGGGTCACAGGACACCCATACACTATAAGCCAGGGTTGTCAAACTCCAGTCCTGAGGGGGCGGAGCCCTGTGTGGCTTAGTTTTTTCCCTGTTCCACCATAAATGATTCAGCTCAAGAGCTGTGTGGTATTTAGCACAAGGAATTGAATCATGTGTGTTAAATGATTGGAAACCCAAAAATGTGCAGGGCTCTGGCCACCCAGGACTGGAGTTTGACACCCCTGGTCAGATAAAGCTCAGATAAATCAATCCATGCCTTTGGACTGTGAGATTAAACTAGAAAACCTGCTAGAAATACAGGCAAATACTTGGAAAACATGCTAATACCACACACATACACACACGCACACGCAAACACACACACACATTGTTATACTTCTCTAAATGGGGACCATCCATTCATTTCTATGAGAAAAACCTTAATCCCAATCAGGACACCCTTAACCTCTACCCATCCCAAACCTTAACTATAGGTAACCAACCCAAATACAAGAATTTTGGCATTTTTACTTTTTTGATTGCATTCACATATTTTTATAAAACTGGGGACAATTTGGTCCTCAGATGTGATCTACGCAAACCCACAGACACACATACACACACTCACAAGCACACACAGACTCACATGTGCACACACACATACACAAAGGCCAGGACACCAATCTAACCCATAAGCTTGGCAGTGCAAGGCCATAGGCCTATCTGTGGTATCATATTGTATTGTCAACAACACCCATGATATTGTATTGCTACCATGTCCAAGCTATAAATGGTTTATTTGGGAATGGTGTTTTGTGTAAGAAATTCTCTTTCAGTTCTGCTTCAAAACTATATGTCTCCATTGTTTCATAAACCTGTTTTTTTAGCAGACGCCCCCACACACACACTGAATAGCACCATTAACATTTTGTGTTATTTAGCAATCATTTAGATTTGTTTGTATAGCGTAAATAATAGAACGTTCAACGTTTCCATAGTGATAAATTCACTGGCAAATGAGGAAAACTTTCATTTTGGGAAGTGGCACTATTAATCAATAATTGGTGGAATAAGAAACGATGAAGATAATGCAACAGCAATTATTTTAATACTCTCTTTTTATTAGATGCATGCTTATATAACGTCATATCTGCTGAAATATTTCGTAAAAATATTTATAATCATGTAATATAGCTCAGCATAAAATCCTTCTGAAAAAGCTACTAATACCAGATTTTTTAGCTCTTCTTTAAAAAAATAAACTGGCTGATCTTAAGCTTCACTGCATAAAGAAAGGAAGGAATCTGAATAATACCCAAATGACCTTCATTTAAACTGAGGAAAGTTTACTTAAACCACAGCCATACTCATAAATTCCACACCAAACATTCAGCTTCCCCTCTGAGACATTCCAGCTAAACTATTATACTCAATCAATATTTCTTGACTGACTAAACACATCTGCGAGGCCTTCAGTTTACCTTGCCAGAAGTGATGAAATCCAAAACTGGCATGCAGTTCTGAGTTTCTACTTACATTCACACTTATATGCAGAAAGTGGTCATACATTATTATACAGTATGGGCTACATTTTTGAAAATACTGCTCCATAAAAATTTCTACAAATACCTATTTGAATTAATTGTAGCTTAGACTGCACCTCAGCCTGCACTAACTCTGACTGACAGGCATTTCTGGTAGGTATAGACGGGTAGGTACAGACTGGCAGGTATTTCTGGTAGGTATAGAGTGGTAGGTACAGACTGGTAGGTATTAACTGGCATAGTTTTGTCATGCATAAGCCAGAATGTCTAGTAAGATGATTCTGTGACTCAGCCACATTTGCAGTGATTGTACCACAAAGGATATTTGCCTGGTTTGCTCATTACCACCCTTCTGAAAACATAGCCATATTATAGAGGATAAGTATCTATTACCAATAGCCAACATATGACACAGAACAGGTGCTATTGGATGTCTTACTATCGATTAATATACCCTACTTATACATGATACCTTTAATATGTAACACACATTGGAATATTAGTCCTACAAGACAAACATTTCAGAGATGAACTGAATCCTTCTGGGATTCCCTAGTCAAGTATTTTGTCCCATTGCAATTTGAGATGTAATAACAAGGATTTGAAGGTAACTTTCACCTCAGCTCTGTGACAATTATTAAAAGTCAACATTTCCTCACATATGATGTAACGGGCGCTACAGCTAAATTGTGGCAGTGTGACTGGCTCAGAAAAGCTCAAAAATACGTTAACCATATTTTTAAGATCCACAGGCAGACTAGCTTATTACGAGTAACGTTTTTTCTTTGAAGCATTACACTGTAAGAATATTCTTTCATTTTCCTCACCAGCCTAATCAGGTTTGTCTTACCACAATATGTTACTATGGTGATTATCCATCTCCTACCACCCTTAGGACAAGATGACAGAACTGCTAACGTTAGAATTTTTTTTGATAATGTGCATAAATTAGTCAAAAAGCCACAAAGGGGGAAAAGTCAAAGAAAAAGGGCAAAAATATCTGGAAACTAAAGCTCTCAGTTTGCCAGAATGCCGCTGATCTTGGACTTGGGACTGAGCTTAACATTAGGCAGGTAATGAAGCTGCACAGAGTGCAGTGACTGTGCTTCTTAGGAAATCAGGTAAACAGCAGTAAATATAAATAAAAATCTCAATTTATCGGATTTGTTGGAGGGGTCAGCCTAAGAGTTTTCAGAACTGACCAAGTTAGGCCAATTTATTAAGTCTTTCAGGCAAGGGTACACTTTCCCAATGAATTCATAAAATGGAGTGTATCTGGGAAAAGGTTATATATAAATACATAATAAAGAGTCTATGGGGACAGGATAACAGTAGATTAAGAGCGGCTTGAATGAAATGTCAAAAGCTACCTTCAGGCACTGAAAGAAAAAGAGGATTGCAAAACAACACCCACTCTGCCAAAACAGCCTATTATTATTATTATTATTATTATTATTATTATTAATAATAATAATATTATATAAAATAGAGAATTTCCTGAGGATAATATTCCTCTACTATACACATCTTTATAATATTTTTGGAAAAAGTGAAAGCAAAATTTTTCTTTTGTTAAATTCACGAGTGGTCTATAAAATATTTATTTTTGCACATGTAAATATTTTAGAGATTCAGAACTGGCATTTGGGGAGTTTCAGTAGCAGGAATGAAATAAAAATGATAGAAACAGAATGATTGGCATCCTAATGAATGCATACTCATATTATAATTTTGCCCTTCCTATCTTCACCTAATAAGGAATCAGCTACATGCTGAAATGTGTATTTTCCTGTTAACTTTTATGTACAGGTTTCAAAGATTTCATGACCTATTGATCCATCTGTTGTTAATCATATCATAGTACTTTACTTTCTAATGTCATCAAGTGGCTGAAATGGGCTGCTATGTAAATCTTCTCTCAATAATGGAAGCTATGGAATATAGAGAATGTGGTTTTGCAATTTCAGTTTCTCTCAGGGCCTATTAACAACAGATTGTAAAGGAATTCTCTAATACTTGGTCCTAAATTTTATTTAGACAAATTAATATTTACCTATGTAAAACTAAGATTTTTGCGCATACAGTAGTTTAGTTAACACCTTCTCTGCATTTTATGGTGATTCCCTTGAATATGGTCATATATTCACATAATGGGTAATGAAACTGTCGCTTAGTCTTGCTGTCGCTGGCAGCCATGATGGATGGTGCCTCATTGAAACACAGGGATCCTCAGGGCAGTAGGGTAGCAAGAGCCTCAGTCCCCCAAACCACATCATTTACCTCAGAATTCCTTTGTAGGGAATGACTGTCACTGCTTTCGGAAATCTTCACTATGCATCGGTTTTCTCCAGACGAGAAAATCACATCATTTCCTCCCCAAACACAGCAGTTATAAACATGTAAATGAAGTGTCAAAACTGTAGAGTCACAGAAATCCCAGAATTCAAATATTAACTCACAGTTCTGTCTTCTGGAATAGTTTAATTTAATAATAATTAAATGGAAGCAAAATAAAACCATGCAGTACCTACTTACACTTCCTAATTTGTGCCCTGACTAATGGGACCATGCATAATTTACTTTTAAGGCACTGAAAAATAACCAGCAAGTTAAAATCAACTGTGAAACCCTCAGTGGCAAAGTTCCAGGCTTTTTCCAAAAAGAAAATTACTACATTGTTTTTTTTTGTTACAACTCAAATCTCTTCTCCCAGTTGTAGTGACCCAAATGGCAGACTGTTAGTCAGCTCTCAGAAGGATTTGAGGAGATAGAGGTAAAAGTAAGTTCCAGTCAGTAAAATTATATCCAAGAACCAAAACTCTCAAAACAATTAGCATAAAAACTAGATAAATTACCACAACCGATATAATACTTAGTCGGATTAACCCCAGAAATGAGCAACAAGCACAGTCAGGTTCATCTTATAAAGGGCACCTAACTGGTCACAGCTGTACAGTATGCATTTTCTACTAACTGATTACTAACTAACTAGTAAGTTGTAAATAATTAACTAATAATTGAGAAAATCTGGAGTCACTATCTGACATTCCCTTCTGACTGATTTGCTTTCACCTACAATAGTTTAGGCTGTACAATGTTTCATATTATGGCCTTTGTAGGGTTACCATATTTGGTGAGACAAAAAATAAGTCTTGTCCATGAATCAAAATATTTATGAGTTTTCACATTTACTGATCAATCAGTTAGCACCTATGAATATTAATGAGTTTTCCCTAATCACCCTGTAAAACGAAAATTTGCGTCTAGGGAAACCAAGATGTATAGTAACCTTTCACTTAACTGTTGTTTTACAATCTACATACAATTGACACAATATCAGTCTTTTTCAACAAAAGTTGCAATAAGATAAGTGTCAAAGTGCCAATGGTTTCCAGAGGCTGGTGTCACTCGTGAGCAGTGTGACACGTATGGATGTGCATATCATTACATTTTTAAAGCAAACGTATATGTGGTGATACTGAGCGGCTACTGTTTATTGGAAAATCGGTGCCGTTTCCTTCTCTTAGTACTCCACTGTAATTTGTGACCTGGGTCATACAGGTTTAGTAATGCTTTTTGATAAACCGCACGGACACCCAGACAGGAGCCCAAAAAGAAGACATGTATGGATCAATCCGGACGTTTGATGACCCTTAGCCTGTGTGTCACAATTATGTGGTATGTACGTGCCATCTAAAGTTAATATTAACAAGGTAATAATGGTATATTTCCTTATTTTATGTTCTTTGGAAAGCAATATCCACTGCAAAAGTACTTTCTAGATAATACAAAGAACATTCAGAGTGTTTCTTACATTGCAAATATATGAAAATATATGTCAAGCAGTATGAAGGTGGCTACCCACCTAGTATGCTGTGAGCAGGTAAGAAATCCCAATTGCATTACTATCTTCCCACGGCAGGCACCCAGGTCCAATGTTATTTTGTAAAAGAAGCAAAAAATAGCTGATACAATAACCCAGCTGGTTTACTGCCAAATGTTATTATCCACAAACATATGGGCAGGTTAACAGGTTAAATTGTATAGGTCACAGATTCTCAGTAACCAGATGGAACCTCATTTTTCTTTAAAAAGTGGTAGTTTATGCTACGTGCCACAATTATGGCAAGAACTGAAATAAACAGATGTAATATCAAACAGGTTGCCATCATTTTTAGGTCTACAGTTTTGAAAGTAAAAGAATTATTTAATTTTTACATAATGCATGTGGCTATTAATCAGCGTATTTTGCCTTGTTGATTCTGCTTAATTATTTGAAATTGATTTAGGGTAACTTTAATCCTTATGTGTTTGCTTGTATACGGTAAGAGGCAAATTATGGAAAGCCTTATAACTTAACTTTGGCATTAGCTTTTTAAATTTGAATGAATTACTTAAGTGATTGTGACTGAAATGTTACAAGCAGAGAGCAGGCAGGCCCAGAGTTGGTCTCGACCTTGTTTATTCAAACATATAATAAACAAGTACTGCTCAGTGGCTTTTCTTCTTAAGCTAATTAGAGTAGGACAGCAACAGAGTGAGGATTATTATATTTACTGCTGGTCAGGGTGAGCTGGGCTAAAGACAGGGTACGATGCCATTCCACTGCACGTCAGATACATGCTGACACGCTGATACTCTATGGGCAATTTACAGACTGCAGGTAGCTGAGCTGCACATCCGGTGAGGAGACTCTCATACCATGGGGGGACATGCAGACGCCACAAAGAGCAGAAGTTGCTTTCAGATCCCCGGCCTTGGAAATGGGAGGCAGCAATGTGACCTACTGGGGCCACCGAGTGTCCAAGTGTTATTGCCATTTGTGAGATTGTGACATTATACTTCTATAAATAACTCAGTATCATGCCACCTTTTCAAATGTGTGACTGATACATCTTCAAGTTTGTTATTATCTTATAGCAGTGGAGGTATAAATCACAGCAACGTACCTCAATTAAAGGCAAACCTATTTGAAAATCCATGACTGTAACATCTTAAATTTTAAATGATATATGAATCTCATGGTATTATTTACATTTCGCAAGAGAATCATAAGGGGCAAGGAAAAAAAATAACCAACAATGCCAGCCAGGGTTTGGTGTGGCTTGGTGTGTTGTGCCTGATTGTTGGTCCACAACAGGGGTGTTGAAATCCAGGGGCTGAAAGAGAACTGCTGCCACCTGTCAATTACATTTCTGGAGGAAACTGTAAAAAGTTGAAAACTATTGTCTGGAACAGGATAAGCGGTTACAAGATCAGAATCCAGTGATTTTGTTTATTTCCAATGTTCATGGTTAAACATTCTGTTGATTTCATGAAATACAGTGGAACCTGCATATAGTGATCATGGTTATAGTGATCAATCGCTTATATGTATTAAAAAGCTTGTGATAGAATCATTCCTATACAAATACTGTTTAAATAATTCATTTATAGTATAAGACACAGTTTTCATTTTGGGTCTTTTATACATGATAACATACAGGAAAATTTAAAACTATTTACATTACTTTGAGAAGCCTACTTTGCCTTGGTCCTGGCTAGCTACTGTTCAAGTAACTATTATAATCAACACTTCAGCATTTCTGTTACAAAAAGACCTTGTTAATGAGAGAGGTCTACAGAGAATGGCTAGACTTAAGTTAACAGGAAGACCGCAGACACTTTAAAACTTGGAACTTGTTTACATTGACACACTTTTGGAGGCAAAAATGGCCTATACTCAGTATAGATAGGTATACCTAATGAAGTGACCTGTAGGCTGAGTTAGAACGAAAGAATATTTAATTGGAACTCAATGTACCACCAGATGTTGCCTCTGCAAGTGTCTTTATGTGTTTTTCAAAAATTCTCTCCTCAGAAATTAGCCTGGGCTGAAAATGGTGCGATATGCCTACTATCATATGGTGCCATCAAATGATGTGATATTACAAAAATGAGACTATCCATGGAGCAGAAATTACCCGTGCAGTATTACAATATTCAAGTTCAAATAAGTGTTTTCTGGAAAATCTCTTTTTTGCAGAATAGTACAAATCCAATCTGAACTCAGGTCAGGACATGCTACCCTCTGTATGGCTGGTTCCTGATGGCCCAGGACAGTCCAGATGGTGACAGTGTGGGATATCTTGGATTAGCTCCAGATCCAGGATGTATTGAGTGACAAACCAAGATTGTTACTCAGGACCGCAATCCTCCCAGTTGACCACTTATCAGTAATTACTTTGACCTTCCCATTGTCCATCTGCACCCCTTCAGGAGAAGTTAGAAAACCCAAGGAGATTATTAAAATTCACATTTTTCAGTAAAACATAGAGGCAGTTCATGTACTTTCTGGAAAACCCAACGGGCAAATTGAAGGTGCTCCTTTAGAGTGTTGGAAAATATCAGAATATCATCCAAATGGGAAAAAAAAAACAAATAGGCTGACATTTCACAAAGAATATTGATAAAAATCATGAAAAGCTCAAGGGGCATTTGTTAGGCCAAAAGGCAGCAGCAGATACTCGTAATGGATATTACCTGTTAAACACCAACTTCCACGCCATCATCCTCTTTTTGTTACGCATATCAAGTATTATGCATTTCTCATGTCAGCCTTTGTGAAGCTGGTGGTATTCTGCAGGATGTCCAACACAGATATAAGTGAGAGAGGGCACCTGTTAATGGTTTTCATTTAATTTAGGCCATGGTAGTCTCTGCAGGGCTGAAGACCTCCATCCTTCTTGGCTACAAGGCAGCCAAGGTGGAGGGATGAATAATCAAAGTCTTAAGTGTATGCTGGTGTTTTCTGACTTAGTTTTCCTAATTTGTTTGAGATTATCAAAGAAAATCACATTTATGTGCTTGCAACATTCCTATGGCGTTTTTCTAAATCATCCTATGAAAAAGTTGTTGAATGGTTCACCTATGGCTAAAGTGTGACCAAAGTATGGTTAAGCAGAAATATTAGGGTCAGCGGAAAAGAACATTGCCTGACTCTGTAGCTACAGTTCAAAGGAAGTCTGTTAAAGGACAACTGACTGTACCGTCCCTGTATGCAGGGGTATGACAGGAGGCGTCAGCTGGCATGGACAGCGTGAGCTTCAGCTGTGGTTTCGGTATCCTGTACATTTTTGAGAGGTTCAAACAAGGTTATAATGGTGGTATATAACGTTCTGAGTGTGCAGAGTTTGCCTTCTGTTTGTGTGAGTGTTGCCTACGTATTTTAGTTTCATTAGATATGCAATACAAAACTGAATACAAAACAGTGACGGTTTGTTCTGTCTGCAGTGGGTCGGTGCCCCATCCTAGGTTGTTCACTATGTTGTTTCCAGGATATGCTCCTGAATCCTAGCAACTCCAAATATGGCAAATGGGAACAGAAAATGGATGGATGGTTTGTGTTGTACTGGATGTCAGCAGATATAATGTGTCTTCACAGTGCCATCGCATCTTGGAAACTTTAATATTATCCACAATATTGTTCCCCCAGTACTTTATGGCAAATGATTTGATATATGATAGAACAAAAATGAATCACGGAAAGTGGATATCTGAAAACAAACACTGGTGACTGGGATTTGTTTATTTAAGAATGTCATGAATTTCCGGCACACTATCAGCCGAGTGTGAGCGGGTGTCGCTGTAAGTACACAGACACTGCATTCAGGGTGTGTTTTTGAGAAGCAGTATTGCCCACATAAATCAAGATAATACAAAGAGGTAAACACAGCTGGTGGCTTTGAATAGAGCTCGTGGAAGCATTGTAATTCACAATATTACTCTACAATAAAGTAGCGACTATTGTTTTTCTTTCATGAAATGTGCTACATAGGAGCCCAAAATAGAGGATGTTGCAGCTCTCTGAAGATTGAAGCTTGTTTTTGTGTATGCCATACTGTCAAAACTAGAAAAAGATTTTAAATTACCATAACAATGTATAATTCTGAATATTGTTTTGAAATGGCTATATTCCCTCATTACATTTCAGTGTTGTTTGCACAATTCAGATGTTTTTCTTCTTCTTTTTCTTCTTCGTCTCCTTCTAAGGGCTTTGTTACTCTGCCATGTTTGTTCCTGAATGCACACTTGGTGCTAGCAGGACTAGAACCAGAGGGTCTACCCCCTAAATTCAGATGGCTTGTTTGAGTGTCACTCTAAGCCTCTCTTTCCGCCACGCTGAGTACAGGCCCACTTTACCAGGGACATGGCAACAAAATATGGCAGCGGGAGCAAGTGAACCAAGAAGCCGTGCACTCACCCACAGCTGTCAAATATATCTGTCAGCTCGGGAGCCGGCTTGCTATAATGTTACCTGTACCGACTTCAGCAGGGGCAAGGTAGAGCAGCTCATTGTCGCTTATAGGAAACCTTCCTCTTTTCAGCTCCCAATAAAAGGCTTTGGCCTACCCATAATACAAATAAAAAATTTGTGACTGCAATGAAAAAACTAAAAATGCAAATGTATTTTGTTTGGTTACTTATGGTTATGGCAGGGTAGGGGTTAAGGTTGTCATACTTAGCGTTAGCATTTTTCCCATAGAAATGAATGACTGGTCCCCATAAGGATATGTTTACCCAACGTGTGTGTGTGTGTGTGTGTGTGTGCGTGTGTGTATGTGTGTGTTGAAAGAAGCTCTGGTGTTATTCATAAATCATATAATGTAGAGAAAAGTGATCCCCAAAACTGCTATGTTTCATATTTTTTCCAACACATTTTTACATCTAAAATAACCAAAGCAATCAACCACTATAAATACTACAGAAAGAGAAGTGCGGCGTGCATTTTTAATGTTATTGTAATGTGAAGCACTGCTCGGCTACTCCAGGGACTGGGGGAGTGATGTCCACCGCAATAAGCTGCGCTTGGAGGCAGTCAAGCATTAAGTGTGGGGAAAAAAATAATTGCCTCTGTATAGATCACTGTTGCAACTGGCATAAAAATGAACGTGTGTGACCAGAATAGCCCCGCATTTTCTAAATTGCAGTTAATATGTTTCATATAATATTAATGGTCACAAGCATCAAAAATGTTAACATACATATCTCCATAAATGCATGTTATTTGTTAATGCATATTTAAGAACCTGGTTTACTTTATACAAAGTTCTACTTTACATTAGCTGTTTATTTTGTAGTCTGTATCCCTTTGTCACAGTGCTCTACTTTAGAGAATATTTTAAAGCTCAGTACAACTTTTACAAAAAAAAAATAATGAAAAAGGGCTATTACGTGGTGCCTATCAAGGCTGAGTAATTCAGCCAACCATCTAGTCTGTGTTATTGTAAAACCACAGAATTACACTCTGTTGCTAAGAATGGATTTTGTTGCTCAATGCAGTTTCCCGACCTGTCCCTTTGGAGATGCAGAACAATTCTAGCTGATCCTGTGCTGCTGATGTTTGCTGCAATAACATGCCACTTCATCTGTGGTTTGTGTATTTGTCGCTTTGCATCTGTTCCTACTCTGATCCTTGTGTTTCAAAGAGTCATAAAAACTTCACTGGGTTATGCTCTTTCCTAAGAGAACAAGAATGAATTTCCTTTAAAAAGATTGTCTCCCGCAAGGACAGCCTGGGCTGTGCACATATGTCACCACGTTAACATTGTTACCTTTAGTAAAAGAAGTGGACTTCTATAGAATGTTATTTAACATACTTAAAGAGGCATTTGATATTATAAAGCTCACCACTTGTACAATTTCACCTGTCTGTATAATGAAAGGGCTATTTCAGATTATTTCAAGATTTCTATAAGATATAAATCAGAAACATGGAATTTTGTATGAGTAAAGCATTTATTTCAATGCACAGGTGAAGAACCTAGTGGGACAGAAAATACCTCCAGAAGCAGCCTGCAGAGTCTAGAGCCTTCATGTGGTGCAAACAGTCCCTTCTGATAGCAAGTCTGAGAAGATGAAAGTCAGGGGGCCTCAAGCCTGTAAAACAGCTGAGTGGCACAAATTTGTTGAGGATGCAGACAAAGAGCTGATAGCAGCAGCATGGTGGAGTGCATGGCCACTGAGGTGTGGGAGAAAGGGATGCAAAGCAACCAAACATTGGCAAGGATCACCACAACATCTGCAAAGCAAGAATCCACAACACGGGGAAAGAACTGAAATCCCTGAGGAAACAGTAGAAAGAGGGAAGGGGAGGAAAATGGGCACCACTGGCAGAGCTCAGTGTTATGCTCAGGAAAAGACTCTTAGCTCTGTGCAGGACTCAGCAGCAGGAGGGGCTAGGGAGTGTACTGCCTGTATAAACAACTCGTTCACCGACCACCTACTTGAGTACAGACTCAGTAGCAGGAGGAGCTAGGGAGTGTACTGCCTGTATAAACAACTCGTTCACCGACCACCTACTTGAGTACAGACACAGCAGCAGGAGGGGCTAGGGAGTGTACTGCCTGTATAAACAACTCGTTCACCGACCACCTACTTGAGTACAGACACAGCAGGCTCATTTCCTGTACAAAGACGACCAGCACAGCCACAACACTTTCAGTGACCACACCAAAGACCAAGACATAAGGAGGTCTGAGGCAGAGATCGGATCACAAGAGCCCAGTGATGCATTTGACTTGAGGAAACTACTACTGAATGAAGTCAAGAATGTGGTGATGAATGCAATGTCCAGTTCAGGTCAACTCTGTGGGATCATTGGCTCATCTGGAGAAGGGGCAAACTGCCGTGGCATTTGAAGTTTGCAGAGGGTGTGTGGGTTACTCAAGAGGAGGTCTCAGAGAACATCAGCCAGTTCATTGCAGAAAGGAAGAGCTTCTTCAGCATTGTAGCTAAGGGAATGGCCTCAAGAACCAGTACATTAGCACCCTAGTGCAGAATGACGGCATCCCAGGTATAGCAGGCTGTTTAGAGCACAGATGTGGTCACACAGCTGAAAAGCAGAGAAGTTAAGGACATCTGATGGCGAGATAAGGGATCTCATTCTGGATTATTACAGCAATTTCAGACTGATGGTCTCCATTGGGTCAAAACATCAGACTGACACAGACTATAGGTGAGAAACTTCACAAGCCACACCACCTCAGCGATCCTGAAAACTTAACAAGGTCAGGTCAAGAAAAGACAACAGCCATTGTAAAGCAAGAAAATGCAGGTAAAGTCGCTAGGTGACTATGTGCATGCCAACACCTACATGTCACCAAGCTACATTTTGACATTAAAAATAGTAACTCCAAAATGCTGAGTGTGATTCATTCATTTTACATTTGTGTAAGCCAAAGACTATTTACTTGCTTAGGAGAATTAAACTAGCTATTTCAGATATCATGTCTTTTCACATCTTCCCATGAATTGAAAATCTCTGTAATTGTCACGGCTTAAGCACCCAACATTTGCACTCATGGATGTACGAGTATATGTACAAATAGCTCGTCATCATGAGAGTGTGATACAGCACAATGGCACTCGTGCTAATGACTGGAAGGACTAGAAGGGAAAAACGTTTGAGGAACTGCCAATATTATTCAATATTATATATCTGTTCTGCCAGTCTCAGTAGGCTAGACCTATTTATTTAGACTATATATATATATATGTATAAGTGAAAGCGAATACATGCAGGCTACCATATACCCTATTATATTAAACATACAATGTAATATACAAAGGGTCATAATGATGAGTGCATGCACTACTTTGTTACACTTGTGAAAACATTGTGCAGCAGCTTGAGGTACAGTGCCATATGTAGTTACTTATTATTACTGCAATGTATTCCTGTTTTTCCGACTTACCTAAAAATTCAAGGGACCTAGGGAACGGATCTCCTTCATAACCTTGAGACTGCCTGTACACCGTGTTTCCAGTTAATAGGCTTGGCCTCTGGCCAGCCTTGAACCGAAGATTGCAGAATGCTTGGTTACTTAGCTGCATGTTCAGCCCATTCAGCCACACGGCAGCCTGCAGGGTAAGGTAAAACACCAGGCATAGTGAAGGTGCTAAACACAGCAGAATGAACAGAATAGCCAGTGACACCTGCTGGCCAAACTGGGAAACAACTGACAGGACGGGAGGCAGGGACCAATCCTGGCAATCTATAGAGAAAAACAACCACAGTTTCAAAGAGACTCAGTATCAGATCAGCGTTTATGTGCTGATAAACAGTGTTAGTGATGAGCTGTCAGAAATTGTACATTCTCATGTCATAAACCTGGATCTCGTGCTGATCCCTGATACAAAAGTAAGGGAAAGCATTTGTATTTCTGTTGTTGTTTAAGAAGGCCAGACTGTAAAAGTTAAATCATTTAGTAATATGGCCAATAACCTGTAAAATACAATGGATGTTTCACTGAAAGTAAATTGGATCAATACTTAATTCCACCATAAAATTATTTTTATATCTTAAATTTTCCTGTTCTGTTCTGTTAAGGAACCATGGAAAATAAATTGCATGATCCTAGCTGGAGAAATGTTGTTCAAGGCAGTAGAATATTTATTTATATTACTTTTGTTTTTTCTTGTCTCAATCTTCCACTCACACAGCAGGTACAGCATGCCTACAAACACCACCAAACTCACAGAATTGCCATCTAATGTTAATTATTATTGCACAGCCTGACAGATACATTTATCCAGTGCTAATTACATTTCACCGATTAATACAGCATGGTACTTCTACTGCAGCAATTCAGCTTAAGTGCTGGGCTCAGAGGTGCGATTGAATTTATAGTCTATTGGAAAACTAGGTTTTCAGCTGAGAACCTGTGTGTGCATGCATCTACATGTGCCTGTGTGTGTGTGTGTGTATGAGTCCTTAACCAACAGCCTGTCAGTGCCTATGCATGTTACTGCGTGTGTCTGTGTGTGTCTGAGTCCTTAGCCATCAGGCTGTCGGTGCCTATGCGTGTGCCTGCGTGTGTCTGTGTGTGGGAGTCCTTAGCCATCAGGCTGTCGGTTCCTATGCGTGTGTCTGCGTGCGTCTGTGTGTGTGAGTACTTAGCCATCAGGCTGTCGGTGCCTATGCCTGTGTCTGCGTGTGTCTGTGTGTGTCTGAGTCCTTAGCCATCAGGCTGTCGGTGCCTATGCCTGTGTCTGCGTGTGTCTGTGTGTGTCTGAGTCCTTAGCCAT
>JAODJX010000037.1:24175042-24192323 GCA_026776945.1 Isichthys henryi
GGAAACCGGAGTACCCGGAGGAAACCCCACGACGACATGGGGAGAACATGCAAACTCCACACACATGTGACCCAGGTAGAGTCTCGAACCCGGGTCCCAGAGGTGTGAGGCAACAGTGCTAACCACTGCACC
Organism: Isichthys henryi; assembly: GCA_026776945.1. Classification (NCBI taxonomy): domain Eukaryota; kingdom Metazoa; phylum Chordata; class Actinopteri; order Osteoglossiformes; family Mormyridae; genus Isichthys; species Isichthys henryi. The sequence goes on from JAODJX010000037.1 coordinate 24,175,175, forward strand.
ACCATGCCGCCCCAGTGCTAGCCACATAAATAATAATAATAAGAAGAAGATGAATGCAATTGAGAGCATACTAAAAGCTTGCCTTTCCATGTATTCCAAAACAATGAAGAATTCTATGTCTTTTTTACTTTCAAATAAAAATGGTACGGTGAAAAGGCAATGAAGTGTAAGGTCTCAGAATCTTCATCCTCCACATAGTCCATCACTGAAACCTGCCTACATTTATCAGGAAGACATTAGTCATCATTACTTCAGTTAATAACTTCTCACTGTGGAACCTCCTCAATGTTCATTTAAACTATAATGAATGATGGGAAAGCAGACAGGGTGGGTTTGGTCACAGCAAATTACATGTGAATTTGACCATCAAGAAAAAAAAATGGAATGAGAAGCAATAGAAGATGTTTGCTGGTGAGTTACACCAGCATAGAATTTAATGACTAATTTGAGGAACAATGTTGTTCAGGAGACATAGAAGAAAATATTTTTTTCATCATATTTGCCTGGTTAGTGAACAACAAGAATCAGCTAAAGCATAAATGCGTTCCATTCGCACTTTATTAGGTAATTGAAGAATCAATTGCGCACAAATATTCCCAGCACTTGTGGAGAATATTGTGTTATTCCCTGTATAGTACAAATAGTGTCTGCAAAAGTATCTATTTACGTTAATGCTGTTTCTTTATGAACACCCATCATGATGGAATTGAATAAAATGCAGAACAAAAAATAAAATTACTGGATGGCTAGATGTGTTATGCTGTTTCATTTTATAGTAAATATAGACTTACAGTTAACGGTTTCTTCTGCATATCATTACTGAGAGCATGAAAGCTTTGTTATAGGTTCATATTAGCAGCATTGCAGATTATGCCATCACACAATCATCAGCATGAATTGTATTTTAACTGCAGCACACTTCCATTACATGTAATATTATTCACATTTTTAAGAGCACAGTACAGTTGTCATACATCTGTATACTTTGTCTGTGTAGAGATGGTTTGTTCTGCTCCAGATACTCCTGCAGGTTTCCTCTTGCAGTACAAAAAATTACCAAACTGGTATATCTGCCCCATCCAGGGTTGTTCCCTGCCTTATGCCCATAGCCTCTGGGATAGGCTCCAGACTCCCGCGCAATCTTGAATAGGACAAGCAGTTTCAGAAAATGGATGGTAGATATATAGTTATATGGAAGAAGCATTAAGGTCCCTTCCTCTCGTCTGCACCTATGAAATGATCCAATGATGTCTCCCCCGCACTAGTACTTCAGTGCAAGAAGTTTCATTCAGTGCTTCCAGTCTTCCACAAAAAACACACACATGACAAGTAAAAAATGCAATGCAAAAGCACAGACGCTATGTACAGATACTTTACAGCTTTATTGAACAGGTGCCCATAGAGCCACAATGTCCTGACCTGACCACAATCCCTTCACTTTCACACACCATCTGCCTCTATATATGTCTGTTTCTTTAGTACGTGGGAAGCCTTTTATCTTCTTAGCCCCGCCCACTCACACATACCACAGTACACCAAACATTATCACTGACATTGCATTAGAAGACTTAGAAACATGATACAACAATATGAATCATAAATCATTCCTCACAATTCCTAGATTTGCATTCACTTGTTTAATAACGACTTTCAGTTCCACTGATCTCTCCCCTTTCCCATCCTCATACATAATACATCCAGCACACATCACACATGTGCGACCCAGGCATTTTCAAACAAGACCTGCTGGTACCAGCGCCTCAGTTTGCATCATGAGATACCTGGAACTTTGTGTGGCCAAGTAACGCCCTTACGATCTGACAAGTGCACAAATCATGGACAGAAGAACGGAGCACTCCACAAAAATAACACCAAGACTAACAGAAAAATAAACACATTTAGACAACAGTATGTTAAGTATATGATACTGACATATTTATGTTAAAATCTCAGCATGCTAGTCAAACCACTGGTGTGCACCACTGCAGCCCAGTTAACAGAAAATAAGCAACATGCAATAACATGTAAGTGGTGACTGTGCTGCTGAGATATTGTTGCGCTGTATGTACCTTACCCCATGCTACCGATCGCCAGGAACAGAGGGCTCTGCACAAGTGGCATGTGCCTCTGGCAGGTCATAGGTCAAGCAGCATTATTTCTAGTGGCACCTCCAGTGAATAGTAAATTGAGCGCAGTGTGCATCTCCAAGTCGAGTAGCATGCGCCTCTGGCGAATAGTAAATCGAGCGGCATGCACCTGCAGCAGATAAGTCAAGTGATGTGCGCTTGCAGCAGATATTAAGTTGAAATATAGCAAGTCAAGCAGCATGTGCCTCCAGCAGATAGTAAGTCGAGTGATGTGCACCTCTGGCAGATAGTAAGTCGAGTGGCATGCACCTCCGGCAGATAGTAAGTCGAGTGGCATGCACCTACGGCAGATAGCAAGTCGATTGATGTGCACCTCCGGCAGATAGTAAGTCAAGCAGCGTGCACCTCTGGCAGATAGTAAATCGAGTGGCATGTGCCTCCGGCAGATAGTAAGTCGAGTGGCATGCGCCTCCGGCAGATAGTAAATCGAGTGGCATGCGCCTCCGGCAGATAGTAATTCGAGTGGCATGCGCCTCCGGCAGATAGTAAATCGAGTGGCATGCGCCTCCGGCAGATAGTAAGTCGAGTGGCATGCACCTCCGGCAGATAGTAAATCGAGTGGCATGCACCTCCGGCAGATAGTAAGTGAAGCAGAATGTGCCTCCAGCAGATAGTAAGTCAAGTGGCATGCACCTCCGGCAGATAGCAAGTCGAGTGATGTGCACCTCCGGCAGATATTAAGTCGAGTGGCATGCACCTCTGACAGATGGTAAGTCAAGTGGCATGCACCTCCGGCAGATAGCAAGTCGAGTGATGTGCACCTCCGGCAGATAGTAAGTCGAGTGGCATGCACCTCTGGCAGATGGTAAGTCGAGTGGCATACACCTCCGGCAGATAGTACTGTAAGTCGAGTGGCATGCACCTCCGGCAGATAGTAAGTCGAGTGGCATGCACCTCCGGCAGATAGTAAGTCAAGCAGCGTATGCCTCCAGCAGATAGCAAGTCGAGTGGCATGCACCTCCGGCAGATAGTAAGTCAAGCAGCGTATGCCTCCAGCAGATAGCAATTCGAGTGGCATGCACCTCCGGCAGATAGTAAGTCAAGCAGCGTGTGCCTCCAGCAGATAGCAAGTCGAGTGGCATGCACCTCTGGCAGATAGTAAGTCAAGCACCATGTGCCTCCGGCAGATAGTAAGTCTAGTGGCATGCACCTCCGGCAGATAGTAAGTCAAGCAGCGTGTGCCTCCAGCAGATAGCAAGTCAAGTGGCATGCAACTCTGGTAGATAGTAAGTCAAGCAGCGTGTGCCTCCAGCAGATAATAAGTCTCGTGGCATGCACCTCCGGCAGATAGTAAGTCGAGTGGCATGCACCTCCGGCAGATAGTACTGTAAGTCGAGTGGCATGCACCTCCGGCAGATAGTAAGTCAAGCAGCATACGCCTCCAGCAGATAGTAAGTCGACTGGCATGCACCTCTGGCAGATAGTAAGTCGAGTGGCATGCACCTTCGGCAGATAGTAAGTCAAGCAGCGTGTGCCTCCAGCAGATAGCAAGTCGAGTGGCATGCACCTCTGGCAGATAGTAAGTCAAGCACCATGTGCCTCCGGCAGATAGTAAGTCTAGTGGCATGCACCTCCGGCAGATAGTAAGTCAAGCAGCGTGTGCCTCCAGCAGATAGCAAGTCAAGTGGCATGCAACTCTGGTAGATAGTAAGTCAAGCAGCATGCGCCTCCAGCAGATAATAAGTCTCGTGGCATGCACCTCCGGCAGATAGTAAGTCGAGTGGCATGCACCTTCGGCAGATAGTAAGTCAAGCAGTGTGTGCCTCCGGCAGATTGTAAGTTGAGCGGTGTGCACCTTCGGCATATAGTAAGTCAAGCAGCGTGTGCCTCCAGCATAGAGTAAATCAAGCGGTGTGCACCTCCGGCATAACTTGAGCAGCTTGCACCTGTAGCAGATAGTAAGTCAAGCTATGTGCTCCTCCAGATGATGGTAACAAAAGCGGCGTGCCCCTCTGCCAGATGGTAAGTTGAGCAGTATGTGCCTGTTATGATCTCCAGTCTAGGGTTGGAGCATAACAGTATTAAGGGGAAAGGGGAATGGGATAAAGTGACAAACAGAGTCAAGAAGAAAAGGGATATGTTTTTGTATTTTATTCACACACAATATTGACACTGAAAAACTAAGCCGGTGCAAAAGACTTCGGGAGTGACCATGACCAAAAAAACAAACAAAAAATCCCAGACTACCAAGCAACCTACAACTAATGCCACCTAAGCCTAAAAGAAAAGGAAACGAAATGACTCCCTAACTAAATAAACAGTACCAAACACACTATCACAAAACAAAATAGCAGTCACTCCCTACGCACTAATTCCATCACACACGCAGAACATACACAGAAGCTGAAGTGACAGTGCCTAAGGGGGCTAAGACGTAAACCAAAGTAAACTTAGTGGCGAGATCAAAAGTCAAATAGTAAATCAAGCATAGCGAAGGTACAAAAAGGTGAATATCAAAAACCTGAAAAATAATCAAAAGTCAATACACAAGCAATATACAGGTCAGAAAGGCACGCAATAACAGAATCAATGAGCAAAAAGCTGTCAGGATGACTGGATGGCTGAGACCTAGAGGTGAGTAACGCTGTGGATGGGACCCTGGAGGTGGAGTGGAGGAGATGGACAGCGAGTGGTGGACTGTAGCCAGAGCTGAAGCAAAACACGAGCACAGCCCCAGGCAAATAACGCTGCTTCCAGCAGATAGTAAGTCGAGTGATGTGCACCTCCAGCAGATAGTAAGTTGAGCGGCATGTGCCTCAGACGGATAATAAGTCAAGTGGCATGCGCATCTGATGGATAGTAAGTGAAGAGGCATGCGCCTCCAGCAGATACTATGTTGAGTAGCGTGCACCTCCGGAAGACGGTAAGTCGAGAGACATGCACCTACGGCAGATATTAAGTCAAGCATCCAGTGTAGTGTAAGTCGAGCAGCATGTGCCTCTGACAGATCGTAGGCTGAGTGGTTTGCACTTCCAGCAGATAGTAAGTTAAGCAGCATGCACCTCTGGCAGATCATAAGTCGAGCGGTGTGCACCTCCAGAGGATACTAAGTTGAGTGGCATGGGCCTCCGGCAGAACATTAGTCAAGTGGTGTGCACTTCTGCCAGATAGTATGCCAAGTGGCATGCACCTACAGCAGGTAGTAAGTTGAGCAGCTTGCAGCTCCGGCAGAATATCTTTGAAGAGGTGCGAGAGAACTTGCGGCAGCTAAGGAGATGGGTGGCAAAGACAATAATGCGGTGGGTAGCCCTGGACTGTGGATTGCCTTATGGCCCGCTGACAGAGCTGCCAGAAGTGCCCCAGGCCCCGCCGAACGCCGCAAGCAAAAAGAAAAAGCGGAGAGACCGCAGACTGTTTGGAGGGGGCATGCCAAATACGGGGTTCCTGATTCCCTGTTTGGAGGTCCTGTGGAGGTCCCTGATTGTCGGACCACAGCTCCTCCACCCTCGGTGGAGATGGAGAAGGAACTCGAGTGGAACCCTACTGGGATTTCTGCTATTTCTCCTGCCGCGTGTCGAGAGGATCCCCTCCCAATCCTCAATCCAGCAGTGTTTGCCTCTCCGGCTCCCGAAGCTTGCGCTGTAGCTGCTTCTCCTGCATCCGAAGCTCGTCTCTTCACCACTTCGCCTGTGTCTGAAGAACGTCTCCCCGCCGCTACGCCCGAGTATGCACCTAAAGCCCATACCTTCCATGGCACACACTTGACCTTGAAAGGTGCCAGGTCTCCTAAGGATGCAATTCCTCAGATCCCCAAGTTCCCTATAAAGGAGGCATCGGCTATAGTGGTTCCAGTCCCAGCTCCAGTCCCCACGGTTCCAGTCCCTCTGGTTCCTGCTCCGGTTCCTGATTCCCTATTTGGAGGTCCCGTGGAGGTCCCTGATTGTCGGACCACAGCTCCTCCACCCTCGGTGGAGATGGAGAAGGAACTCGAGTGGGACCCTACTGGGATTCCCCTGATTCCTGCCCCAATGGACCCTTCTGGTAGGTCACCCCGACCGCCACTCTATCACGGCAGATCCCAGCCAAGACCCCGTCTCTCAATTTCCCGCAAAGGGAGAGGACACCTGCACCGGTGGCAGGTCCCATCTACCCTGCCCCCCAGCTTACTTGCAGTCCCGCCAGCTCCAGTTTGACAGTTGCCTGCGGTTTCCCCTGTAGTGACTCGACGGTCGCCTATGGTTCTCCCAGCTCCATCTCATCGACCGCCAGTGCCTTTGCCAGCTGTGGCTTCGCCGTAACCTGCCGCAGCTTCTGCTCCCTCCTCGCCTCCTATAGCAGTGCCCTTCGCCTCCTGTCTCACTGTCACCGAGGGTCCCTCTGCCTTCAGCCTCGCAGTCGCCTGTGGCCCCTGCTGCTCCTGCCTTCTGCCCACCAAGTTTCGCTCAAGCTCCCTAGTTCCCCATACCCTTTGCCTCCTTGCCCCCTGGTGTGGTTCCCCCTGTGGGTGGTTTCCCCGTGTTTCCTCCCCATTCATTTGGGTCTCCCTTGTTTCTGCCTGGTCCCTCTACTCCTTTGGTCATTGTACCCCCTGGAGTGCGCACTGTTAAGGAGGAATTCTGTCATGCCCTGCTCGTGTGCTACACCCCCCTCGCTACCTCATGTGGAATCCCCATGTTATCAGCTGTTTCTAGTTGTGTCTAATTAGTCCTGTGTGTTTAAGTCCACATTAGAGTATGTTTCCCGAGTCCGGTCATTGACGTTGTGAAGTCTTTGTATGTTCCTGAGCGTATTTTCCCTAATTTAACCCTGTGTTCATCCGACTCCTTCACTCCTGTTCCTGTTTCTCCGGTCTCTGCCCCATTCTAAATGAAAGGTAATCAATATTTTTCACCTCAGTTTTTTTTTTTATGTTATGGCTGATCAGTGTTTATACATCACAGAACAACATTGAAGCCCTGTGGAAATGTATGTTTGTGATCACTTAGTAATTATATCAGCTTCATAGTACCTAATACTATCAGTCGAGATTACAATCTTGTCTAGCTTTGAATCATTTCAAACAATGACTTGCTGTGGATTGTGACAATTAAAAGACACAGCAAACAATAAACACCACCTGACCACTTAAATGAAAACAACACTTTCCTATATCAAGCAAAGCTTTGAAAAAAGGAATTCCAGTGCCTAGGTTTTTTTTTTTTGCATATCATTGGCTACAGGTAATCTTCCGGATGTCCATCCATCATGGTGTCCACAGAGGCTCTGTAGGGTGAATGTCACCTTCACCCTCAGAGCTGCTACTTGAAAGGCTATAAATGTTCTCCCGCCTACTCAGTGTAATCATATCATTCTAAACTCATAGTGAATTCGAGTGTAGTTTAGGGCATCACCTAAATAAGCACATAATACTAATTGTGGCAAAGTAAAGTCTTAAATTGTAAGTGGTTTTTGTAATTATTAAAGTATTTAATAAAGATCAGATACAATACTACAAAATTAAAACTAAATATTCTTTTTTTTATTAAGGAAGGCTTATATAACAAAAGGAAAATAAAATACACTACTAAATACTGAATCTCAGTGTGGTGATGTTACTGCCAATAATTAAAATAAATGATATCTTAGTATGTCTGTAAGGTCTTTCTGTCAGCAGAGCATTTTCCAGGTACACTCTGCTATCACCAACTTACTCATTAACTAATGAGCTTCCCTATCAAAGCCTGAATTGTTAACTTTGTTACTGTTATATCTGTTAATGTTATTATACTTATTGTTAAAACCAATGCCTAATTGAAATGATGAATTATGACATTTACATTTACAGCATTTGGCAGACGCCCTTAGCCAGAGCGACTTACTAAGTACTTAGAAGCCTCATGAGTGAGTACGTTCTGATACTGGTTCAACAGAATCCGGCTAAGAATGCTATTAACTCTGTTGCCAAGTAATATATACCTGTATATATATTTTTTAAATAATAAGAGAATAATCCTGGAAGTGCTAATCCAAGTACTTCTGAAAGAGGCTGATTTTTAGTCATCATTTGAAGGCACGCAGTGACTCAGCTGTTTGGACATTTAAGGAAAGTTCATTGCACCGCATAGGTGCCAAAACAGCGGAGAGTTTAGGTAAATGTCTTCCTTGCACCCTGAGAGATAGTGGGACCAGCCGAGCTGTGCTGGAGGATCGGAGAGAGTGTGGTGCGCTGCTGGGTGACATTCTTATACAAGAAGAATAGCAGTTTTCAGTAAAAATGGCCCATAATAGTGCCTTATACTGTACTTGCAGAGTCTGGGGTTATACACGCTGCCTCTACTTAGTGTGACGCTTCCATGAGTGGCCTGCTGGTTCCCTCCTACAGTCCCATGACCTGTAGCGAGGCAAAATGGCATCTTATAATTGGCAATGCTGTGTGAATTGGGTGCTACGTACCTCTGTGGTCAGTAATCCCTTCCCATGCCGGGAGGTCATGGGCTCAGATATTATGGCCAACAGAGTATCCATATCACCTTGAGCAAGGCCCTTAACACCAAAATAAATGTGAACATGCTGACTGTGACAAGCTCCAGTCCCACACCCCACAATGTTACTCTATCTGTGCTCATGGATGCATTACATAATATTGTCCTCAATAGAGATTTCAGCGTCTAGCACTGTCATCTTTTACAAATGGCCATGTTCAAGATGGCGAGATCAAAGATGGTAGAAGTTGATTAAATTGCAATGTAGAGTCTCTTTCAAAGGAGCAGTAAATTGCTGTAAGAAATGACGGGCTGGGAATTTAAAGGCAACGGGAACTCACACTGAAATTAAGAAATGAATGTGTGGCAAATCATTCCAAAAGGTAATTAATGACACTACTACTCCTAATTAAAAGATCTTAGGTTTCCCGAGCGAGGTTGCTGCAGCTGTTTCACCAGCTCTCGCTGTGAGAGAAGAGACATAGATTCTGAGACTTGATCATGAGAGGCACCTGGCTTCGCTCACACCTGTCAGCATGGGACCATTTCTCATCCTGTCAGCAAATTAACATTCACCAGGGCTAACAAAGGCAGATTTTTCATCTCACAATACAGTCCCTGGTGGCAAGTAATGGTAGTTTGTATCTATTTTCGATACTAAATATACCGTATTGTTGTTTGGTGCACTGGTGCAGACACCTGGCTCCTGCAGTAAAACGCTGTCTTCCTGATCTGAAAGATTTCCCATGGGTTCCACATTCAAGGATTGGCTTGTAACTATAGCTTAATATCATGTCAAGATCTCCTGAGGATGAAGCGGCTTGTCAAGCCAAGGTAGAACTGAACCTTTACCAGCTTAAAAAAAAAGCAGCGGAAAGTCAAGAAAATGCCCTCGGAGTGTTCAAAGTACAATCTGAAAAGTATAAGGCCAGCTAGTCATTCCTAGAGATAACAACCTAAAGCATGAAATTTTCTTTTTCCCTGAAAGGAAGGCAATGCCAAACTGACTTTCCATTTAAAGATACGTTGAACCGTTTATGCATCAGCATAAAAATGAAATGGGACAAATTAGCATTTTTTAGCTTTTTTTCACGTGCATTTCCTGCTTAAGACCTGTGACTGAAATTCAACAGTCGCACATTATGGGAACCATAATTAATGATGCCACAGGCACAGAGACTATTTCTGCTGGCAATGTGGTAAACCGCTAATTGTGAACAGACTGTGCATTTATTATTAATGTCTTCATTTTTTAATAACCAATTATGACGTTCAAATGTCATAAAACTACAAGATAAACATACTGACAGTATGATTTAGTAAGACTTGCAAAAGGCGATTTTACTAAGGCGAAAATAGATACTATTAAATTTGTTTTATGAGTTACTGGCTATATCACCTGGGGTGACTTGGCGTTACAATCGAAACGTTGCCTCATATCTCTAGATTTGTGGTTCAAATCACACTTCCACACTGTTTGTCTGGAGTTTTGTGCGTGTTTCCCCGATGTTTGTTTCCTCTTTGTATCCCGGGTTACTCCAGCCATCCAAAGACATGCAGCTAGGCTAACTGTGTGATTGTGTCAGGCCCCGTATGCCTTCTTCCGCTGTGTTCGCCATGGTGTGGCGCTAACAAGCCCCACCTGTTCCTCATTTAACCCTGCCTCTTGTTTCTGTGGTGTATATAGTGCCTCCTTCTCCTGAGCTCTTGAGTCCGGTCATTGTATCGTTGTGTGCGTGAGATCCTGCTGCCTGCCTGAGCTACCCCTTTGGTTACCCAGTGCCCTGTGTTTCCCTCCTGCTCTCCCAGCCTTGTTTTGACCCCTTACGGTACCTTTTGTATAGTATTTTCTTGAATATAACCCCTTACGTTTTCCCTGACGCCTGCCTTTGCCTCCATCCTCCAAGTGACAGATTGATTGTGTGTGTCTGTGTGGTCATGTATATTTTACATTGTGAAATGTCCCCACAATGTGATAAAAACCTGTTATGTTGACCTTGTGAGTGATATTTTTTTTTTCGTTCCCCCACAAGGAGAAACTCAATTTTATAAAAATCTGTGAACGCAATCAAAGTAAAAATGCCAAAAGTCTTATTTATTTCTTTTTTGGTTACTTATGGTTAGGGTGAGGGCTGGGTATAGGCTAAGGGTGTCTAGTTAGGACTACGATTTTCTCCATAGGAATAAATGACAGTCTCCACAAAAATATGAATACAAACATGTACATGTGTAAATATTATATACTGATAATTTGTTTTGTAAAAATATAAAAAGATATGAGAATACATGCCAGTGATAAGGCAGGATTTCACAATAGAAATTATCAGGATAGATTTGGCAGAAAACAACTTGTCATCTATACGCATTATGGTAACTTGAGGAATTGTCATGCTGCACTCCTCCATCACTGGCAATGTCTAGCAAAGCCACACTTGATCACTGTCACAGTGAAAGCATAAGAAATAGGTTCAGATCTGTACCTCAGGACAGCTTACTCAGAATGTACTAGATCATATATGCACTGACCCATAGCACTCAGCTACAAAGTTAATAAAGACTTTTGTATATCAGATTTACAGGTCATTTTCCTTTTTGAACATTAAAACAACTGAATGTGCGTCATTCATATAATTACTATTCTAAGTGTTTACATTAAGTAGATTTGAGGTAGAAAACCTCAAAAATGTGCAAAGATGTGATTAAAATCAATCATAAATTAGCCCTTTTTTAACATATAAATGTGAAACTGGTCAGATCAACAGACCTCAGTATTTCCTTGTTCTTAGCAGAGAGGCAAAGAAGTGTTTGTCAGTGAGAAGCTGGGTTTATGCGATCTTTTCTGTTTCCATGGCAATTGATCACCAGCCCCCTGCGCCCACAGGTAACAGAATTAATGCAACCCAGCTGGCCCCGTTTGAACTAATTGCATTGTTAGGATTTTCGAAGGTCAGATGGCTGGATTCAGACAAGCGAGCGAGTTTGCGAAGCTACGCAATAAATGAACGTAAAGCACACTTTTGACTTTCAATACCGAACGCATTCGATACTCAAGCATGATGACAATTGTAACAAATGAAATAGGCTGTTCATTCTCATTCTTTTTCTCATTCTGTTATTAAATGTGAAAGACGAAAGAAAAAGACTGACGTCCCATAAATTACTGCATTAACAAACTGTATGAAGCGTATGTATTTTGAGGCTAAATCTTTACTTGTTTTCTGGCTACTTTATGGCCGTCAGTGTTTTTTTGCTTGGCCTGTGCTCTGGGTCTCCAGGGATGGTCTCTAAATTCACTGCTACCCTGTGCTGGTTATAAGTGCTTTTAATGAATTAACCTTCTAGTATAACACAAAAATACAGTGATAATAAGTAAATGAAGTATGTGCCCTCTGAGTTAAATAATTTGAATAATGGAAACTCAATAATGGACATTTTCGAATGAAGTATTCAGAAAAAAAACAAGCCAAAAAAATAAACAGTTTAGCTTTATTCAAACTCCGGAAGGCCCAGGACCTGGATATGGAATGTCCACCCTTTATCTCTTATATATGATATGAAACAGGGGTATACTACCTGCTATACCAAGGTAATGCTGTGCATGTCATGTGCATAGTCCTGTGCTAATCCGTAAGATGTAGTTTTTTAAATGCTGCATGTTATGGCTGAGGTGATGATGGGAACAATGGCAGCCATCTCAAGTCCGCAGGCAGAGAAGATCCCCACTAGTGCCTCGCACTCTATGGATGAATGTGCCAGTGATTAAAGCAGCTGCCAGACAGAAGCCGCATGGAGGCAATGGGCAGAATTATTACCATGTTCTCCAATTTTGCCACCATCCTCTCCCTACCCTCCACAGGGGTCAATGTCAGTCCTATGATGGATCTGGCGTTCATCAGCACTGAACTTGTTATGCAGGAAGTGTTGAGACCTTCTCTATGCAATCAATCAAACACAGCAAGGCCACATCAAAATACTCCACCACACAGCGTTCTCATGCAACAACTGTTTAAACTATAAAACCTCCAACATATCTACACCTCCAGTTCATAATATTAATGTCCTGAGGGGAGAGGTCATGACATTCAGCCAAGGCCCCCTTCACATACCTGACTCCAAGACTTAGAATGTAGTAATTTTCAGTATGCATAAGTACTTTTAATTCAGCGGCCACAACCACTGGTTTCAGAAAATCTACACTTACTGAAATTGAGTCAAAACTAGACACAGTTGTATGATTCATTAAAGTCTAAACTAACGTACATCATGATATTAATCTTAGATCAAACATCCCATAATCCTGAATGCTGCTTTAATCAGTGTGAGCACCAAACACCTAATGGACAACCTCTCATTGGACTTCTATCACTCACATCTTATCGTTATCGTTGTAAGACAAATGAATCTTATACTTCATGGGTGTCTCTGCATTAGTGAAATTTTATAGTGAAGGATAGACCCACAACGACCCACTTTTTATAGTCGTATTCCCATAGTATATGTTTCTGCTTTGGTCAAAGCAGTAATTGGCAAAAGGCTTTCCGATTTCTGTCGTTAAACACATGGCACACCAATCAGAAGTCTTCCAATTATATAACATTTTAATTATATAATACTCCTACCATATCTTTCCACTGTTAGCTGTAAATGTTATATATTTCATTAGAATTCCACCACAGTTTCCTTGATTATAAGAAAATATGCTTGATTTATTATGCTTCAGTCCTTTCCCTTTGTTACTTCTAGATTGCATGCCCCATTTTATTATAGTTTACAAATTTTGCTCTGTTACTCTGTTACTCTACCTGAAAATTTGGAACGCTGATTATGTAAAGTAATGGGAGAGTCCCTGATATTTTTTGACTGATGCGTATGTTGTAAATCATGCATGCGCGCACCAGCAGATTCTGTCAGGGTGCGCAGGAAGTCATTCGGGCATGCTCTGGTAAAGGTCACGTCAGTGCCACGTTGGTTCAGGCCCAAAAAGGTTTATGAGGCTCTGAGAGATGTTTACAACTGCAGCAATTCACGTCGCATTTTTTATTCATGTAAGTCAAGCAGACCAGGTGAAGTTACACAGAAAACTCAGACTGTATGTAAAACCACAGATAATGATGAATAAGCAGCTAAGAAACTGTTCAGAATCAGTGGGAGGGATGAGACACCATGTCTGAGTGCGGCTGAGAATGAGGACGACGGCCCTTTTAACATAACGTCATTACAGGGAAAGTGGGGAGACGGCGTAGAAATGCGGAACTCGCTCAGGTGTTAAAGCAAGAGAGAGACAAATGATAGCTGCCGGACGGTTTAGAAGAGCACAGAGCGGCACGTAAAAGGTGCTCGCAAACCGAGACAGACGGCGTCTGCATATTGATGCCACTGAACTGAGTGCAGCTTTGATTGAACAGCCATGCAATTGGAGAGGGCAGGCCACTTGTCATGTTAGTCAATAAATCAATTAACAAGCTCCAATGCAGGCCTGTGTTTCTGCAGCCCACTAGCTTCAGGACAGGTGAGGTCCAAGCGCATATCAGTCTGGTTTCACAGCTAGTTTTTTCAGCCTATAAATGCTATTCTAACCATCATTATAGAAAATATTAAATATCCCAATAGTGATATAAAAGCAGGTGTTATTGAGAAGTTTATTGAGGTTTGAAAACCAGCTCAAAAATATGCACCGGCAGACAAAACTTTATAAGTCTGCAGTGATCTGCTGCAGTACAGAAGTGACTGGTCCTTATAGGGATTCAATAGCCATTTCGGTTCATTTGGAGCAGCTTAAGCACTTCAGTCCTCATGATCACTTTTCCTCTATGCAAATAAAACTGCACTGGTAGGCTGGTAGGTAGGAAGCTGATAGCACCATCTGCAGACCGTGGTGTTACTCAACTAACATGTGGAAACTGGGAAAGAAAATGAGAAGAGCTTCGAAATCAGCTTGCCGTATGAAGAGCAGCCATGTATGTTCAGAAGGAGAACCAAATAAAAATATTACAAAGAAACGCTCTTAGGTTGAAATCTTTCACATATTTCATTCTGGGCTGTTCTTCTTTTTCCCTAATTTGCTCATGCATGCTCACTCCTGCCTTGCAGCACCTCCTGAGACAAATGACAGGTCCTTAAGAGGGGCACGGCTGGGCATGGCTCATCTTTCTGCAGATCTGCTCTGCCACGCCCAAAAAGCCGGAGGAGCACAGCAGCCGTCATGCTCTGTACAGACGGACATGTTTCGGCACACAAGCAATGCACCACAGTACAATGGGCCGTCACATGTAGCTATTTGTTTATTTTTATATATTTTGCTGGCTGCCACATTGACATCAGAAACAGCATGAATAACAACAGAGAGGATGCAACTGAATTCTTACTTTCCCTTTACGATTGTCCAAATCCACTAGAGAGCCTTAGTCTACGAAAACACATTAACAGCTATGTTCATATTGATGATAAACAGTGCAAAAAAACATTTTGAAATATTTGCGATTTTCATTTATCAGGCCCATATATACTGCAGATAATACCTGAAGAGTCTTTTTTTTTTAAAAAAAAAAGAAAGTTGCTTGAAGGTCAATTCATGCAAGGTTACGTTTTATGTGAATTCATTCCCTGCATTTATTCTATATGTAGATCTGATACTGAATAGATTTTCTCACACCATAATTTTCAATTTTCTGGAAAAGAAAACTTGGAAAAAAAAACAGTAATTCTATTTCAATAACCATTTTTCAACTAACTGTTGTCCAATTAAATTTAATTCTTTAAATGCATCTTTATAGTTTTAATCAAAAGACATTTCCCCAAAGTGTTTCACAAAGATCTACAAGGAGCACATTGCATCTCGGTGTTTTACAGCAGTAAAAGGCTGAGTGAAAATAAAAGCCAGGAAAGAACTAGGGTGAGGAAACAAAAACTCTTATTGTAGTTATAAGTGGAAAAAAATCACCTTGGGGTCAGTGGTCACCTGGCCGTCCTGCCCCCCTTGGGCTTGTAACTTTATAGAAGGCAGAAATGAGCGGAGGTGTTTTGAGAAGTATGGTTTGAATGGAATCGCAGTAATCTCCCCATCCGCATGTAGCGAAGCCATAGATAGGAAGCTGATTGTTGGGTTGTTCTGTGCTGAGGTGTCATTGGAGGTCACACGCTTGGGCACCCAGACATGGAGGGGAGGGAAGGAACGATGGGTTACCAGTGATACACTGGCATGATGGACATCCATGAAGACACATATCAGTACCAGCAGGATGGATAAAACCTGTTTGCAACTTCATGGGATAAAACAGTGTTTATGTCACTGATATTTTGCTTAGCTAAGACAATGTGCTGATCTTAATGAGAGAATTATTTTCTACTATCTATTACTTATGATTGCAAAGTGAAGTTTCGCTAGAAGGCAATAACTTCCAAATACAGATAAACATGAATTTGATGAGTATAATAATGTATTTGAATATAGTATTATTAGAAAATAAGTCATTTATTAATTTAGTAGTTGTGTAAAGGTCAAATGATTTTTTTCATTTTTTTCTGTTTTCTGTTATTGCATTTCACAGACACTGTGTATGAAGATAAGACCCCATGCAATGACTCAGCTAGAGAACTGAATAGCAATGAACACCGCACACATATTTCACGATGGACTGACACTGAGATGGAGATCAGCATGGAATTTTTAAAAACTAACTCATTTTGGAACTCAAGTTAATTTACTGTTCATTAATTCAGCAGGCCACTGCTGTTCCATGTAGAAAACTTTAGCTAATCCCAACTGAAGGTTCATTTCATGGGGTCAGCAACTTAAATTGCACATCGCTCTTTTATTATCCATATGTTCAAGAATTTAAAAAAGGTTTTAGGGACGTACCATAACATACACCCACGGCACATCTCCTGTGAGTTAAAGGTGTGAATCACAGAACGTCGTCTATTCAGATGGATAAGCTCCAGCAACAGTAAACCTCTTATTTCATATGTATTCCATTTACTTTGGTCACAGAAATGACTTAGATGGTAATCGTATAATGCCAAAACCCCAAACCCCCGGCACATTAAAGCATACGAGTTTTGCATTTCAAAGAGGCTCTGAGCAGTTGTGGCTTCCTGCCGTGACACTTATAATGCAATTATGGAGGCATATAAATTAGGCCTCTATGTTTGTGGGGTAACTTGTAAGGGTAGTAAACAAAATGATATTCATATAATGAGATTCAGGAGGAATATAATACCACAGCTACTTTGATTACATTGATTGTAGCATTAATAAATAATACACATATTCTCTGAACAATAAAATGAATATTGCTTTGGCTATGCAACGTCATGCATCGTACATCACTTGTACTTTGTAATGCATTTTAAATGTAATGCATTTTAAATGTATTCATAAAACATTGCATAAATAATGCGCAAACTCAATTTTTAATGCAATATACTAGACTTGTTGCCCTCTACATAACGTGTTAATGTGTCCATAAAATTATCATGCATGTAAACTGATGTATGTCCATCTGTATGGTCTTTTAAAGCTGTATTTATGTTTTTACACAAATAGCTTTGTGATGTGTGTGTCATTCTCTTTGTAAGTTCAAGGATGCCTTGGTCTGATAT
>JAODJX010000037.1:24192423-24222787 GCA_026776945.1 Isichthys henryi
GGTACCATCGGGGAATCACACGGGGGAAACCAGGGGGCGTGGCACACGGGAGGAATGGACGAGCTGGGTATAACAGATATAGATTAACGTTTTTTTTTTTCTGTTTCCACTCCACTACGGTTTGTATGGGTATGACATTTGATTAACTAGACAGGCCATCGTATTTTTGAAATCTCAGCTTAATTTTAAATGAAATAGAGCTTCAGTCATTAATAATTAAAATGTTATAATATTTGATTTTTTGATAAAGTGGAAAGAAATTAAATATGCATGAATATGGATTAAATATACTGAAAACAGCTTAATTCAGTGAAAAGTCACAAGAGCATGGTATGTGTAAGCATGTACAGGTAGCTTGTGCAGTAGTATTTACACTCTCTGACACTGAGTGAAGAGCAGGGAAATAGTCCTAGGCATAGATATCTGTATATTAAAATGTATCTAACTGCAAATTGACTTGCAAATCCCAAATTGTGTATTATTAAGCTATAATCATAGAGTGAGTCCAGTAGCTGTAGAAACCTAATGCCATCTGTTAGTGATATTTCAGCCATTTAGGCTGATGACCTTCAGTGAGAATGTGACTGTAAACTAACCTATAAATTGTTGCTTGGTTCGTGCGCCATGCTGTCACCCCAATACCACAGACCGAAATATTGCCCGCACTAGACAGGAATGTGTATCCATCAACAGATTTCATGCCTTTTCCATTGCTTGCAGACGAGTCCCAGAAGTAATTAAACTCTTTCAACTTCCACCCAAAAAAATCTTGGCCACCGATATGAAATAGAACTTCATCCCATTGGTCTCACATTTGCTGTAAAAGGTTCCAGTGCAAGACCTCGTGGTCATAAACCAAGGACAACCTCATCTACACAAATGCACAACCTCCAGTTCACCTTTAACGGGAGACTCAGACACTCACACAGCAATACCACAGCAGAGTTGAGGGTGACCCAGCTACACCCTTAACAGGAGACTCAGACACTCACACAACAGTCATTGTCAAATAAAATCTAAATAAAATATAATAAATTCTTTTAAAACACGAACGAAAGAACTAAGTATATAAGATGAAATCCAGTTTCATAATGTGACTGAGCATAGGAACAGAAGCATGGAAGCATGCCCACCCCAGGAGGGCATCAGTAGCAGGGTGGCTGAAAAAGCGAGAAGCAGCGAGGGCTTGTGTGCTTTGCTGGGTTCCCAGCCAGTAGTTGTCACCAGTCAGCCTTTGTGTCTCTATTCCTGCAGCCCAACAGGATGCAAATACAAGCTGCAAGTCCTATTCTGCCCCTTCTGTGAATTATTCAGTTTTTTCTTGTTTTTTCCTCCTGCCCAAGATCATCAGAAAATGGAAGACTGGTCTAAGTATGTGGCCAAGCGGACAGCTGCCCTGATGCATCAAATGAGCCCCATCTGGGGATAATCCGGAACCCTCCAGGGTAATTGTCCGGCAGTGGCTCTACCGAGTTCCTGGAGCTAGAAGGCAATTGAGGAAGAGGTCCAGAGGATGTTGTAGCTGGAACTGATTGAGGAGAGATGGATCCCGTAGACCCAAGCTGGCTAATCTTATCTGCAAAGCAGCAGTGTGCATGCAGGTTTTTAGGATAACCTTTAAGTCAGCTGCTCACACCCAGGTGTGAGGACTCTTCAGCCAATCAGTCCTCTAATTAGTAATCTAATTAAGGAGTGGCAGAGAAAACCCGCACACACAATGGCTATTCTGGATAAGATTGGCGGCCCCTGCCCTAGACTAAACCTATTGTCATGATTGTACCTTCTGATTTAATATTGACTTGAGGGAGCTGAACGAGGTGTCTCTGATCGATATTTCCACCTCAGCGCACACAGGGGAGTACTAGCAGGGACCTCTGTCCCTGGATGCTCGGATGAAGACTCTATTTAGAGTCCCTAGTGGCCACAGGAGGGTACAGATTTCTGCCCTTTGGGCTGCATGGAGGCACCAGCTATGCGCCAATGTCTCATAGAAGAGGCGCAGTGGTCACACCCAATGTGTGTCCTCTACCTAGAAGGAGAGAACAGGGTTGCAAGGACACTATCAAAAAGGGCAATTCTCAAGCCACCCACATGTTAGTGCTGAATGCTGGAACTGGACATTATAAACTCTAGGGAAGGAGGATGTGTAAAACTGTGGGCAATTATCACTGTGGGCCACTATCCTATTCGGTAAAATTGCAGCACCAATGTTAATGCTAATCTTGTCTGCCCATTTCCTCTGTCTGCTCGTTTTTCCTGATATATTCATAATCTGTTGCACAACCGCTCAACTCCAAAATCCTCTAAAAAAGACTGTAGAGAAAGTGCACAAAGTTAGTGTTGGAACTATAAAGTTGAACAACATTCAGCAGTCTGGGCTCCCTAACAGGTGAGGCATTTTTATCATGTAGAACATGGCATCCCGCTGTGACAGACAAGGTAAATGCCACGCAAGGATGGAGTTATCACTTTATTAGAGAGATTCTACTTCAGTCGCAACAAGGTCCGGACGTGGGTTTCTGTAGGCAGATAGGCAAAGGTGCAGGTGGGGCAGGAAAAATCAGATTCAGGAGCTGGGAAAATAAGGACCAGTGGTGCAGCAAATAAATCCAAATCAAAATTCAAGAGACAGAAACAAGACTAGTATCCAGAGATCAAACGCACTGCACCACTTGAATCAGAATCAGAATTCACTTTGTTGGGCAGGTACAACTGCACGTTTTAGGTTTTGGCAGCATTGGTGCTTAAATTCACATACAACATACATTCACATACAACACAGAACATACATTCACATACACCACAGAACATACAACACAGAACATTCATTCACATACACCACAGAACATACAACACAGAACATACATTCACATATAACACAGAACATACAACACAGAACATACATTCACATACACCACAGAACATACAACACAGAACATACATTCACATATAACACAGAACATACAACACAGAACATACACGAAGAAAAGAAGAATCAGTAGAAATAAAATAGTAGAATAACATAGTACAAACAGTGCAAGGCTGCACAATGAACTATCAGTAAATATACACTTGAAGGGAGGGAAATATTGCAATATAAAAATATATGAAGTTAAGTATAATAGACAGATGGTAAAAAAAACATGTGTTCAGGGTCAGTGGGGCAGGGACAATGTCACTGGGGGTCAGGAGGAAAACCAAACTGACAATGTTACAAGGACTGGAGCAGACAGGTAAGTAAAAAGGAGGCAGGCAATGATTCACAGGTGCCGAGAATTCAGTCACAAAGAAATTACAAATACTGGAACAGCTCCGAAACGGGAATATGGGAGCAAGGCATTCTGGGTAATGTGGTGCACCAAACCCAGCCAGGCACCTCTTTGTCTTCTGTTTTCCCACAATCCTTTGTGCCTCTTTCACTCTTTTTTCTGCTTGCTCTACACTACCTATTCCTCACCCCTCTCTTCCTCTCTCCTCCTTCACCTGCTCTGCATCCTCTCATTCTTGCGTCATTTCCTCCCTCATGTTCATTTCATTTTTTATTCGGGCTGTAAGGCTTTCACAAGTGACTAAGTGCTGGTTGCTATGCGAACAATTTCACTAATAGCACTTCCTGTGCTGTCAGTTTTATTAACATGCCCCGATGTTTATAGTTTTTAAGAAATTGTATTTTATTTTTGGGATATTAGCATGAGAAATTCATTACTTGGTGTGCACAATCAATAATATTGCATATCCAATTACTACTATAACTTAGATGAAGAGACATTCTTAAACATCAAATGAAAATTACCTGTCTTCCAGCTACTTATTGTTATTGCGTACAGTATGCATTTAAGAGTATGTCTAATTGTTTTATGTTGTTAAATGGTGCATACATTCTTGTGGTATGGGTGATATACAGTACTATACCAGGGCTCTTCAAATCCAGGCCTTGCTTTCAGTTCTCCCAGGTACTGTAATTAGTTTAATAATCACTTGAAGACCGTGACTCGAATAGCCCTGTACTATACTTACCAAAAAGTTGCAGTTATATCTTCTTAGTTTGTCAAGGGAATTAATGACAGTTATCTAAAAACATGGACCTTCTCTTGGAGATTTTGTATCCATATGTAATTTGTAATTTCTGGTAAATGAATGAAAATGTGTATGCAGTTAATTGTTTTAAGAGCATGCAGTTTAGTTGGAGAATCTGTCGGAAGAGCTGAGGGAAACTGCAAATGAGCACACATGATTCTGAAAAGTGCCCAGTTTATATGATGAATAAATACCCTTTTCAGGGCAGACAAGGCAGAATAGGGGAGCAGGCAGGTGGGGCGGCGTGGCGTGTCATATTGGGGGAAGGGGGGAGGCGGGGCTGAAGCAGTACACAAAAACTAAAAGCAAAGCTTTTCCAAAGATTCCAAAGTATTGCCATTCTTGCAGTAACAGGGTAAGTGACATATACTGGTCTCACTTGCGTTCAGAGTTACTGGGATATCGTAATGACAAACAGGTGACAAATTAGGACAAGTAGGAACAGCTGACTCTCTCTCGAGATGGACTGTGGTTTTTGACAAGTTCTGACAAGCATCACTCCGTAAGAGGATATAAGCTGTGTTTGGTGAAACTGAAGAACATATTTTTAAAATGACTTCTTGTTTCCATTTTGTCTGGCACTATTGCATGATGGGGCAGCATCTTTTGCTCAGCGGGGAGCAGTGTTGCCTCACACCTTGAGGATTGGGGTTTTGAGTCCTGTCTCTCGTGAGTGTGTGTGTGTGTGTGCGTGCGTGTGTGTGTGGAGCTTCCATGTTTTGCCTGTTTTGTGTAGATTTCCTGCAGATCTCTTGGTCTCCTCATGTAGCCCAGAGATGTGCTTTTAGACTAATGAAGAGTGTATCCTTCAAATGATGTCCTGACTAAATGTAACTGAACACATCGACAAGAACAACAATTATTCTATATCACGGCAGAAGAGTAGAGGGCACAGACTGTTTTCAATGTTGAAGACCCACATACAGTACAGACCACAAATGAACATACTGTAATGTGGTGAGTGTGCGTCCTTTTAATAAAGGAGGTGATGGATCTTACAAAATGGAAGTTGTCATGTTTTTTAAAGTTACTTCTGGTCTAATTATAGTAACATCACAAACAGGGAAGTGACTATTACACAACATTCAAGGTTACATGCTAGCAAAATACAGATGTGACTGCCACTATAAACAATTACACAAATACATATATCAATTGACACTATTTAATGCACAGTGCAACACAAAGCATGCTGGTAACTGCATAATTAGTCCTGCTGACCAATCCAGTGGTGTAACATTTCTCAGCCAATCATGGACAGTGGGTCGGACCAGAATAAACAAGCAAGTTTTCCTCAGGGGTCTTGCACTGGCAGTGCACCAAAACAGTGATCACCGTGGTGATTATGACTCACACAACGCCGTATTGCTAAAACAACGTTAATTCCGATTTCATCTGAAGTATACGGCCAGCCTAAGGATAAGCAGTTATGGGATAGATGGATGGATGGATAAACTATTGCATGCTAAATTGTAAGCCCAAAGACATTTTTAAGATCCCTAATAAGATTCAGTATTCTTTTCACTCAGATTTTTAGACTGCACATTTCCCTGCGATCAAAATACTGAAAAAATAATGCAACAGAAGGCGGATGATCCTTTGAGAGA
Organism: Isichthys henryi; assembly: GCA_026776945.1. NCBI lineage: Eukaryota > Metazoa > Chordata > Actinopteri > Osteoglossiformes > Mormyridae > Isichthys > Isichthys henryi. Next base: position 24,198,108 of record JAODJX010000037.1, read on the forward strand.
AAAAAGGAAATATGGACAAATTAATTTGTTACCCAACTTAGCCTTGGCAAGATGTTCTGCCTGCTCACCCACACAACGGGAGACTGCGAGAGAAGCTTCCCAGATTTATCACAGGTCTAGTTTTTATTAGTGAATATCTGTGTCACTTTGACTTATCCAAATGGAGATGTTTGTCATAATTATTATAATGTAATCCCTTAAATCCTTAGTCCTTTCAGTGCACGATCTGTCTATACTACATAGAATCAATGCTGACACGGAACTGCAGCATGATCACACAGGACAAGCATTTAAAGTAATTTTTGCACTTCTATAAAAGACAACATTGGAGAACTAGAGGTAAATGGAGAACGCATGCAAATTTTATTTTTTATTAATATAAAAGTATTAGGATTATTTTGACTGTTTTTACTGGTCCTTTATTTGACAAAGAGTGATATGGAGTGTTGTGGAAAAAAACCACCTCTTCACCCTGAATTTGGCCAGATCATTTAGTATTCTTTCAAGGAATTGACAAGCCTGCAATACAAATGACTGTCACAACATCTGGGTAGTGACCAGTTTATTGCTATATTTAAAGGAGGCGTCAGTCATTTGGTTAGGGATTGATGGAGGGGTCCACAAGACAGCTGGGGGGGGAGTTCTGTAGACAGGACTCTCACAGGGCAGGTGTGATTAGCACACTCACTGTGTGTAGCCTGTAGTGAGGAAACACTTTATAATTAGAGGTCCCACATGTACTGTGTGATTAATATTTGTAGCCAGATCTCTCTTGCCGCTGGAGTGTGTGTCTTCTGCTGGGCTATGGATCAACTTGTATGTCTTATTTTATCTGTGTCGGGTAGTTATGTAACTAAATGGCCACTGAGGTCGATTTCTTTGTGTCGATTTTAATTGTAGCTCTTATTTGTAATTGATGCTTTTACCCATTGAAAAAATTACGTTTGGATTACTTCTTGGTTGTCTGTACTTGCTAACTCCTAAATTCATTAGTGGTGATGTTACCATAATTCCTGGTTAGAGTCTGATTAGTCACCTGACTCAGTTACTATGCGAGTGGCTGCATTATGCTAGATAAGCATAAACTAGGGAACGTTTATGATTAACTCATGATTAACTGCTATATGGCTATTAAGATAAGTCTATCATACTGCTGTTGAACCAGTCCCTGAACTAACTAATCAGACATTCAGTTTATTATTGTGCAGCCTGTTTGCTGGTCGTACTAAGTAAGTCTGAGCTGGTTAACCAAATCCGATGACTATACACTTTCAGCCTCAGAGTTGATTTAGTTATATACACTGATTTTAGGCTCTTACTGAACTGAGATGATCGAAGACGTTGAGTAACCATGCACCGTCTCAGTCTAATCATCCAGATAACCTGACACTAGGCTGAGTCTGAGCAAGACAGACCAAATGTGCCGATTCTGCACCATGACCAGCAATGTCCCTTTATCTGCCAGAAGTGAATCCTGGACAGCACTGCTATCCAAGGTGAATGGGGTTAGTCAACTGAAGGAGAAGTAATCAGCTCAAGCCTAATCTAACCAGCTAAAGTAGTCTGACAAAATCCCTAAACTACATAAATTGGAGTCATATTGAATTTAAATGAGTAAGTAAGTGTGGAGGAGCACCTGCAAATACCTATATGCATCCAGAGCTTATGGTTTCTGCTTTGGACTCCATCGTTGGATTAGTGGGTGGTTCCTTGCAAATGAATGTATTTCTATATGACATACCCAAGCATGCACACTTCATGGTGTATCAACGTATGAGACATGGCTCCTATTATAGTACTGTGAAAAGTCTTAAGTTGTCAAAGCTATTTAATGTAAGTGCTTATTTTCTCAGGGGAAAAAAACATTATAATATATGTGAACAGTAACAGAAAAGATTTTTTTCTGTTCGCCAAAGTTCCTGATAACTTGTTGGATGTCTAGATGAACATCACTTTGTTTCCCAAACCTCTCCTCAGGTGCACCTCAGCCATTCCATGTATTCATCAAATGCCTCTACAAGTACAATTAATCAGTTAATCAGTTATTGATTATCCAGCTATGGTATGCTAGTGGTTGATTAACAAATATGAGGTTACATAGGATGGTTACTGGAGATACTATGGTGACTTTCAGAAGTTTTAATGTGGCTAAAGACACATTTCACCTCAGGTTGCGAGACTGGGCCTTCAGAACAGAAGAGTGCAGAAATAATCTGTTCCTCCTGACGCCGGCCATCATCTGATACTTATTGATGAATATCCCTGTCTGTCTTTAGCGGTTCTTTCTGTTTTCTCATTATTTTTCAAGGAAGTAACAACACATATCTGCCTGCTACAGTGTTTGATAGTCTTCCTCCCACATAACCATTAATCACACAACATTCTCCTTGCCTTGAGCTGCATTACATGCAAACACACTGCATTACCTGTGTAAACTTTCCTCTGTTGTCTGTTTCATTGTGTGATTTTTATAATCTCTTGGCTTGTTGGGCTTAGATGGCTCATTCATTTTGTGTAGAAACACATTGACTTTTATGCATGTAGGCTTGGACGGTATCTAATTTTTCATACCATCATTCCAGCCAAATATTATTCTACGGTATTCAGCATTATGGTAGTACAAGCAGGCCTAGATACACATATATTTTATGTTGTTCATATGGCATCTACTCGTTTTCTGTAGTGTGCATTTAAAAAAGGTTTCTGTGATGTTTTCTCTCTAATACATTTAGATTTGCTATCTAAATAAAAATAAGCAATCTTGTGTTTTCAGAAAGCTACTTAAATGGGAATTGCCAGGCAACACGAACTGCTCTCTCTCTCACCCACATACACATACAGACCACTATAAGCTCATAATTTTGTTCAGTTACAACATTCAAAATATAATGAATATTGTGTTTTTGGAAATTTTATAATCCCATGTAAAAAAAAAGTTAAAAAATAAATAAACAAACAAATAATAATAATAATAATAATATAAGAAAAATAACCTCGCCTCCCCATGCGGAAAACATTACGGTTCTTATATGGGTTCTACTTAGCATGCATAGGTTTGGCCCTTTCAGAAATGATTCATGCAGGTATGATATATGATACAGCCACACACCGACTGTATATGTATTTTTGGTGAAAGATAGTAAACTTGTATGGTCAATGTAAAACAAATAAGATTAATATGTTTTCATACAGGAATATCCACAAAATTCTTCTAGGTTAAACCTCATCCACATCTGATATTAAACCAAACTAATTTCAGCTACAGATACAATCAAAGACACAGATACAGACAGAGACACAGATACAGACAGGGACACAGATACAGACAGAGACACAGATACCGACAGAGACACAGCTACAGACAGTCCTCTTCTCACTCACCTTTAGCTTAAAGGCTTTCTTGGTGAATCAGTCAGAGGCGTAGCGAGCAGGTTCTATTTGGATCCTTTCGAATTCAAAAGTAGAATGGACATTTTTAAGTGTACATTTAAAATAAATCCATATTTAATTCAAATAATCATGAGTAATTAAACCTGTAAAATTTGTTTTATGCTGCCATTAAGCGTATTGAACTCCCTTCAGTAGTTCTAGGAATAAAATGTAATTCCAGTATGAAACCAAACCACTAACTCGAAGAGCAATAAAACCTGTGAAGTGTGTTGGATTTGTGTTTCTGTATCATTTACCCACATTCACATCTTCCAGCTGCTTATCTTGGACTGCATCACAGGGTTGTACAAGTCGGGTCTTACTAAAAGTGTTTGGAGATGCCTAAACATGTCTTTGATGGTATTCTAAAACGATTAACATAAACATAAAGAGTTAGGTGTCTTAAGGGACTGGTCTTTTTCATGGAATTTGTATTTGTGATGTTTATGCATGTACACTCAACAAAGAGATGACCCTGTGCTGTAGACAATTTAATAGTCTGATTTTGTTAGTTTATATGTTTAATAACATTGTAATAGACAAAAAAAATGTTTATTGTGTTTAACTGTGCTACTATTATCCTTCTATATAAGAATGCCTATACATTAAGGTCATTACTTTGTACAGTATATGCCCTAAACCTTATTAAAACTAAAATGTACCTCTTGCATTTAGATATTAGTTAATCTGTCAGGGTGGGGAGGGGAGACTCTTCTTAATTACAGAGGCAGGGGGATGTTGGCATCCTGACTGGGGCAAAGGGATACAGATTTTTGACCAGTACCTATGAACCCTTTGAAACTTAGCTACTTTCTTCCATGTAAATATTTCAGTTTCCTGTAATTAGTAAAGTGAAATAAAGCACATGTCTGCTGCAACAGCCTCTTTTCTTTGATGGAAGCTGAGACCACGTACATTTCTGCCCGCCCGCCGTGTGTCTCAGGCTTGCTTTGTAATTATAATGAGCAAGATGCCTGTACAGCTGCCCGTTAATCTAACAAACCTTGTCTTCGCCAAAAGGTACATATGCAGCAGCTGACCATACATGGTTCCCTATTACTGCTGACAGACAATTCATAACTTTTGTCACGTTTAAACGTATTTAGCTAGCTGGGCCATTATATGCTTTGTTAATTTGGCTCCATTATCAGTGTGTTCAGCTCAGCCTCCACTTAGTTTGAAATGCCTCAAGGTTAATGTCATGTTAAATCCGGTAGCTAGATTTCAGTCTTTTTGCAATTTATTGATTTTGTGTCTTCAGCACATCTGTCTGTATCCATGGGAAACACACTTATTAGTGCAATAAAAGGTTTGTCTTGTCTGTAACAAATATCCACATTGTCAAAGCATGATACACTTTTCATTATACGCTATTATATATGATGACGTTCTCATTATTATACTGCCTCATGGCTTTCTGTGAAAATTTAATTTTTGGGTGGCCAAAGGAAACCGGGGCCCCGGGAAAAAAACCCACACGGACAGGAAGAAAATCTCAAAACACACCGAGTTTAGGTTGGGAACGAAACCCAGAACCTTGGAGCTGTGCGACTGCAGTGCTAATCAATCATCCGATCTCTGTTTTTGTTTGTATCCATCTATTCAACTTGTTCCACGTCCAACAAACATGTCTTCTGGTGGTTCTGGAGGGTTACCAGTAAATCTCATTTAGCCATAACATGCACCTTTACCCCCCACTATAATTGTCATTCATTTTTAATGTCTTTCATTAAAGACTAAGGGCCTGACTCAAGGGCCCCACAATATGATTATGATGAGATATGATGCAGTAATACTGCAGATACAAGGACAGGCTCCTGCCCTTTATCATGTGACATCATTCAAGTTACTTTTGACTGTTGGCTGGACATTTAGCTGCATTGCACAGCAGACGAAATATATATCATAAAGGTGCGTTGCAGGAGACAGGAGTAATGCTGACTGTATGTGGAAATAAACATGTACTGATCAGGGTTAACAAGAGAGCAACAACAGAACTACTGGGGAAGTTTGTGAAAAGATCCATCATTAGCAGAAGACAGACTTGAGAATATGATCAGATTTCTGGGTTATTACAGTGCTCTAAGCTGGTATAAAGTAACAAAACCAGGTCATATTTCAAACATCTAGACTTTTCAGCTGATCTGAATATTCGTTGCAAATTACAATGAGAAAAGGAATTAAAAAGTCACAAATTATATTACTGTACATATTAACAAATGGTATAAAGTATATTTAACAACTATTAATTTAATCATTTGTGACACAGGTCACACTACAAAACCTGCTTTAGCAGTGCTGAACTTTTTAATCAATGTTATACTTCATATAGGAAGTTGTGACAAAACAAGAGCCAAGTATATTCCTCATTGTAATATTACAGCTTGAAAAGGAATAGAAATGGATGACTTTGGACACACTATACATAGTACCTTTACAGAGATTTTAAAGGCGGCTTTTTATTCTTAAATATTTTGTAGTAGAACAAGGTCGCAAGATCTGCTGTGAATGCTATGGTAATTGCGGAGCGTTGCCAGAAAATCCCCTGTAACACATGACTGAAGATTGCATTGAGGTTCAAATATATTACCTCGGGTCTTGTTTCTAAACCTATATTTGTCAAAGGAACGTTTTGAGTATATGAGACATAATAAGAATCTTAAAATTATATCTACAGAATGTGTCACTGCAATGTTGCTGGCCTTGTATCACAACTGCCTAAAGAAAATAAATTCAGCTCCTTAATGGATCATTTTAACATAACCCTGGAACCACTTACCTCATACATCTTTCACAGCTGAGGGAGAAAAGACCGCTATACATTCTGAGCCTCATAACCAAAATACTAAACTAGCCATATTCATACTTATTGTGCTTATTTGTCTATCATCCCCCCCTCGTTTGAACACAGACTTCCATGAATCACAAACTGGAAAAAGCCTTGGCTAACCAGCAAAGACTGTGCCATGCTTTTTCTTTATCATATCAATGATTCATAGAGGTTTTCAAATATATCCTCCAATATCAAAATGTCATCCTCAATATCAAATTTCCATGGACCCTGAATGCACCCCATAGAAACATTTTATGGAAGAAAGTTTCGGCTTTGCCTTCTACCATGTCGAGTCACGTCAATGTGACCGAAGGCTGAAATTCAAATAACAGCTTGAGAAGTCCCATTTATTTACTTACATTTCTATTGGCTATCATTGACCTAAATTGATGGAGTGAGCAATAGCTACCATGCAGAGGTTCCAGACCGCAGGCAAAATCGAGTATTATACATTATAGTAAGTAATTCAGCCATGGAAATACCAAAGAGTGGCAAGTTCCTCAGATAATATCGGCTTCTTTCTCTTTTCCTCTATCATGAAGCACTCTGTGAATTTATATACAATATATAAATTATATATATGTGTGTGTGTGTGTGTGTGTGTGTGTACATATATATATTTATATCATTTCTTTTTTTTTTTTTCCCCTGAAACTGCAGCCTGGTTCTTCACTATTCCTCATTAATGAAGGGCTTCTTCCTTATTTATGGGACTTCAGTCCTGCTTCTAGGAGCTGGATACGAACTGTCCTAGCAGTGCACCTCACACCTGCACTTAATGTTTCCCATTCCTTTTGAAGGCCACCTGATGTCATCCTCCGGTTCATGAGAAACCTTTGGATAAGTTAATGATCATTTCTGGTATCGGAAAGACACTTCTGCAGTCTACCTGCCTGGTTTCTGGTCAATCCCAGTGTCTCCTGCTTCACCATTTTCTTGCGTACTGCTGTCTTATATATTTTGAACCTGAAAGGAACCTGCTGCTCAACGTAGCCTTCTGCTAGCAGAACCACGAAAGAACGGGATTTAAATATGCAAATTTGTTTAAAAATATAGAGTTCCGTGGCTGTAGGACCTTTAAAGGTCAAGTGTGCAGCAGACCTATGCACCAAGTCAAGGCAAAATAAATTATATAAAATGGTCCAACCTATAAATTTAATTTGGATCTCCCATTACCTGGGTGGTTAAAACAATAACACAAAAGGTTATTATTATTATTATTAGTAGTAGTAGTTGTTGTTGTTGTGTCATCATAAACAAAAGAACATTTTTCAGTGTGTTCTCTGAGTAATTCAATTAACTAGAATGAGTGTTGATGATTTGAAATATGTGAAATGTGACGCTATTTTTTGTGAAAGGGTTTAGCAGCCAATTATGTGTGGTAAAATAAAGGAAAGCTGTCAGTGACATTTCCCACCAAATCATCAAGCTAAATGCTTCAGATGTCAAAAAGGTGTTACATGAAATCAATATAATTCCGTGCTGAATGTGAAGCTCCAAACAGAAATGCTAGTCATTCCTGCAGGAAGGAACATTACATTATTGTCGCGCAGTAAAGGTAGTAGAGCAGGTGCACTAGGAAAAGCATCACGGCGTTTAGAGGCAGGTAAGAGCAATCAGCTCGTGACAAAGCTGACTCTCCTGGGACGCCTGTCACTCCCTGACATTAATGTTCCAAACAGCCTTCCCATACGCAGGATCTTCCTCTGCTTTACTATGATCCTGCCTCAGTAGCACTAGCATTGTTCATCTCTTAAACTTACCACTGTACCCCATTTACATAGCAGAAGAAACTTATAGAGTAGAAGCACAAAATGTCCCTTCCATTTTTCCCATGTACCTACAAACACCAACAAATGAGCACAAGAAAAAAAGTAGTTTAACTACCTCCTTTCTTAAGTGGTAAGCAGACAAAAGCAGGTCAGTCCGTCGTGACCCTCCCTGGAGGCAGAACTTTTGCCTCCACGGAGTCACAGACTGCCTTCCTGCCTGGACCGCCTCTGAGGAGTGATTTCAGTAAATCGTAGATGTACACCGCAATACACAACACCAACATCCACTCTGCAGTAAAAATACACCTCTCTGCCCACTTAATTGCTACAAAACTACTCCCTTGTTGCAGGAGAAATCCATCCTGCATTGGATATTGAACCTATATTTCTCAAACGCTGGTAGAAGTTTCTACCTCAAAGATACACAAGCAGTAAAACAATTTCACCAAGACACACCTGCAGATGAGAATACTGCTCACTTGATTCAAAAAATTATATTAAATAAATCAGTGCCCTCACTGAAGAAGTTCCATCCATCTTGCATAGCTGCAAGATCCCAGAAAGCCAACCCCAGAAAGCATATGTGTGTTTCTCTTCCCCATTGCTGTACTTTATAATTCTTCGTATTTTACCGTGATAATTCTCTGTCCAGCTGTCCTGTTAGTATCCATGCCAACGTAACTGGCTAATCATTGCTCATTGCATGTCTTGATATGCATGTGTTTGGAAAGTAATCATGGTTTCGGTAAGAACAATTGGCTCAACATAGATTTCTGATGGTCAGTGTTGTGATACTGTTTATCTTGGATTGCATTTCTTTGGTTTAGTCAAACTAGAACTTATCTACAAAGCCAGACTTCATAATACAGGTTCAGGGTAGGAAGGAAAGTTCATTGTCTTTTTTTCCACTTTATTTTGGGAAAAGGTAAGAGAGAGCTGGGATATTCACTAAGTTAGCTGGGAATTTTTGTTTGGTTATTTTGCTCTGAGTCCCTCTGTTACTGGGAGGTGTTCCATGAAGCAGGATTCCTCTGTTAGCTGTCTTAACTTAAGCTAGAAGTAATGATTGTCCAATAGGAATGCTCCTTACTTAAACTCCTACTGGACAACTATACCTTCTAGCTTAAGTGACCCCAGCCAACTGAGAAGCCTTGCTTTGTAGAACAATCCCTAGAGGTATCATTGCATATTGCCACTATTTTCAATGCAAAAACCATTATTTATCATCAGATTGTCTGTCTCCCAATCCTTTCACTCACCCACACCTCAATTTACAAATATTTTATTTAATTCATAGTTACTAAGGAGGTCAAATATTTATAAAGAAAATAATTTTGAGAAAAATGACTACATTGAAATTGACATTAATTATCATTTTATAATTTTATTATTAGTAGATTTTCTTTACATCATACCACACCCAGTCTAGCAGATTCCTTCAACAACTTACAAAGCAAGAAATCCACCATCGGTACACGCTTCTGAAAAATAGTACTTTAAAACGGGCGAATACCACTCACTGCAGCCAAAGTAGCGACAGCGCCTGATCTGCAGACCTTGACGCAAGGTCAAAGGTCAAGCGCAGGCGGTAATAAGAGTGCTTTTGTTACAGTATAAGTGAAGGACGCGTCTACATCAGCAGCTCTGCTGTCTTCCGAAGCGCCACACAGGGTTTCATGGTTTCATGTGCACTTTCAAATGCTCAAGGATAATTCATTCAACAAAAGAAAATGTATTCCTGGTAATATATATATATATATATATATATATATATATCCGAATATCTAATATATATATATATATCCGAATATCTAATATATATATATATATATATATATATATATCCTATATCCTTCCTCTGTCACCCTTATTTGAGTTTCTCTCTGAGAGCAGACTGACTAATTAATGCTGATCTCATTATATATTATTAGATTACTTATGCGATGTATTTCTCTAAAAGAAACTGACAAATGTATGGGAAGTCTCACCCAACATGTCCAGATCAGTTTACATTTTTATGTCAAGGCCATTAAATTTCTCACTAGCTACCACAAAACTGCTGGGTATCAGCTCTGCAGATCATACTTCAGGTAATGATTTGGTTGCAAATTATTTTCTATTCTGTCGTATTTAACCAGTCCCAAAGAAGTCCAGAGAGTGCATGCATTCCTAAATGAGCCTAGGATCCATGAGAAATGTAGCGGAGGCTAACAGATGTTTTGATGTGTGTTTTCATACACTGTAATACTCAGTGGAATATAGCATGGGTATTATTCACCTCAGCTCACAGCACAGATGCTGCATATTTGGTTCTAAGCAGCATGCAATGGAAACAAGACAGCCAAGTAATCTTTTCCCTGAAGCTTGTATTCAGATGGTACAGAGGCAGGGTGTGTTCCATTTAACTGCAGTACCGGAAAACATTTGAATGAGAATCTGACATTTGTTTTTTAAAGCTCTGCCTCTTATAAAAGCTACTTATCTGACTTGGGATCCTGTGAGTCACATAAAAAGGGTTAGATGGCTGAATTGTAGTTATGATGAACATGTGATTATGACAGTAGGCGCCCCAGTGTTCGCAGTGAACAGCGACCAGGGGCAACAGGCAGTAATAAATGGAGGCCTTATAAAAACAGCAGTGATTTTCCATTCATTCATCTCAACACCTTGTTTTTGTCACAGAGAAACTCCAAGTAGATAGAAACTGGCCTCATTGCAATCGGATCCGATAAGGCAGAGACACAAAGGACACCAAACTGCGCTGCCCACTAATAATGCTGGGTTATCTGCCAGATCATCCCCATGTCTACTGAACAGGACACTGCAGGCAACACATAAGCACTGCATTACCGAGGCTGCAACATCGAGTTCTAATTAAGCTTCTGTCACTTTAAAAACTATCCTTTATTTTTATTATGACACCATCATTGTATAATTACTGCAGGACAAGCTTCTTCTTGTCTGAACAGCATTACAGCACAGTTCATAGGATATTTTCCTAATGAGGACCCAAAATATGGAAACATGGGCTCCTCTGAATTTAAGATTTAGTTGTAGTTTCCACAGCAACAAAATAATTTGCCTTCAGCAAGCAATTTTCCCATTTCTATGTCACAGTTAGTAGTTCATACTATTTTTTAAGATCATTAAACATTGTTTGAATGAGATGTCATATTTCTCAGAACATTTGAACATTTTGAGCCTTTGAATGAAAATTTCTCTAGAACTTGTGCTTTAAATGCAGTTAAAAACATTCAGGAGTTTCTGCGTTATATCTTGGCCATCCTGGAAAGCTGGCACTGCTGTAACCCTGTGGGCGGCACAGGGGGGGTGCCAGCCGCCCTCTGGTTTTACGTGTTGATTAATCCCATCTCCCCCGCTTCTTTTCCTCGATAAAACAATGACTATGTTTGGATTTGTTTTCACCCAGTAATCTGGGGAACATCCACACCAGTCTTCAAAAGACCCCCATTCCCATGTATTCTGCATTAATGTCACATTTGTGTATTCAGTGGACTCACCTTTAGGGGTGTGACCCTTCCCCATACACCTCTAATCTGGAAACAGAAACTCTCATTTCCATGTCCTCGTGTCATGCGGTTTTGGTTACATTGGCAGTCACCTCAAAGAGCGGAAGGAAAATCTAAAATGTTTGTTTCTGATCAAAAAAGATATACAGTACCAGTCAAAAGTTTGGACACAACTAAACTATATTAAAAAAAAACACATGGAATTATGCACTGACCAAAAAAGTATTTTTTATACACATTCCTTCACTCTCTTCCTTCACTATACAGTAAATGTATCTTTTTATACATATTCCTTCACTCTCTGGTCAGACTCCCCCAAAATCAGGTCTACTGTGTTTAGGTCAGGTGGCCAAGTCATGTGATGCAACGCTCTATCATGCTCCTTTGTAGGCAGCTTGGCGCGTCCAAACTTTTGACTGGCATTGTATACACCTAAAGATTTATCAGTCTTTTTGAGGCATTGAAAATCTGAAAGAAATGACAAACCAAACCAGATTAAAACTGCACATCCTTGTGATTTCATGGTGGTCTGTTCCTGCAATGTGGCTAAGATGGCTGTCAGGCTAATACTGTTGCAGGCTCCAAGCCTGTTTTTGGCCGAATTGCTGTTCAGATGAATAGGTGACTACACACTGCTGCCTGCTTCGCTGTGTCTCTGGCTCCCTTGCTGTAGAGTGAGATACGAGCAGAGGCGCAGTCCGTTTTCTAAGAACGGCACCACTCACCATCCCACCCATAACATCATTCTCTGTTCCAAAATTAGTCTGCATTCATTACTTCTCTAAGGGCACTATCTCCCTGTTTGTATTTAAAAGTGTCACGTGCAATTGATCACAGGAGTGATGAATTGAGTTTAAACATACTCAGTTGCATCCTTTCAGTTTTATTCACTTGTATATTACATTACAGCATTCATTGCAACGTAATGGCAGACAGCCACGGCTGTAGCACAAGCCAAATGCTGCATAATAGCTTAATGACACAAAGGTAAGAATGTGACAGCAATGTGATTAGTGTCACGATAATGATCAGAACAAGGCAGGATCTCGCTAAAATAATATCTCACCGGTAATAACTTAGAGACAGAACAGGCCCGTTAATCCCGCGTGTAAATAATATATGTGCCTGCATGAAAACACACAACAGCAACAGCAAGGAACAGGTGGACACACAAAAGCTTGAAGACTGAGAAAAAAGCAATGAGTCGTACAATCTTTCCGTGATGCTGCGTATCACAGCATCATGAAGGAGGGATAGTAGCTAGCCCTACAATCAAGGAAGTGAGGAAGGGAAAATGACAGCGATCTCCCTAACCCTCCATGGCACGCTCTGCACAGCTCTGTGGGGACTGGACCACATGCCATCCGACCAGAGGAGAGTCTGGTGGGGATAATCAAGATCAAAAGACCCCAGACTCACTGGTGCTGCAGAAACATGTGGACGCACAATGCAACAACCTTAGCAAAGAGAAAAAGAAGCCTTATCAAATACTAACCAAGCTGCAGTAAGAGATGGAGAGAAAGCAGACACCGGCAAGTTTGATTCCAGCAGTGAACCATAAGGACAACATATATGAATCGTTTTATCCACAAAATACACGAGTAGGAAAAGCCAAAGAGCCGTCAAGGAAACAAAACAAAAAAACCAAAAAAACAATGACACTACATTTCCAATTAGCCATACAAACCAGGGCTATTTTTAAATGGTAAAAGATCAGCAAAACGTATATTTGAAACTGACTGGAGCTGCAGAGGAGCCTGGCATGTAACAGGATTTTTATCTGAGGGAAAAAGGGTCCATTTCAGGGAAATGGGGATGGGTGTGATAGAAATGGACAGACCAAAACATACAAGCAAACCTGCCTTTTCGTATAGGGACCGAAATGAATGCCAAGTGGATGCAGTGAGGAGAGGAAGGACTCAGGCTTGTACTGTACATGAAAAGTGCTTGCAGGACTGTGTGTGGTGCTGAACACATAGGTTATGTCTATCAGAGGGACAGAGAAACAGGCAGAAGTAACAAGCATATCACCTGACTTTCCCGTCCAACTGTAACACTTACTTACTCGATCAGTGTGAAAATGGATGAGTGGACAGATCTGGGAAGGGCAAGACAAGTGAATTATCTTCCATGTCCTGTTTTTCTTTTCTCACCTGACTCTTGTTTACGTTGCATTTTTCCATGTCATCAGAAAATGTGCCTGGATCCTGATGCCGGACCAAGTGCTTGACTGTTTCCCTTCAGCGACACACAGCATGTTTCCCCCCAATGACAGAATCAGTTGCCTTTTGTTTTGCCTTGCATCCACGTTTCGTTATACACATTTCCACACCTTTCTGCCATCACATTGTCAGTGTATCTATTAGCTTCATAGTCTTGCATGAGATTTCACTGCTATGATTCCAGAAGTGTGAATATACGTGTCACAATGCATACAGGGAATTGAGAGCAGGCTCAGGAATACCAACACATTCAATAAACAAACTGTGTGCAGTTTCACTTCGAAAAAAGCACATGAATCAATCTTCCAATTACCTAGATCTGGACTGTCATGTCTACAAAAAACAATCTGACCAAACCATCGCTAAGGGAAAAAGATCTGCCAACCTTGAGATTTCCTTCAGTTTAAAAGGTCTTTCTGCACATTCATTTTTATTAAATTAACTTTTTTTTTTTTTACTTGGGCAGTGTGTATTATTGTGCACCGCAGAGCTGAATGATGAAATGCGTACAATGAGAATGAACGTTTTCCTGCTTTCAAAAAGAATGCATTATCTTGTTTGTAGCAGTAAAAAATTACAGAAATGCTTTTATGAAATACTCTGAAAAATATTTCTGTACTCTTTATATTGACTGTGTCAGAATACTTCAAAATAAAAATAAACTAAGTGTAGTACTTAATTCATGTTGTTTCTCACAGATGCAGTATAACACTTTAAACACAAGTAAGACAACACCAAACCAACTTAACCCAGTTATGTCTAATATTGCTAGTTCAGAGTACCCATGTCGGAGTTAACAACACATCACCCCACCTGCCATGCTGAACTGACCCAGCTCTCAGAAGGGTGTTAAATGAGTCGAAACATTTTGTAATAAACCACTGTGAACAAGGCAAACAAATAACACAATCTGATTACTCTGTCTTCACAACAACTTGCTCTCAGTTATATATCATTAAAAAACACTAATAAGACTTTCGACTTTCCTGATTGTTTGCCTTGGAAATTAAAAAAAAAATAATAAACTGAAACTGGTCTTCAGAATTCCACTTTTTAGGGGGAGAATTAAAACATTCATGAACTGGGCACCTAAAACACAAAAGATGTAAATGCCAAGAAACAGAATATGTTTATTAGTTATGAAATTGACATGCAACTCATTGTGAATGTGAAGTTTATCCTGACCCAGAAGCTGACCATGCTTGTTATTCAGGGGCAGAGATTTTAGAAACTCCACAGATTCCTCCCAAAGACGCAATCCATCAGGCCACAGAGACTAAGAAATGCAAACTGCATTATAAGAATGACATGCAGATATGTGAAACTACTGCGAGAAGGACTGCGTAATGTGCCCTGGGGTAAAACACATGTTGTGCTTACTGATTAGTGAGTAAATGGAGAATAAAACATAAAGAACAGCAAACTGAAAACCCTGCATCATTAATCACAGTCCCATATTGATTACATTCAAATATTCAAACGTTCCACACGTTGCGGAGTACAAGTGCCTCGCTGCTGTTGGAGGGTGTTTTCTTACCTCCAGAGCAGTAAAGCACATTTATTTTTTAAAAGTGCAGGAAAGGTCTTAGAAGAGATCATCCATATTTATCAGATGTCCGCTGGCCTGCAAGTGTTTTACAGCCTGACCTTCCTCACCTTCAGCTATTCCTATAGTGTAGTTTGTGCCCCAGAACCTTCGGAATGTCTCTATCATTTTTTTCCTCTTTAAACAATCTACAGTGTGGAATGCAGCAACATCGAAAAGGCCTTGATATCCAAAAGGCTTTTGGGACAGTATTGTCACTGGAGAAAAATGCTCAGTACAGGGCCGAACATCCAATGTCATAGTTATATACTAAGCTCTCACATAATCAATCTCTTTTGTAAATGTACAAAGGGACCAAACAGAATTACAATTAAGAGGGAAAAGAATAACAATCGATAATTCGTCCTTTTTAGAGAAGCAACCTTTAATATCAACTTTTTATTTTCTTTCTGGGGGGAAAACAAAGGCCACATTGAAATGATTCATCATCCACATGAAAAAAAGAAACCTCATGATATAAATCACTGTAGATCAAGGGCAGAAAAAAATGGTAGCTAAAGGAAGAAAATAGTATCTGGGGACAAAAGGGTTACAGAGTCAATGTAAACTTGTTCTAACCAGATAGGATGCATGTTTTTTAGCACTGGGAAACAAGTTAAATAAAGAGAAACTTTCTTTTTGTTGGTGTCTGGTGTCTTAAATAGGATTTTACTGTATAGATTTTACTGTGTTATAATGCATAGAAACCTTTGACCACACAGATAATATATATATATATATATATAGTAAAGATGGTGTTTGAATTCATTACTTAACCTGTAATCCTCCTTTTACGTCTGGTGCTAATCAGGGGTGAGTGAATCGAGTAACATGACTTGACTTGAGTCGGACTTGAGTCTCAGTTTTTATAATTTATGAAAAAGACTCCATTTGACTTGGATTCGGATATTTTTGACTTGAAACTTGACTTAGACTTATTATAATTGACTTGTAAAGTCGCACATTCTGCAATTATTAGTTCCGCCCTTCATTTTTCCCCTGTTGTCAATGGTTCCACAACTGTGTGCCTGACTGCCCTTATTGGAACCTCGAAAATGCAGTGCTGCATGCACCCATAAACCAAAGAACATACAAGAAGTAAGGGTACGTACACCTATTTTAGAACAGTAAAAAGGTCATCATAATGTTTTATTTCTATTTATTAGTATACAGTACCATACCACAAGAAGTCTTTACTTAGGGACATGCAAATATTAATCCTTAAGGATTTATACTGACTTGCCTGAATAAATCTCTGACTTAAATTCCATCCATCCATCCATCCATCCATCCATTTTCTGTAACCACTTATCCTAGTCAGGGTGTTGGGGGGTCTGGAGCCTATGCTGGAGCCTATGGGTACAAGGCAGGGAACAAACCAGGATGGGATTCCAACCTACCTCAGGTCGCACTCACACACCATTTACTCACACATGAACCCCTGTGAGCAATTTGGTAACTTCAATTAACCTCAGCATGTTTTTTTAATTGGAGAGAGGAACCAGAGTATCCAAAGGAAACCCTACAATGCCACAGGGAGAACATACAAACTCCACATACATGGAGCTGGGGCAGAGACCCAAACTCTGGTCCCAGAGGTATGAAGCACAGTGCTAACCACTGTGCAACCCCTCTGATTTGATTGTGTAATTTTATGAAGTATAACATAAAACCTGACTCGAACCTGGCAGTAAGCACTAGTGACTTACTGAGTTGTGTATATCTGACTTAGGCCCGTGTCTGGTGTTAACTGATAACCTTGGTCAGCAGTTCCACAGATAAGGAAATGGGTGTAAGCAGTGACCGCTCACACTCTGCATGATTTAATGAATCAAGATTTCATCAACATGGTGTGCTGTTACCAGGCAACAATTTGACCTTTTGTGAACGTGGACGGCAATGCCAGGAAAGGTGTATGCTTTTGAAACTGGAGGAAAAATGGATGTCAAAGGATAAGTTTGTCTTAGATACATAGAGCAAAGCGTGATGGTTTCATTAACAAAAAAATGAGAGACATCAGAAGGATTCCAAATTATACATGGTCTGTAAAGTACATGGACAAAAAATGACAAGAAGCTAATCGGGTTCTCGATTCAGACCCCTTGTAGATAAGACAGTAGAAGGAATAAAAAACATTTTTAATCAGGTGCTCCAGCTATTCCACGGACAGATATAATCTTTTCAGCAGTTCAATAAGATGTATATGATAATTAAATATTATGGGATTTCTTTTGTTAGGAGAAGCAATCAATGGATAGTAGCCTATTGAGTTTTAATTTCCCCAGCTGCCAAAATGAGATGACTTTTTAAGGTCAAGCCCGAGCACAAAAAGGATTACAATATCCAAATATGTTCTTGGAGCATTTTGTCCAAGAAATTTTTATGTTATTTACTAGTAAATCAGATAAAAATTTGAAAAGGAATGATACTCTGTATACACACACACAGGCATGGACAATGACATGAAAAATGCCCTTAGCTTTTCTTATAAGCTTGGCATTTAATAGAAATTAGTTTCTCCCATTTCAAATTCGAGTTTGAACATAAAAAGAAACATTTTTCAGGACAGTCATCTATATTTAAAGTCAGAAAATATACATTTCTTGAAAGCAGGGAAGGACATTTAAGGCAAGTGTAGGCAACAACTCGGGCCCTGGAAACTAGGGGCCCCATGAATAAGGCTACCATATTCGTTGAGATGAAAAAGCGGACACTCTGTCACTCACAAAATGTCACAAATATATAATGTTTAATTGACCAGCTTTCTGGAAGTTCACGTCACTCGTGAACAACGTGACACGTATAGGGTTGTACATATCATTCACTTTTTTTTTAAGGAAACGTGCACACAAGCCTTGTAAATGCTGTGTGATGATCCTGAGTGACTACAGTACATTGAAAATTGCCGCTTTTTCCTTCATGCGGCACTTCACTGTAACTCCACTGTAACTCCAATATAACTTGTAACACAGGGTACTGGTTGCAGCTCTAAACCACTGATTTTTTAAGAACCGGCTGAATGCTCGGACAGGGACCAAAAACAGGAAGTGTCCAGGGAAAGCCAGATGTATGGTAGCCCTCCCATTGAAGACAGAACTTCCAGAAGTCAAATTTATGGATATAAGATAATGTGATCATTTAAATTATAGCAACAGCGCTTTTTGCCAATGTGATACACCCCAATTGGCAAATGTTACTGACAGCACTCCTGCCCTCATGCTAATCAGTTTTACTACTGGTACCCAATACTTTGATTATCATATTATTGATGTTCCACCATTTTTTGTTCTCTCTCATTTCTCTTTTGGCTCCATATGGCCCACTAAGGGACCCCTTATCCATGTCAGCCAAAGGCTCCCAGAGAAGTCAGTCCACCCCTGCTTGAATGTGAATATTCATTAAGTAATTAAGTAATTCGGTAAAGAACAGGGCACAAAATTAGTGCCCGATTTGATTCAGTTTTGATTTGATTCAATTTCACTAAAACAGTCATGTACAAGTTGTTGAAAAAGTTCGTTATAATGAGAATTAATGTTAAACAATGTTTTTTTTTTTTTTTACCAACAAACGAAATAGTACTGTACTGTAGTTTACTTAGAACATGGATGAACGAAACCAAGTGCAATCCAAAATAAATAATATTACAACTCTTAGGAATGTATGTCGAGTAAGTGTACAAGCATGCCATGTCTGCCGCACCCTCATGCCTTTTCCCCCCACGTTCCCTGTTGTGTGGCACTAATGAGCTACACCTGTTCCTTATTTAACCCTCTCATTTCAGCCCTCGTGTGGATGATCCCAGGTGCCTCTTGTTTCAACCCTCGCGTGGATGATCCCAGGTGCCTCTCGTTTCAGCCCTCGTGTAGATGATCCCAGGTGCCTCTTGTTTCAGCCCTTGTGTGGATAATCCCAGGTGCCTCTCGTTTCAGCCCTCGTGTGGATGATTCCAGGTGCCTCTCGTCTACTCCCTCATCTGTGTATATAGTACTTCCTCATCCTGAGCTCCCCAGTCCGGTCATTGTAGTATTATGTTGTGATGCTCTGCTACAGACTGCATGTACCCCTCCATTTGCCCTGCGCCCTGTGTTTCTCCCTCGCTCTCCTTGCCTAGTCTTAACCCCTTGTGGTCCATTGCCTTTTGCTTTTTGTGAATTGTTTCGTTTCAATACAGTCTCTTTACTTTTCCTCGAAGCCTGAATTCGCCTCTGTCCTTCCCGCACCATGAAAATGTGCAGTGATCAACTAATCATATAAGTATGGATCACAACAGGGCTATGCACTTCACTGCAGCAAAACAAAAAATTATTTAGAAAAAATTAAAATTCAGAAGTGCAATAATGGTGAACAGCAATGGTTGTTACCAAAACTAAAAAGGTATGCTAACAGTGGAGTGATATCTGAGAAATGCATATGTACAGTGTAATTGTCGTTAAAAAGTCAATACTTGACTTCATTTTCAAACTTGCTTTGTGGTTTTCGTAATTATTCTTTGTCTTTTTATTCATATACTATTTATATTATTCAGTGACAAAAGCCAACCTATCCTTTTAAGTTCACCCAAAACATGTTTGAATACAGCATGGTAAATTACCGTGCATTACGATAAGAAAATCTGAGTCGCAAGAGGATGAGTGGACAGTTTCTTTTTATTCACAATATAGGCTGTTTGTAGGTAACTTGGTCACAGCTAGAGGTCACTGCAGTGGCAATCACAATGCTGAGCTACCACTAGCCCCGTGAGATATGATGATATTATCGGGAATCAACGATATCACACTAACCATCAATTATCACCTTTGTTGGGGAAGTAGGCTTGGCTAAACACAAAGCAAGTTAAACATTTGTAAGAGATTTATAATTTTGCTTTCAGTTCAGTTTATGAATGTTTTTCGACACCCCTCGACAGCTTCTCCGTGACCATAATACTTTAAGAAGTGGTACAGTGTGCAAAAAGTTCAAGATCCACCACTTTAGTGTGCCCACTACAAGTCTATAAATCATAATTAAATTTGTCCGTCGACTGTTAAAAAAAAAAAGCTAATCATCACGGCTAATCAGCACCACCTGCCCTTGTACCTTTTTCACTTGAAAATCAAAAGCTCACTTAAATGCAGCCAGGGAATATCTCCTGGATCATCTTCTGATGACCCTTCTGAAGACGTGCCAGCTGGCTTTAAGTCTGACTCTGTAGGTCTGATAGTTACACCATACAGGGTCCTGCTCGCCAGCTCAATGCACGTTATTGCAACTAGTGGGCGATAGCCCATGTCCACACTCCTGTTTGCAGTTCTCATGTGAGGTTTTTTTTTCCTCTGTAATGATTGGAAAGTAACAGTACAAGTTCAATTCCAGGCATTAATAACACAAGGCAACAACAAAAATTTTTTTTGTTTTGTTCCTGGCAAGACAATGTTATTTTCGTGTTGCTTGGGTCAAAAGCAACTAGTAACAATCATCCATTGAGTCAAAACATTGGTTTTGTTACTTCTGTCCAACATTTTGTATACAGTCATGGCCATAAGTTTAGCATCACTGCAGCAAAACCTTGTTTGAGTCACTGCTAATAATTCTGTCGTTCAATGGCATTAAGTTATGGTACCAAGCTGTTATATATATAAAGTCTAAACATACACCAATGTAATTGCTGTAACATCATGGATGGATATATCGCTAGATGTCATCGACATGGCTGCCAGATGGCAGCACCTGTATAGCAGCAGCAGTTTGCTGTTTACCAAACCCGAAGTATGTAACACCTTACGGGGACTGCTACTGCTGCAGGCTTTGAACTATAAACAGTATGATTGGGAGGTCATTGGTGATTTTAAAATGGTAGCTTTCTTAATGGGTCTTCAGGGTGGTTTCACCAAGTTTCCATGCTACCTTTGTCTTTGGAACAGCAGGGACACCAAAGAACACTACCATCGTCGAGACTGGCCAGAGAAGAGCAACTTCACCGTCGGAATTAACAACGTCAAATGGGAGAATCTGGTGGATCCTAAGAAGGTTCTTATGCCGCCCTTGCACATCAAGTTAGGGCTAATGAAACAATTCGTCACAGCTCTCGGTAAAGAGTCTGCAGCCATGAAATATCTAGAAGAATTCATTCCCAAGCTGACTAAGGCTAAAGTAAAAGCTGGTATCTTTGTTGGACCATAGATAAAGAAAATCATGGAGTGCCAGCAATTTCCCAGCACTCTCACAGAGGTCCAAAAGGCAGCTTGGAGCAGCTTCATGGCAGTAGTACGGGAATTCCTCAAAAATCATAAGGCCGAGAATTATGTGGATCTGGTAGAGACACTAGTAAGGAATTATCAGGCTATGGGGTGTAGGATGTCGCTAAAGGTGCACATCCTACTGTAGATGATCATGTACAAAATTTTAAGGAGAACATGGGAGCATGCTCAGAGGAACATGGAGAAAGATTCCACCAAGATCTCAAGGAATTCGAGCGTCGATACCAAGGACAATACAATGAGAATATGATGGGGGACTACATCTGGGACCTTGTTCGTAACAATAACTTACAATCGTCAGTCTAAAAGGACTTGTAATTTTAAGTTTAATTGGACTATATGGACATAAGTCAGAAGATTTTGTAAAAAATTTGAAATCTCTTGCAAAGGCTGTTAATGTCATCTAATGTGTGTTCTGAACTATTGATGTCCTTACCACAAAATCAAAGTTATTTTGAAATAAGAGTTATTTTCTATCATTTGGATATATAACAGGAAATAATAGTTATTTCGCAGACACAAAAACTGTGTTACATGGTGTAATAGAATAACTTTACTGTCATTGCACAAATACAATTGTCACTGCAAAAGTACTACGAGATGCAGCTACCATAGTCGATGCTATTAATGACAATAAATTAACTAAAAGTGAGAAAAAGATTGAAAAAAAACCAATAAGCATCATAAATAAAAGCAACACCAGAACTGATACACCATTAAAAAAATACTGTTACGACAGGGAGCAGGGAAGGAGTGATGATCCATGAAGCTGCTTTTAGCTACCAAAGGCAACTTTATTAAAGAACAAAAAGACACTCAAATCAGAAAGAGGGGTCAGTGATGGGTCAAAATAAAGGCAGGTGGGGCATAGAAATAAGGGCTAGACCCAGCACCTAAGGAAAACACTGGGGTCACAGTAATAAAGAATCAATAAGCCACACACACAGACTCATTTGTATTCATGTCTTTGTGGGGACCATCTATTCATTTCTATGGGAAAAACCCTAATCCCAACATGATAACCCAACCCTAACCTTAACCATAAATAACCAAACAAAATACACCACTTGACACCTGACATGACATTTTTAGTGTTTTGATTGCAGTCACAGATTGAGTCTCCCCTTGTTGGGACTGAAGAAATGGCACCACAGTATGAGAAAATACTGTTATTTTGAATCTGTAGGAACCAAATGTCCCCACAATGTACTGTAATATATACATAACTGACACAGACAGAGGGACGGGTGCGAGCCATAAACAATTAACCAGACAATTCTTGCATAATAAATGCTTGGAGTTTGTCAAAATTTGTGGGTTTTTGTTTGTATACCTTCCTCTTGAGTTCTCAATGGGATTAAGGTCTAGGGAATTTCCTGGCCATGCACCCATAATGTCGATGTTTTGTTCCCCGAGCCACTTAGTTATAACTTTTGCCTTATGACACGGTGCTCCATCATGCTGGAAAAGGCATTGTTCGTCACGAAACTGTTCTTGGATGATTGGGAGAAGTTGCTCTCGGAGGAATTTTTGGTACCATTCTTTATTCATGGATGTGCTCTTAGGCAAAATTGTGAATGAGTTCACTCCCTTGGCTGAGAAGCAACCCCAGACTCATCTCACCTCAGGATGCTTTACTGTTGGCATGACACAGGACCGATGGTAGCGCTCACCTTTTCTTCTCAGGATAATCTTTTTTCCGGATGCCACAAACAATCAAAAAGAGGATTCATCAGAGAAAATGACTTTACCCCTGTCCTCAGCAGTCCAAAACCTGTACCTTTTGCAGAATATTAGTCTGCCCCTAATGTTTTTCTTGGAGAGAAGTGGATTCTTTGCTGCCCTTCTTGACACCAGGCCATCCTCCAAAAGTCTTCGCCTCACTGTGCATGCAGATGTACTCACACCTGCTTGCTGCCATTCCTGAACAAGCTCCGCACTGCTGGTTCCCCGATCCCACAGCTGAATCAACTTTAGGAGATGGTCCTGGCATTTGCTGGACTTTCTTGGGCGCCCTGAAGCCTTCTTCACAACAATTTAA
Source organism: Isichthys henryi (assembly GCA_026776945.1). Lineage (NCBI taxonomy): Eukaryota > Metazoa > Chordata > Actinopteri > Osteoglossiformes > Mormyridae > Isichthys > Isichthys henryi. The sequence continues at coordinate 24,221,756 of JAODJX010000037.1, forward strand.
CCTCTCTCTCTAAATAGTTGATTTAGGTTCCATCTTACTAGCAATATTATCCTTGCCTGTGAAGCCCTTTTTGTGCAAAGCAATGATGCCTACACGTTTCCTAACCATGGTTAACAGAGGAAGAACAATGATTTCAAGCGCCACCCTCCTTGTAAAGCATCCAGTCTGCTATTATAACTCAGTCAGCACGACAATGTGATCTCCAGCCTTGTCCTCGTCAACACTCTCACCTGTGTTAAGAAAATCACTGAAATGATGTCAGCAGGTCCTTTTGTGGCAGGGCTGAAATGCAGTGGAAATGGGTTTTTTGGAATTAAGTTCATTTTCATGGCAGAGAGGTCACTGATCACTCTTCATAACATTCTCGAGTTTATGCAGATTGCCATCATATCTGCTGAGGCAGCAGACTGTGAAAATCAATATTTGTGTCATTCTTAAAATGTACAGTACAGTACAAACAGATTAAATTGTATAAACCAGTGGTTCTGAAACTTTTGGCCAAGAACCGCCTGTGTCCAGGAAAACATGTTGGTGTCCTACACAGATTACTGTATATCGCTTCGCTTGTCTGTGTTCTGCAATGATGACAAAAATTGCCAATATTTATTCATATAAACATAATTTACTTTAGTTATACTGCCAAGCATTATAATTTCTTTTGAACAAGACAAAGTTTCTCTCCTCTATGTCCACTAACACTCTTTTTCCCTCTCACTTTATGATACAGAAGGCAAATGTTTGTGAACAAAAACACTAAATAAAGTATTTGGCAAATGGCTCTAAAATTAGAAACCTGACAACCACTAAACGTGCTTAATTAAAAAACTTTACACCTTGCTAGTACCGGGTTGGACCCCCTTTTGCCTTCAGAACTGCCTTAATCCTTCGTGGCATAGATTCAACAACATTCCTCAGAGATATTGGCCCATATTGACATGATAGCATCACGCAGTTTCTGCAGATTTGTCGGCTGCACATCCATGATGCAAATCTCCCGTTCCACCACATCCCAAAGGTGCTCTATTGGATTGA
>JAODJX010000037.1:24260555-24272008 GCA_026776945.1 Isichthys henryi
CCAAAACCCAGACAGACAGACAGTCGTATGCAAAGCTCACCAAAACCCAGACAGACAGTCAGACAGACAGACAGACAGACAAATGTATGCAAAGCTGACCAAAACCCAGACAGACAGACAGTCATATGCAAAGCTGACCAAAACCCAGACAGACAGACAGTCGCATGCAAAGCTGACCAAAACCCAGACAGACAGACAGTCGTATGCAAAGCTCACCAAAACCCAGACAGACAGTCAGACAGACAGACAGACAAATGTATGCAAAGCTGACCAAAACCCAGACAGACAGACAGTCGTATGCAAAGCTCACCAAAACCCAGACAGACAGACAGTCGTATGCAAAGCTCACAAAAACCCAGACAGACAGACAGTCGCATGCAAAGCTGACCAAAACCCAGACAGACAGAGTCAGACAGACAGACAGACAGACAGACAGACAAACGTATGCAAAGCTGACCAAAACCCAGAGTGACCCTAAACGGGTTAATAGATGTTACAGTGTATTAATTAATTGCAGATGAATGATGAATGAATACTGTGTGGCCACTGATTTGGAAATGGGTGTGGCCTTGGTGTATGATCGTCTTGTGCCAGGGACAGGTCATCTGGGCTGAATGTGACATACAGTAACCACAAGTGGCAAATGGTACATTGAATATGATGTATAATTCTTTTGGTGTCATTGTATAAAAATCAAACGTTTTAGAAAAAAATGATTTCCCATTTGACTCCTATATAATGATCTCCAAACAAGGAAAATCTGCTATATTGTTTTGCTTGGGGCACCATTTAATGAGACTGGTAATTAAGTCAGACTGGCTTTGACTTGGTCATCATTAGCATTTTTGCATATTATAAACTGGTAACTGGTTTTATGGTAAATAACATGTGAATTTCTTGTTTATCTGTGTGCATATGTCTGTAATTATCACATTATTTCATATTTTTATCATCCAGCTTATTTTTGGTATCAGCTCATTCACAACAGTTAACATTTTGAAACATTTTGCAAGTTAGAAAACTATTTTGTTGCTTTGAATTCTGGCTCATTTTTTTTTTTTTGATCACCCCCCACACACACACACACACATAAGTGCATTTTCCTTCTTGCTCTCCTCAGCTCATCTCCCCACCATCTTTCACTCAGGCTTCTTTAACAGCCAGACAGATCTCTGGAGAGTCAAGCCAAGGACATTGCATGGTAATCCTCCCTTCTACACCTCCCTTCTTTAACCCTTGACACTGACCTTTCCTCACCCAGCTTAGCTTGTAAACACACCTTATTCCTACAGGGACCAATTCCACTCAGCTTCTTCCAAGCTACCATCACTAATATCCTCCCATTCATCACTTTATTCTGCGATGCATTTATCACCACTAACTGCTAATCCACATCTTTCAAATTGGTTAGTTTTTATCTATATTCAACAAAAAACACAATTATCTGTGAAGAATCCATGCTGGGATCGTCCTCTCCCTGTTCTCCTCAACAGGGAAAATAATGTCCTGGAACCCTGTTCGCCTGTCCGCCCAGGTTGCGTCTTATACTAATGTCCATCTCGTCAGTGGTTGATTCCTTTACTCGGCACACACAGCCCTCTGCTCTGTGTGATCTTTTTGATTCTTACCATTTTTGTATAGGTTGCCTGGATATCTCGCCAAACTGGATATCTCGCCTCAAATCCAATGGGATTCTTTCCATGTTTTTTCCATGTTTTCCATGTTCTCTGAGTTTCTAGCCCTAATTAAACACACATTCATTTGTCTGAAAGGAACATTTGTTTGTCTGCCAAGAAACTGTCATTAAAGGCATTACATTAAAGATAAAGACAAACATTATATTAAACATAACATCATGACACATGGCACTTTGAGAATGATTAAAGTATTTGTCGAAGATCCTAATGCTGTTTGTGGCTTATTGATTATATATGTGATTCTTCAGACAGCTGTCTGTAAATTATCCATCAAACTCCTCAGTAATCCAAAATGTAAAGATGCTTTCTTAGATGATGATTGATATCTGGAATTTTGCCTTTAAAACCACAAAAAAGATCTATATTATGCACAAAGCATGCATTAAAGCTAAAGGTTAAAGGTTGAAACTTATCTGTAATGTCAATATGAATTACTGTCTATTTTGGTTGTTAAAAAATGATGTTGCACCTTGTAAGTTATTATCCTTTAATTCTACTCTGGGGATAAACTGTAGTTTTTGCTCTGGTACAATATCTTTATGAGTTCGTGAGTTTTCAGATTGTCAATATCTTTATGAGTTCGTGAGTTTTCAGATTGTCAATATCTTTCTTGAAGATATTGTTCTCTTTATAGTAATAGATTAAAGGATGACACCTATAGACTGATATACCACAACCACTTGGGTGACTTGTGTTATGCAAAAGCAAATTCCCAGAAATGTTACACTAAATGGAATTCAGGTTAATTCGTTACTGGTATTAAGGAAATGAAGTTAAACTGTTTATCCGTCCTTAGTCTTCATTTTTAATCCAGAGACCCTCATCTCTGGCTGCAGTTCAGCCTGGGGTCATTGACATTAAAGCCAAAACCCTCCGATGATCACGAGGTGTGAGGTGGTCTGTGGCAGACTCCACCAGCAGCAGGTGGTGTATAAAGAGCGAGGAAGCATAAGGGAGTCGCTGAGCTGGAAGACAGGAAACAAATGGGGGGGGGGGGGCGTCTCAGCAAGTTTGTGTGCGCGCAGGCAAACAGGAAGGGCTGAGGGGTCGAGAGCTGGGGCTCACACCAGCCACTGCAGGCAGAGAAGCAGCACATAATATGGTTCCATATATGCTTGTTGTCTTTTCTATCCTGCTACAGTCGGTTGAGGCAATTATGTGATTCCGAAACCAATCACTGAGACATTTACATCGTAAGTCCCCATCCGATTTAATGGACTCATTATTGTGGTAAATGTGCCATCTTTTTTCTGTAGAATGGTGACAATCCCAGACCTTCCAGTGAGCGGTTAGTGCCAGGACGCACCCTGGGGAAAACTCGCACTTGCCAGAAGAAGACAGTGTGGGCGAAAGAAATGTTATTCAGTCCTGGGAGCACTTTCAAACCACTGAGAAAAAAATTAAAGTAAAATAAAGTTAAGATGCCCAACCATCATTCATGTGGTTTATTCAACTGCACCATAGCAATTGTCAATGCAGAAAGATGAGAATGAAGCCTAAAGTGACTTCTATCATTAGACAGCGATGCAGTCCATTGTGTTTACACATCACCCTCTTCCCGTCCGTAGGGACTGGGAAGCGCAAACAAAGACATCCATTTTAATCTTCCATGTCTATGTTAAAGTCAACCTTGTCTGACTTCAGGTTTTGAGTTATTCTGATTTTTTTTTAACTTTTTTAAAATTCAGATTTTAATATGTGTTGATATATCTGTTCGACTTTAAGCAGTGCTTTCAAGATTTAAAAGATATATGATATTCAAAAATCAAGAATATAATGTCATCTGTATTTGGAGGACATGAAACAAAGGCTATGTTCTGCAGCACCGCCCTGTGTACGTTTCTAGGTTACCCCGTTTCTCGGTTACCCCGTTTCTCCGTTACCCTGTTTTTCTGCTGCCCCGTTTCTCGTTTACCCCGTCTCTCCGTTACCCCGTTTCTCGGTTACCCCGTTTCTCCGTTACCCTGTTTTTCTGCTGCCCCGTTTCTCGTTTACCCCGTTTCTAGGTTACCCCGTTTCTCCGTTACCCCGTTTCTCAGTTACCCCGTTTCTCGGTTACCCCGTTTCTCGGTTACCCTGTTTTTCTGCTGCCCCGTTTCTCGTTTACCCCGTCTCTCCGTTACCCCGTTTCTCAGTTACCCCGTTTCTCCGTTACCCCATTTCTCAGTTGCCCCGTTTCTCCGTTACCCCGTTTCTCAGTTACCCCAGTTCTCGTTTACTCCGTTTGTCGGTTACCCCGTTTTTCCGCTGCCCCGTTTCTCGTTTACCCCGTTTCTCGGTTACCCCGTTTCCTTTACTGAGACAGCATTCAATGCTGTGTGGTAATGAGGGGGTCCTTTGTCAGGTTGCTCTTTCCCTGCAATGCTGTAACTGTTCAGCACCATACTGGAGATGAGGATCCTGCCAGAAAGGACTTTTAGCTTGTCCAGGGAATTCTTGAGTTGTCATTTCTAAAATCTAAATCTAGAACTGTCAGCTTTTATTATGTGTACAGTACTCACCCTCCAGTGGTTATTGATTTAACGTGCAATCTACAAACAAATGTATTACCTGAGGATTCCGGAATGGTAGAAATGCTAAACTGACCAGTATAGCTGCAGTAATGCCGGATAGCAGATGCTGCAGGAAACAAAGCAGTTTTTCCCCTGCCTACATATTACTTTCTTACTATATTTACTTATCTTTTATTAACTGATGCTAATTAATATCTTTAATATGACTGACCTTTGACAATGGAGGCAAAAAATTGCAGGGCACATAGATATGTTTTCCATATTAAAAATGCAGCATTTTCAGGAAGAATGATAATGTTTGTGGGATAGACTCTTGAACTTCAGAGGCTCCTCCAAGGATTTTATAATCAAAGGTTATACGATTTTCTCCTAGTAGCCTTGAAAACCAGGGAATGGTAGGAGGTACAGATATCAGAGGACGCTTCTGAGCGTTCTGCATCCTCAACCACAATGATTAAAGTGCACATTTATCAGTTTTGTCAGCTCATGTGGTATCAGCAAAATGAGAACAAAGAGATGTGAAAAACACGAGGGGGAGAAGGCTGGATGCATGTCAATCAGCAAAATAGGGACGGCCTCCTGGAATCATCCATGACAAAGGTAAAATTACCGTGGAAATACTTCCCTTTAATGTGGTGGGTTGCAATTCTAAAATGCTCCTGCTATATATGTAGAAAAATATGGGGAATAGACGCATCAGGCAGTAATGAGCAAGCTGCCGAAACGTGCTTCCTGAACGTCAAGAAGTGCAAGAGTGCCACCTACTGCTGTAACAGCCTGACAGAAAGCCGCCGAGAATATCATTCCTGTGCATCCGTGGTACAGGGGTATACTGAAGAACAGAATGCAACACAAATTTGACCAAGAACACTATTTCAAAAGTATGACTATTATTTATTACAAAAATATTATTTCCAGAATGATTAACTGTAGCCGAAACTTAACCTAACAACCGTGTGACTCCCATAGTACCAGTGACTGATATTTTATTAAGAGAGTTAATACAATTAATACAAATTCTCTGTGCATGCTTCCGTTTTCTCTCGACCTCTTTGTAAGCATGATATGTTACCATTAATTCAGCGTATTTCTTTTGGGACATAATAATTGGTGTCTTGGATTCAAACCAGTAAGGATGAAAAAAAAAAGTTTGTCCCAGAAATGAATAGGACAGGTGGTCCTAGCATCTGGGAAGACAAGATCTGCGGCAGCATCCAGCAAAATTCTTTCACCTTGCAAGCAAATTGGCAATGTGAGAAAATATTGAAAGTGTAAACGATCCTGACAATCATAGCAGAAGCCACCAAGGACACGCTCATCCCCAGCCTTTGTAATTGGTTTAATAGGAGGAGGGACATCTGGATGCATGCCTATAAATTGTTGGAGTGTTATTTAAAGGTTTTTTATGACCCAAATGGCAGAGCCCATTTTTCTGGATGCATCTAAAGATTTATCGGTGTATGCTGTATACTTATGGGGAGCCTCAACTGCAGTTTATCCTTTGATAGCAATTACAGGCTTAATTTGGATAAACAAAGGATGCTGCTGGAATGTTAAGAAGCTGTGTGTACACTGCATTTGGAAAGGGGCGTCATAGATGAACTGGTGACCTCTGGGGTTGTTGTATTGAGAGTCCTTTGCAGAAAGGGTCAGCAGGTTAAATCAATCTGACAGTTGGAGGTCAGGTGAACCAAATAAGAAACCCTCGCTGTACATGCTCCTTAACCCACCAGTAGTCCCCTTACCCCACCTACGAGCACAGGCCATAATGCCACCGATAGTCACGAGGGCAACTTACATCTACGTGGTGCCATTCCTGTTATGCACCCCTGTAAAACGTGCCAAAGGAAGCACTGATGAAGGTTTCGGACAGAGTTTTAGAAGTCAACCGGGTAATCCTACCACCCGTGCTGCTAGAGGACAGCAGCTAAGGAGAAAGTGGTAGGTCACTATGAACGGAAATTGCCTGAATGCAAAAGACAGACAGTGTGTCCTCCTCTGCATTTTAAATACTACTCGCTGTTTTATATGCGTGGCACATAATAACGAGGAGAACATTGCATTTTAATTTATTCATCTACACGACATGACCATTCCATTGGTCATCTCATTTTCTGCGAGAAGGCGATCCTCAGTTTGCAGGCACTTTAAAACAGTTACGCCCGCATTAGAGTAAATATAAGTCATCATTTTCATATCCATTTTTCATGTTCTCAAAGCCATATTTCAGTTGTCATTTAATATCAGAGCCACCCATATTTTATTCTAAAGCTTTACGACTCTCCTGGTATAAGTACGCTCACGCTATTCGCTTCCCTCATGCGGATAGCTGGTGTTTTCCCTTCATACATGTGAGGGGACTTTGGCAGTCATGAGCCTCACATGCTGTGCCATGCAGACAAGGTCAATTTTTGAAATTAACGGTTCTCGCAGGCCAGCAAACCCTGCAGGTGACAAACTGCACCTCGAATAATATGACGCAGCAAGCACAGCAACCCGAATTACTACGCCCATGTCATTTCAAAATGTGTGCAGGCAGGATTCAGTGGTCTGGGTCCAAAACGAAACATAAAACAAAAATGCAATCTCATGCCTACAGGTGACCTTGACCGTTCTTACTCACTTAATCTCATTACTGTGATGTCAGTTGACAGGAGAACTGAGGCTCCTGATCATAATTAGCAATATGGACTTTAAAAAGCATCTCTTTTGTTGCTGTTGCTGCAGTGCCAGAGTGTCTAGTGCATGCTAAAGCGACACAGCAGAGATTTTCAACCATGCAGCAGCATCACACACCCGGGATTATTAGGTCACTTCCCAGTGATTCTGTCGTGTCGCATTACTGGCTTTCAGAAGAGGATTTACATGTCTTCTGTGAAAAGTTTCCATCAGCCTCACACCTATAATGGGCATGAGCATCTTGGTAAATTAACTTGCCCATTGCATTTATGCTCTTGTGGACTCTTGTGGACTCTTGTGGACTCTTGTAGACTTTGCGTCTCAGCATTGTGTTGCATAAAGAATGAATGTTCAGTGCTTTAATGCTCTTTTCTGGAAAAGCGGGAGATTAAATAGCATCCTGCGTTTATTGCATTCACAGACATCCTCAGATGCTTGGCTTCTGTACCGTGCTTTGCACTTCTACCCTCCACTTCTGATCCATGTTGCAGACGTGACATAAAGTTAAATATTGGGTGAATTCTTCTATTGTCCCATTTGCTTTAATTCTTCAAGAGTTCTTTTTAAATATTATCAAATTATGCGTTGCTTAGCGTACACAGATCTGAAGATCCGAACTAGAGTCGGCAATATTTATGATCTTTTTATGGATTATATTTATTTATTCATGCAGTTATTTATTCTTTGACAGTACAGGAAGCGCGATGAGCACAAAGGCTGATATTCTTTGTGTGCACCTTTGCAGTTATTTATTAAGTATCCTCCCTCTCTTACTGAAAACGGAGCACTGTGGATTTATGCTGTCTGGTCCGTCAGAAACCATCACTGGCACAGGTTTCAGAAACTTTCCACATTCATTATATATTTTGCTTCTCCCAGCTACTCTGCAGACATTAAACAGCAACACATTCTCTCTTTTGCTTCTCTCAGTTTATTATCGGTGGCAAGACCACGACTCGAGAAGAAAATGAGTACAAATGAATTTCCTGCTTGTTATTACCATCCGAGCTGATATTAGTAACATTACCCAGAGGTGCACTTCTAATTATCTCCTGCAAAGTGACACTTCCTACAAGACTCTCCTGGATTAAAGAACCAACCTTTGATCCGCAATTTAATTTCCCAAGGAAGGATTTTTTTTTACTATTTTTAATAAATTGGGAAATGACTTAGATGCGGTGGTGATTAGCTATTACCAAAACATTGACGCACAAGGAGACTGAAAAAGCAAAAACCAAGGGAACAAGCAAGATTTAAACACTCTGGGTACATCTACACTGTACATCACTACACCCACATTTACACTTGGTAACGATGCATTTTCACACTGAAGCTTTGAATTCTGTCAAACGAGATTATGGTTAGACAAAAGCAAATGTCGTAATTTGGAAAGCATTGTGAAAGGTCTATAGTCTCTCTGATTTTGCCTAATCTTGCAATATTTATGAGTATTTCAGTAACAACGACTGAAATACAATAAACAGCATATTTGGTGTTATAATTATGATATGCACCTCCAGTGGTCACTGGTAAATCCCATCGCATTGATTTTTATTGGAATCCTGTCTTCTGGAGTGATGTGATCTTTCTGGAAATGTAACTGCACATTTTCAATAAATGAGAGGCAGGATACGGAAAACATAAAGGATATGGAAGAAATGCTAGATATTGCAGAACCAAAGACTTCAGTTGTGTTATTCCATTAAGCTTTGTGGGTAACATTACACTTCTAAAATACAGAAACTGGACTAGTTGCAGTCACATTTTACCATTTATCACCGCATTGCGGTGATCCTCATATCTATCCTACAAGTCCCTAACCTTTCAGTTAAGGCTCCCACCATTACAGATATGCCTCAGGATTAAATTCTGCCCTCAGCTGTCCAAAGTGACAGAATTTCATTTCATCACTCCCTTCACCTCCCTAGTAGCATTTGTAAATCTATTTCAGCTGCACAAACACCCCCACCTGACCATCGTCGAATTTTATTGTAAAGTTATTTTCAATTAGACTAGCAGCCCATGAACGTTTGCTTGAAAATGGAGTCTGTTCTCTTGTACGTTTATGGGCATCAAATATCTACGTCTTTCATTGTTGTCTTTTATGTAGTGTGATTAGCTAATGGGTACAGTTACTGTTTTTTTTTTTCAGATATATCAAATATTTACTGTTTGATTAAATGGTATCACTGTTTCCATGCTTTTGTGGGCGTACTGATGTTTTTTTGTTTACAAAGGCTAAAGTTTCATCCTACTCATAAAACTGTCACTTCCAGCAAGTTTTCTGGTATAACATATTATTATTTTTACCTTTCACTTGTTGTTTCAGAATGTATGCAAAGATATATCCTGGGAATATCCTTCTTGGCCATGCCATTTATTTATTAAATAGTCCTCCAGAATTGCTGATTTGCTGTTTCTTGGCTCTGTTTAATGCATGGTAGCTTCTTGAGGAAATGTTAATGTTTTTGTGAAGTAATTAACATGGAAATGCAGTGCTGATGCTCTCGCCTCGTAAGGTACTTAATGAACATTTATAATAAGATCTGCATAATTAAAGCTGAATGCTCTGCACTATGCACAGAGGGCATCCTGGAACAGCTGGCAAAAAGCTTCTGTGTATAGGTGAGAAGCCTGCTATCTATCTATCTATCTATCTATCTATCTATCTATCTATCTATCTATCTATCTATCTCTCTAGTCTGTTTGTCTGCCTGCCTGCCTTTCAGTCTGTCTGTCCATCTGTCTGTCTGTTTATATGTCTGCCTGCCTGCCTTTTAGTCTGCCTGTCCATCTGTCTGTCTGCTTTCCTGATTGTCTGTCTTGTAAAGCTACAGTTAATGAGTCACTGTGGTAGTGTGTATCATATGTTAATGAGTCTGTGTCAGTGTGTACCATATGTTAATGAGTCTGTGTCAGTGTGTATCATTTGTTAATGAGTCTGTGGCAGTGTGTACCATATGTTAATGAATCTGTGTCAGTGTGTACCATATGTTAATGAGTCTGTGTCAGTGTGTACCATACATTAATGAGTCTGTGGCAGTGTGTACCATATGTTAATGAGTCTGTGGCAGTGTGTATCATTTGTTAATGAGTCTGTGGCAGTGTGTACCATATGTTAATGAGTCTGCGGCAGTGTGTACCATATGTTAATGAGTCTGCGGCAGTGTGTATTATTTATTAATGAGTCTGTGGCAGTGTGTACCATATGTTAATGAGTCTGTGGCAGTGTGTATCATTTATTAATGAGTCTGTGGCAGTGTGTACCATATGTTAATGAGTCTGTGGCAGTGTGTACCATATGTTAATGAGTCTGTGGCAATGTGTACCATATGTTAATGAGTCTGTGGCAGTGTGTATCATATGTTAATGAGTCTGTGGCAGTGTGTATCATATGTTAATGAGTCTGTGGCAGTGTGTACCATATGTTAATGAGTCTGTGTCAGTGTGTACCATATGTTAATGAGTCTGTGGCAGTGTGTACCATATGTTAATGAGTCTGTGTCAGTGTGTACCATATGTTAATGAATCTGTGGCAGGGTGTACCATATGTTAATGAATCTGTGGCAGTGTGTACCATATGTTAATGAGTCTACAGTAACTATAGTAACTTTTGCAGCCCAATACAGTCACAGCTGTGTCAGGGTTCTCGTGTCTCTCTAACAAATAAGTGACGGTCATCTTCTGCCATGACGGGCTCCCTTAGGACGGGTTCCTAGCTGTGAGAATTGACTCCATAAGTCAGTCATGTTGCAGGTCATCCTCTTCCTCTTTTATCCTCAACCCTTCACAGCATTAAGGTTTTTGTCCAAAGCACTGGATTTTCTCATAATGTTCCAAAAATTAAGACTGACTCAGTTTCTTCAAGAAAAGTTCAGACTGGACTTAATGAATAATCCACTTGTTTGTTGATGGTACTGCATCTTCACCAGCACCCAAGTTGGAAGACATTAGTACTCTCCCTGTCCTTCAGCTCTCTTGTTCAGGTTTCACATTCATAAAGAGTCACAAAAATGTCATATTGTGAGGCATTCCGACCTTTGCAGCACTACTTCTGAAGGTTGTTTCTTGGCCCTTCACTGCAGCTCTGCCCGCTGCCAGTCCGTGGCATGTTTCCTGACTGCTGGATCCTTTGTTGTTCTATCTATTTGTGGTAGTAGCTGATAAAAGAGTCTAAGTCCTTCACTGATTTCATCCTGATTGTGGCATTTGTAATTTGTAGAGATTCTTCATAGTTGTAATAAGTTGCCACGATATGCCCATTTACCTGAGAATGTTTCATTGTCACATGGTCAACGTGATTTTTTTCTAATCAGAAGGCAATAATAACAATAATAATCTTTATTATTATTGTTGTTGTTGCTATTATTATTATTATTTGCATAATTCTTACTGAGAGTTGCTTTACCAGGGGGCTGTTCCACGAAGCGAGCTAACCTCAAAAGCCAGGCTTATTTCGACAATCGCGGCTTAATTTTTCAAAATTAGGTTCCACGAACGAGGCTAACCTGAAGCTCCGCTTAGTTACTATGGCAACATATGCTCTTGGACAAGCCTGCTCCGC
>JAODJX010000037.1:24308096-24319645 GCA_026776945.1 Isichthys henryi
TACCAAGTTTTCATCAAAATCAGGAATGATGCCCATGGAACTTTTCTGGACATTGGTTGATTTGGCACGGACCGACCTGTTTATTAATTTAATAGATTGATTTTAATAGTATATTCAAGTGTAAGATGTGGTTAGCATGGTGCCAAAAAACTGTGGTAATCTGTATCATTATCTTGCATTTAGATTTTGCATATTTAGCAGACGCTTTTATCCTAAGCAACATACAAATGAGGTAAATGGCACATTACAAATTTTTATGCAGCAATCTATCTTCCAGGGCCCAGAAAAGGCTGATTTTCAGCGTGCTCGTGCCGGACCAGGGACCGGCCCATTAGTCTCATGTATTTCTGTTACCGAACCAGTCCGTTTTATGGATGCACTGCATGTCATACACACAGAGGCACAGGTGATAGACTCACAGCTGCGAGCACACTCGCAGCCACACGTTAACATGTCGTTAGCGTGGAAGTTCTTTATTGTGAGTGAAGACGACACAAAGCTTGAAATTTTTAATACATATAAATCATGGGAGAATTACCACAAAATGTAGTGAAGCTTTTGTTGTGAACTTTAAACTGATTGTTAAACATATGCTAGATAATCTTGAAAAGGAATAATCTTTAAAATTATAAAGCTAGCTAAGGTTTTTTTTTCCAGTAAGAGAGTGAAAATGTTTTAGCAAAACTTTAATGCCCTGCGCTGTAATGTCAGTACATTATGAAGGTATGAAACAGCCTGACCTTACTTGCATTGCTAGTAAGCTAGATAATTGCATGTGCATAACATGCGATGGTTGGTATTAATAATATTACCCTACACCTATTTTTATTTGGAAAAGTACAGTACATTTCAGTGTTTTTTGGAGGTTTGTCACCTGTGGATTGGTTTCTATTTTAACTGGTGAATTTAAACATACTGGAAAAAGACATATGTAACTGACATTTGTTTTATTTAAATCTGTTGCACCTGCTGTTTGGTAAAGTAAAATATGTCAGATAAAGCTGGGTGTACAGCAACTCGTTTAGTCAACTGTTATTTGTACCTCTTTTCAGTCACAGAGCACTTTATTTTGAGACTTAAGTAAGAGAAGATCCTGTAACTAAGTGCAGTTTTTCTTATAAAATTAGAATTTTGCTTTGAAGAAAAGTTGATTTTTGTTTGTATAATCTGTCAATTATATTTCTTAGAAATTCTTAGAAAATCAAAATTTGCAAGAATAGGTATCGGCCAGTCAGATTTGCAAAAACACTCTGAAATTACAATTTTCATGCAGGATTCCAATCTGTGCATCTCTATTAAATAATACAGACATGTCTTGTAAAGCGTAGTTTTTAAAGCATTGAACTACGGGGGACAATGTACACCATGTAAGTTTAATACCATGTGTTTTTATACGTATTTATTAATAGCCTAATTCCACTGTGTTCGTTCAATGCCAGTGACTAAACGAGGCACCTTTAGATTTGTTTATGGGTGAATTTTAATTAATATTTCAATATTTGTGTACACTTCATGTTCAGTAGCCCAGCTCTCTTAGTTACTGGTGGTGGACAGTGCAATTATTAATAAATATGTATAAAAAGGCACACATGACAGTTACGTGGTGTGCATTGTGCCCCATAGTGCTTAAAGCATTCTTAACTAGACTCTGTGCCATTTGGGTTTATACTTTAGTCCATTAATTACATCTTTTACTTTAAGCACAGTGATTATTAGTAATGAAGTCGCAAAAATATTGAGGGAACACAAGACTCTTTCAAAAAATATTTTCTCTCCCTGACCTCTTAGGGGCTCTGTGACTTTATACGGACTGTTAATAAAGTACTAAAAACGAGTAATTCTATGTGGCATTTTTTCAGAGATATTCAAATATATTCGAATAAATTGCGTGACACTTGAAATTAGTTCGTACTTGATTTTTGAAAAAAGTGGCAGCCTTAGTGTACAGTGATATGACAGCATATGGTACAACTCAGAGACAGGAAATGACATGAAATTCACGGTGTCACACGTTACAGGTACAACACTTAATTTCAACGTTAAATACAAGGATGCACACATTAAGTAACAGTTACAGTACATGTACAAGTAGCACTGCGTATTGCATGACTGCCCCGTGGCATCGCAATCTGTTTATCCTTTTAATTATTCAGAGAAAATTCTCATCTTGAGAAGACATTTGTTAGATAATTATTTCAGTTTAGGACTGACGCAGTTCAGATCTTTGTGTGCTAATGGGGCAGGCTCTTATAGTCATACATGTGTCACTACTGTTAATATGAAACAGCTGGATGAATCTTTCAGTTAAGGAAACAAACCAGTAAAAGCACAGGAAGAATTGCGCTCATTATCTAAGCACTGGAGCCTTTCAGTTTTAAAGAAGTTTGTAAAAGCTGAAGTAGCTCACAGTGTCCCCACTTACATGGATTAGGTCACCATAGTTGTAATAGTTTTGCGCATTTTACTTCTCGCTGCCTTCTTGGTGTATTCTCAGTCATATTAATGGAATATTCTGAGCATGTGAATGCGGTCAAGTCAAGTACAGTTTTTTTCTCGCACCAGTCCTTTTTAGTTCACTGCAACTCGAAATAATGTATAAAAGCAAAATAAATAAAATGAAACGAAAGCCAACAATGTAAGAAAACTGATATTTAATGTGACCTGCTGTCAATTATGAGAATATTATCTGTTTTTTTCAAACACCGTGGGAAACACACTGAGGCAAATAAAAATGACTAACAGTCTGCAGGCATTATTATTCCTGGCTTTGTACAGGAATTGCAGAGAGATAAAAGTGGGCAGTATATTTTGGTGTATTTACGGATAAGTACAAGAGAGAATTATTTTGCTTTGCAGTAGTAAGGCTGCAGTACCAGTACCGTGTCTTGTTTTTGCAACAGATCTTGTTTGATTGAATATTAGTGAATGCATCTTAAACATAGATTGGATTGCATTGCGACTCCATTCAATCGGGTACTTGTGAATCGAATTGTAAGGTCAGGGCTGACACCAAGCCCTAAACAATATCTTCAAATAAAAAGATTCTAATTTGTATTTTGGTATGTATCTTTAAGGTGAAGTCCTTCTGAAACATGGCATGTTTTAGGCTTGCCCGTTTCAACTGTTCTTTTAAGTCAAGTCATTTTTTGTGCTTTGAAAGAGACGGGTTGGTTTGTTTTTGTTTTTTTTTAAGAAACTATATGTTCTTCAACTAAAAATATTTTGGTATGCAAGTCTTTGCCCTGCCATTAATTGTTTTAACTATTTGATGGGTGCTTCTCCAATTATGGATCTGTAAGCCAGTACCAAGGCTTTGAACTTGATGTGAGCGCCAGTAGGTAGCCAGTGAGGAGAAACAAGGAGGGATATGGCATGACAATATTTGGGCTAGAATATCAGATGTGCTGCTGCGTTTGGAATCATCTGCAGTGGTCAAACACTAGAAGTTGGTAGATGTGCTAGCAGAGAGTTGCAATAGTCTAGTTGTGAGGTAAATAGTGCCTAGACTGAAAGCTGAGCTGCATGCACAGACAAAAAGCCCCATCTTCATTATGTTATAAATGGTAAATCTGTGCTCAGCAAATGACAGCTAATTTCCTGTTTTCTTCCAGCTGCTCTTTGTCGTCAGGGTTGTGTGGGGGACCTAAAACTGATCCAAGGCAGCATGGGGCATAAGGCCCATACAATCGTAGGGCATATAGACAACTATACTTATACACACTTCAGGTGATTCAGAGGCATCAGTTAGCCAACCACATGCCTTTGGCCTGTAGGAGGAAACCCACTTGATACAAAGAATACATGCAAACTCCATACACGCAGGGTGAAGGCAGAATGTATACTTTGGACATCTGAGGAAACTGCTACCCAATGAGTCACCATATCACTCAGTTTACTCGTACTGCTAATAGTTGAGAATTGGTGAAAATCTAAAATGTTCCACTAGGTGGTGCAGTAACACTATAATTTAATTACAACACAAATGACATACTGGTGTATTACAACATAATTTGAAATTCAATTATCTAGATATTGAAGTTTTGAATTCATTCATCTGAATGCATTCAAACTATACACCATTCTTTCAATATAGAATGTCAGTTATAATTTGAATTGAAGAAAAGTATATATGCAACAAGTAGTTTTAAATTCTCAGACCTTTGAATCACAATTAGAAATTCATATTTCATTAATGCAAACTACTTGGCACAAATGTTAGGATATGCTTAACACACTCATTTGCAGTGTTTTGGATGTTGTATAAATGTTAAATGATGATTTTATTTGAAAGTGATAGAGCTAATGGTTTCTTGGTTAAAAAATTCTTAACGTGTTATGTATACAGAGGTTTATGCATTAATTCTGTGGTGTTCAGTTATTTCTACAGTTGTCTGAGTTTTCAAAAGCTATTATAAATCATAAATAACATGTTAATAACTGCTTAGATGTGTTGGTATTTGAGGAAGGCTTCCACAGTCTAACTTATGTTTGTGATAATGTATGGTTATGTCATAAGAAGTAGGGTGAATGTTATGGCGTTCGACGTTATTTTTAACTGAAGCTCAATGATTGAAATTCATGAAAAAATGAGAACATCACAAGGTGCGAATTATATTTAGTTCATTTTATTTGTATATCTGTGACACCTTATTTTCCATGTTTTAATTGTGTTCTCTGATCAATTAGTGATGTGAGTGTGTATATGTGTGTGTTTAAATTGTTACATCAAATCAGGTTTAAAATAAAAAGATGCTACCTGTCAGGATCGGTGAGCGCAGGTAATGCACACGGAGCAGGCAGGCGGAATACCGGGGTAAACTGGGGTTTAATCGGGGAAAGCAGGGAACAGGAAACATCGGACGTCAACTAACATCAATGACAGACACTGAACTGAGGCGAGACAGGGACTGAAATAGACCAGACAACAGGGTATGGCTGGGTACAATCAGGGAAGCACACGTGGATAATCAGAGGGGCGTGGCACACATGAGGATTGTACGAGCCGGGCGTGACACTACCGCAGTTGTTTAAATGATGTCAGTGTAATCTTGTATTTGATAAAACTGAATGACTATCCTGTCCAGAAGTATAATGCCTTTATTGGGCACTGGTCATTACTTTTTTATGGCTTCTCTTTCATACGTAAGTTCTTCTTTAAAAAAAGAAACGTTTCAGCTTTGTCAAAAGCTATTCGATTTTTGTCATCCACCATCTGACAAGCTGTGCTGAACAAACATTCACTATCTATATTGTTCAGGGTGCAGACAGGTAAGATCACGCAGCTTCAGCAAGTTCAGGAATGCAGCTTTCCTTTTTTGTTGTATACCTGTAGACCAGCGCCTGTTTGCTTCTTGGAATCTGCTTCATGGACAGGTAGCTCTGGACCTGTAATGCTGTAATGCTCTCCATGGCATGATTCTTTTCAGAATTTTCCAGTATCTTGTCATGCATCGCAATCAGTGAGCTTTGCCTTGCATGGTATTTTCCCAGCTTCCATGTCTGTTTGGTGCTGGGTATTGGCATAAACATCCCAATTTGATTTGATTCTGATTCACAAGCTAACAATTTGGTTCAATGCAATTCGATATCAATCTGATAGGAGAGCTTTTAAAGCACAAAATATTACTTGTGACTGAAAAGAAAAACTGAAAATAAAAAATGTCTAACTCATATAAAATGTTTTGCAAGAACTTTGTTAAAGCATAAACAAAAACATAAATCTCATTTGAGGAGCATACGAGGATTGTTTAGGATTGAGAATCGGCCCTGACCTTGCAGTTCTGTTCAATTTTGATTCACAAGTGCCTAAATGAATTGTCAAAAACGGAATCCAATCTACATCTAAGACAGTCACTAATGTGTGATCAAATGAGATCTGTTGTATACATTAAAATTGCAAAGCAACATAATTGTTGCTATTTACATGACAAAGAAAAGATAATGAATATTATGTAATAAGCATGAAATTTCTTGTACTTACACATGAATTCACCATAATATTTCATCCACATGTTTCCATTATACCTGTACGATGTTAGAAAAAAAAAGTTAACTTGCAATATTGTCATACCTCACAGCAAGTCATGTGCAATATCTGTTTTTGCTTTACATCATTTGCTTTTATTACATATTATTTTATTGATTTTGCTTCAGTGTAACGTTATTTCGTGTCGCTGTAAGTTAGTGTACTGAAAATCATTGGTGTGAGAATAATGCCCTGCTTGACTTGCTTGCATTCACGTATTTGGAGTACTCTGTTCAGTTCAATTGAATTTTATTTGTATAGTGCATTTTCACAACATTACATTGTCTCACAGAGCTTTACATTATCACTGCCCAAAGCCCCCAGTGAGAGAGCCAGAGGTGACAATGGCAAGGGAAAACTCCCTGGAAGGAAGAAACCTTGGGAGGAACCAGACTCGAAGGGGGAGCCCATCTTCCAGGGACTGGCAGAGGAAGTCAAATTAAAAAGATGGCAAAATCCTAATTTACACAAGTTAAATTTAAAGATTGGAGTGTCAGTGTGGAAGGCAGGGAGGTGATGGCACACAGGTGCTGGTGCTGCTTTTGACAGCAGGATGAACATTGGTATAGCAGCGGGGAAGGCAAGAGAGACATCACAGGCAGAAGGGTGGGCAGGTCAGAAGGACGTCACAGGTAGTAGAGGCATCATCACAAGCAGCAGGGTAGGCAGAATGTGTTTTTTTTCTTGTTTTTTTTTTTCTGTGGAGGAGGGGGGTCCTCCGGTCTGTAGGCAGCACACGCCAGGAGGGATAGGGGAAATATAAAGTGCATTAGTCAAAGTAGGGGATACTAGAGGCAATGCAAACAGTTAGGTGAGTGCAATATGTAAGCTCTGGCAGATATGGCTATGGCAGCATAAGTAGGAGGAAGAGGCAGCTGGAAACGCAGGCATGGCGAGTCCCTGAATGTTGGCACTCTAATTCCACTAGGGCGTGTGAAGCTAGAGTGACAGCACTGACAGGTCAGTTCAGCCAAAGCCAATGGCACTGATTCCCACCCAGCTCTGCACCTCACATGGTAGGCCTAACTGGGTGAGCAGTTAGCTAGAGTCCTTTTACTTTGACATCTTTGCACATCCTTGACATTCTTTCCACCAGCTTCCTGAGGTAGTCACCTGGAATGAAAGAGTTCCCATACACGTTGAGCACTTTTTGGCTGCTTTTCTTTCACTCTATGGTCCAACTCCCAATCTCGATTGGGTTTATGTTGAGTGATTGTGGAGGCCAGGTGATTTGATGCAGCACTTTTCACTCTCCTTCATGGTTAAATAGCCCTTACATAACCTGGAGATGTCTCATTGTGCTGTTGAAAAACAAATGATGGTCCCACTAACTGTAAACCAGATGGGATGGCATGCTGCCGCAGAATTCTGTGTTAGTGATGCTACTAACTGTACTGGTCTAATGTTCATTCCTTGTGTTTTTTGGCCTAAGCAGTTGTCTTTTTACTGGCCTCCATCAGTAGTGGTTTCTGTGCAGCAGTTCATCTGTGAAAGCCTGCTTTACACAGTCTCATTTCTCAGGCTGGTACTTCTAATGAACTTATCCTCTGCAGCAGAGGTATGTCTTGAGGCACTTTCACACTGAAGTTCCAGAACCTGGTCCCTGGGCTGTCTTGACTTGGAACTTTTGTAGCTCCTGGCCACTTTTGTGTATTGCTTTTACATTGCACAACCGGGACCTTTATGTTAAAAAAACATGAGATGCAAAAGGTTTATTCCATGTTAGCGGCGATGCTTGTGGTCAAGTTATCAAGTACCTCCCCAGTAGTTCATATGTGAAAGAGAAATATCTAGTCTGTAGTAGGTACTAAAAAAGGGTTCTTGAACTACAATTGGGCAAGTTCTTGCGGTGCGAACACAACAAATGTCCCTGGCTCTGGAAAAGGGTTCTGGTTTCATGGAAAAAAAAAAGTTCCAGTGCTTTGAATGTGTTTTTGGTCTTCTTTCCTGGGACAGTTCTCATGAGAGTCAGTTTTATCATAGCGTTTGATGGTTTTTGCAACTGTGCTTGAAGATGCATTTGAATTTGTTGCACAGTTCTGTAATGTGTGTTGGGGGGGATGGGACTCTTTTCTCAAGTGAGTCACCAAGGTTGATCAAGGATGCTTTGATTGGTTGAATAGGTTATTTTTTTTGCAGTGGCCTCAAAGCCTTTGTTGTGGCTGAATGATATTGAAAAATTATATTGCGATTAGGCTTGGGTGGTAATATAATATATCGTGATATTTTGAAATCTGGATGACCAAATTACCCAACCTGAGGGGCGGTGGTCCTCCATGATAAAATCTGCAGTTTTGAATAGTGAATAAAGATATTTTGTATACCATGATTAAACTCTGGATAATATGACTGTGTGAGAAATTATATGCCGCTCCAGCCTAATCATGGTACTTTAAATTTCTGTGATGAATATTGTGATATTTAGAAAACAAAATGATTGACCGTTTCGCCAAAGTATACTTTATCCAAGTAACTTACCAATAGTCTATTGAATAAATTGGTGGGAGTTGTGCCAACAACTCGCTTGCCTGAAATCCAAAATATTTCCATAGAGTGGAAGATGAATGTTTTTTTTATGAATAGTTCTTCTTTGTTTTTTTTTTTCTCCTCACACATTTTTGTTAAATTTGTCACGAATGTACCAACCTGTATATGAGTGAATTGGACTCATATACAACAAGGATGATAATTGGTTCAGAAAATGCATGCAAGAGCTTGTGCAAAAGCAGCAGCAGTAAACTCAAGACAATTGTGCTGATTTATTTTTAGAACAAGTTTTATCTGTGCTACATTGTTTATTTTGTACTGGTGATTTTTGTGTACTTTTTGACTCAATGGTTAGTTTTGGTATACAGTGATATTTTTATTATTGATTTATTATATTTAATTTGCCAACAGATTGCACAATATTACACAAAAATGAACAGAAATATGTAACTTGTTACTGAAAACTTGTAAGCCATGTTGGCTATGAATTTGCTCTTATTGCACAGCGGCATCCCTTTTGTTTGAGCGACATTATATACAATGTTATATATTACCAGTCAGCAGTTTTTGCACATAGCAAATTTTTACCACTTTCCCTTTTATTTCATTAACTGCAGATTTTTTTAATTCTTGTTAAGGATTGGAAAGGGGAGTGAACAACTACAAATGAAAATATGTCAAATAAAACAAGTTTCCTTTATAACATGGAAAGGCTGTAACAGTGCATGTCTGACACCTTAATTGTTTGTTATGATGGTATAGTCAAATTTAGGCTGTCCATTAACTTTAAATTCAATCCCTTGAAGGGTGGTATGTAATGTCACTTGTAGAAAGAATATCTTGAAATTTCTCAATCAAAGATATGACTTTTTCTTCTTAATAAAGGTACTTAAATGGTGAACAAACTGTTAATTTGTTTGTTAGCAAAGAATACTGAGTGTATTTTTGTAAATGTTAATTGAGTAGCATGCAGATGTAGAAAATCTCATTCTGTGCAAAAACTTTTGACTGGATTTGACTGCTGTTCCATCTGTTATCATTAAGGTACTGGATAGGTGCAGTGGCTATTAATAAAATAATATAGTTAATGTGGGAACAATGCAAAAACGTAAAACAAAAACGTGTCCTGTAAAATGTGGTAAACGGCCAGTCAAACTTTTTTTTAAAAAATATTGTGAAACCGATATAACCACGATATAAATTTTTGTTCATGCCGTCCAGCTCTAGCATACATTTTTCATAGTATTAAAATTAATTTGTAGATAGACTCTAATTGTACAAATTCTTTGTCAGAACTGTCAGTTTTGCCTCTGGGATAATTAATCGATTTTATGTTGTTTATTTATTTTATTTAATCAAATCCAGACATACTGAAATGAGGAAAAAATGACAAAAAAATTGCAAAAATATGGATCATACAAATTTGTTTTATTGTGGGTTACAATAAAGTTAAGATAAAAAAATCAGTTTATATATTTTGAGTGTTACTGATTTGGCTGCCTATTTGGGTAAAATGGTTTTAAAAAATCAAATCAGAGCAACAAGTGAGATTTTTAATATGCCTAAAAAGTTAAGGTAATGTCAGTTGCCCTACCCAAAAAAATCACACTATTTCACTGAAAAATTCTCAAGTTCGAGATTTGACCCATATTTTAATATGTGTTTAATCAATCACCCTTAATTTATGATGTGCAGATTATTAATTTCCAACCAAGTATAAGATGAATTTCAGTACTTTTAAAAAGCCTAGAAGAATAGATGGTAATAAGAAAAGAGGGCATTGTGTTATAAGTAGGGATGTTTTTAGTCGCACACCTTGGTGAGTAATGGTGTATACTACATGTACACACAATCACATGCACTACAAAGGCGCATCAAAACGCTGTTTAATCCTGACTGTAATTGATCTAAAACCTTAAGTCTGGAAAATGGCTCTAAAAAGAGAAGTCTGACAACCCCTGAAAGTGCACTTCATAACATGAAAGATCCTAAGATTTTAAAATGTAAGCATCCAGTAAATAAAACAAGTATTGCAAATAACAATATTTTTATCCTGTGTGTGCCTCTATGTAGTAATTTTTTAAAATAAAATAAAACGGGTAACAGCTTCCCTGTGAGATGCTAACTGAATGTTTTGATTTTAACTCTGAATTCGGAGATTCTGTGCAAAGTTGAGAGTTTAGGTTTATGTTGTTTACACTCAGGAAGAAATATTGTAGGATGTTAATACTTAAAGTCGATGCCATTCTTGTAAGAAAATTCTGCATGTTAACGCGACGAAAGAAATAACGTGTTATGATTTGAAAATTAATGTAGCATGTTAAAGCAATAAATTTCACAGTCTTACATGTTACAAAAATTTGTAATATATAATTAATGATTTTTTCTTGTTGCTATGTACCTGTCAGAGAGAACTGCATAATCCTGATTAATGTAAGTTTAGTTTTTTGGAATCTTACCTCCCCACACCCTCTGTCTTATTTTTAACAGTTGAACATTAGAACACTTACGGATGATGTGGTAAGAACTGATTTCCATTGTTCCAGCAATTGTTGTCCTACTAACTGCATGCTGGCATTAGTCTGCATTTGTATTACTTCGGCATTGAAGTAATTGTTATCTGTATGAGTGAACTGATGAATCGGGTAAATTGGATGCCTGTTTGTCATTAACAGCAGTTGGCCAGTAGACAATGTAGTCTTAAAATGTAGACTTACAATTTTTCTACCAACTTGAAATATTTTCATTGCCCTTTCTCTTGTTCGATTGTATGAAATCTCTTCCAAAAAAGATCTTTAAGAGTTACGTGTGCTTACATGTGACATGCATGTTTCTGGTGTTTCTCCAGCCAAAGTGCGTGTCTACCCTAAGTGCACTTTAACCCCACATTTCAATGAGAGAATACACAAAGGTCAAAAAAGGTGCATGGGAGAATAAACTCCAGTGTGGGGGGGGGGGGGGGGGGGGGGGGGGGGGGGGGGGGGGGCGGGGGGGGGGGGGGGGGGGGGGAGCGGGGGGGCGCGCCGCCGCCCCCGCC
>JAODJX010000037.1:24323642-24353809 GCA_026776945.1 Isichthys henryi
GGGTTTCCTCCGGGTACTCCGGTTTCCCCCCACAGTCCAAAAACATGCTGAGGCTAATTGGACTTGCTAAATTACCCCACTCGTGCCCATTGTTTCCGGGATAGGCTCTGGACCCCCTGCGACCCAGTAGGGTAGGTGGTTTGGAAAATGGATGGATGGAGTCTCTTTCAGAAATAGTAAAGCCCATCTCCTGTCATAAAAATTGAGACTTGAGTCCGACTTGTCAAGTCATGTTACTTGGGTCGCTCACCTCTGGTAATAACTGCTGAATGGCATTACTATCATGCATTTTATATCTGTTATCATGCACACCTGTCGAACCTTAAACTCCTTATATAGATCAGGGGACAAATGCTTCTCCTGGTTTGATATGTTGCTTTTTTTCTGTTGCAGCG
This sequence comes from Isichthys henryi, assembly GCA_026776945.1. Taxonomy (NCBI): domain Eukaryota; kingdom Metazoa; phylum Chordata; class Actinopteri; order Osteoglossiformes; family Mormyridae; genus Isichthys; species Isichthys henryi. Next base: position 24,324,038 of record JAODJX010000037.1, read on the forward strand.
TTTGTGTCAGATCTGTAGGTTCTGCCTTTTCATTCGCTTTTAAAGCAGAACACCACCATATATCACTTCAGCTGCATACTTATCAACTAGAGGTGTGCTGTGGACAACAGTGGTTTCCATCTTCCGTTTATGTAACTTCTTTGCATGAGAGACATGTACAATGAGTATGACTGAGTCTCTCCCCAAAGAGCAGATTTGAACCGTCCACTACATGATGTAACTTATTAGTGTTTTTTTATGTGTTTAATATAGAAGTAAAGCATATTTCCATCAAATATAGAAATTTGCAAAATAATAGTCGTATCGTTTAAAGTTATTGGTAGTCCCTGCATTAAGAACGTCCTACTTATGGACAACTTGTTCTTGCGAATGGACTACAAGAAAGCATATTATTAAAAATGATGTAAAATCTATTAATAATTGTGTTAAATACAATGGTTCCCAAAATGAACACATGCAATACTTTGTAACACTTGTGCAAAAATCACATGGCTTCAGAGGTTTGTCGTATCAAGGTACAGTTACCCTATGTAGTTACATTAATAATAATAATATGCTGTATTTTAATTTTTCCAACTTGGCGACAAATTTGACTTAAAGACAGACTTGGGGAACAGACTTTTTTCGTAACATCGAACAATGCTATTTGACACAAAAATAGGATTTGTAGGAGAACAGAGCAGGGCTATTTGGTGAAAAGTGTTATCAAAATATAAATGTTCATATCTGTTTATTGATGTATTATCACGATAAATGTCAGATCATTATTTCTTTCCAGTTTAAAGGCTGATTTTTACTTCTGAGTTAAAATTGAAGAAACCAGATAGTTAATCAGTCCTAAACTTTTTTTTTATTGTTAGAATGTCACAAACACTTTCCAAACAGTAGTGATGTGGCCAAAATGGAACAATTTGCTCCATCATCTGACCCTACTAGATTGAGCTCTGTTCAAAAAGAGAGACAAAGCATGTTGAAGGAAATTGAAAGCGCCACGTGTCCCGAACAACATTTAGCATTTCTCAAGTCTGAGATAGAAGTTGAACGGGATATTTTAGTCATTGCTGGAAAAAACGCTGCTGCTGGCTTCTTAATTCTCTGTGGATTATTAGTAGAAATTTTTCATGGACTGAATTTTACTGTGTACTTTCCTTCTGGATTTCGCTGGATTACCCTTATTAAATGGGTTGGTTTGTACTTCCCTGCTCTCCCGGTCAGTTACCCTGTTTTTTTGATGGTGTTCTCTGTTGTCTCCCTACCTTCTCTATTGCATTCTGGTATTTGTTCAATAAATGCCCCCTTTTTATAGCTGTATTTGTGCGTCTTCTCTACTGCCGGTACTGGCAAGTAATCACAGAGGAAGTGACATCATTTTGTGATGCAAAGCATGTTGCCGGTGACATGGTTTTTCTTAAATCATATCGAACTGCCACACAGCATTTGGCATATTGCTATCGAGGAAAATTATATTGTAATAATTATCCGTATCGTTTTATCACCCATCCCTATAGGAGACTAATGATTACCCTATCTCAATTTAAAAAACAATTTGCATTGTTCGCAGTGAGTGCTGAGTAGAGAAATTACTGCTGAACGTCCACTTTAGTGCAAAAATGAAAGAATCTGAGTAGTCTAGTACACACCCCAAATCTTCTCGTTCTAGGACCAGGTCTTGCTGCCATTGTTAGGCTCTTTACATAAAATGGTATTTTGAAAATGAATAATTAGTATTGCCTAATAATGTTGATTTAGGTAAGAAAAAAAATGAAAACCTTATTTAAAACTGCATCTTATAGTGAAGCAGATACTTTGGACGTTGTGGGTTTGGACGTACTGTACTGTGGGCTTCAGGGCTATTGGATTTTTGAAAAGACAGTAAGTGGCAGTGGTATCTTGAAGCTGATGAGCAGTGTGTGAAGCAGGATTCCCATAGGGTTTGATTAACTCGCTTTAGAATATGATTTCTCAGAATTTTACTACTTTATGGATTGATTTATATGAAAAGGTCAGTTTCTCAGTGCTGTAAACACAAATGGCACATGAACATGTCTTTTGATGTCATATATCTTCATTAATCTCTGGCTGTCTGAATGAATGATGACCAGAGAACTTGACCTTTTTGGTAAAGTTTTCTGCTTCTCCAGTCATTAACATTTCACTATACAATTTTTGTCTTATTGCTTCCCTGATATAATAAGTGGATATCATCTTAATTTTTGCACTAAGAAACATGTATTGTTGTTGTGTTTTTAAATGCTAGCTCTGATCATGAAAACTAACTTCAGTGAAAAACTGAGCAAAAGACATTTCACTAACATTTGTATGAATTTATTGGCTATGGAATTTATGCAAATAGTTACTATTGTCACTGCATATGCAGTTTTCAATGAATTAGTGAGGCACTGAGGCCCCAGGGCCTGTGGCATTTTGGCTTTGTGCTATTACCAGCATCTCTCTACTACGTTTTATTAGTTTTTTCTATAACTGCTAATTAAGGGAAGAAGGTGTGACCTTTCTAATAATTGTTTTCCTTCTATAGAACATTTCCTGTGCCTTATGTCATATTTCATATATTTCATAAAATACGGTTCCTTTTGATAAAAAGCTGGTCATAACTGTTCAGCTGACTGGGTTGCCTTATCTGCTAATGAGTATTTTGTCGTCATCCTGGAACAAATCGTTGGTATGCCATAAGTTATGTAGTTGGTTGTGTTAAAGTAATAAAAGAACAGCCAAACAGATTAAATGTATTTAGCTATAGCTAACACTATGTGGTGGCTAAAGAAAGCTTGCTTTTACTGATATACATTTACTAGTCCTCTTACCCTAAATGACCTCGCTTAGCTTTGAAAAGGGTAAGCTAAAGTTAGCTTAATGGTTATCCTGGAGAGTTTAAGATTTTGGGGACCACAACAGAAATCCATCGGCCCACCGTTGTTATTGGTCCAGGTTTTCAGGGTCTTTTATTGTTAGTGGACAGGCGGATTGCAGGAGAAGTTTTTGACCAGGTTTGAGAAGGAAGTGAAATATTATCTCTTTTGTGTTTTTTCCCATATTTGATTTGAGCACAAAATTGAAAATGGAAAAACAAGTCATCCATTTTCTCATTTTGGTTGACAAACCAATAATGGATACGTTAATATCCAGAACCATTTCTCAGTACCTACTCCTGATTAGGTATTTTCCTTCAAACACGAACTACTAAGGAGCAATAAACTTTGACTGGATGATCACAAGCATCGGCGCTAACTTGGAAATTACGCAGAAGTGCGAGAAAAGAGATAGAAATGGCAAGAACAAATCAAATTATTTTTGAACCTCAGCTACATTTAATGCATTATCTAGTAAATGTCTTGCTTGTGTCTAAATATTTCTACAAATAATTCATTAGCGGGATAACGTCACATCATTTAGTATTGTGTGGAAAATGAAAGATTGGTCAACTGGCCAGATGTAATAAGAATCATAAACATGTCACAAGTAAAGTAAAATATAAATAAAAGGCTGTGTCCTGTTTTTATAGATCGATTCCCCCTAATAACTAACAAATTATTAACTAACAAAGCAACGTGTTTATCTTCTATTGTTTTGGCGTGACTGTAGTTTCATATGGAATTGTGTGTGAAGTTTAACTTGCAGGAATAAAGGTCCCCATTTCTGTTGTGCGGTGTGACACTTTTTGTGACCAGGAGTTACATAATATGAGCGAGACAGCCCAAGGACTTGTAAACCGGGACCAGGTCCCAGGACTTCCATGTGAAAGCGCCTTACATAGCGTAATGCATCGATTTCACTTAGGCCACCAGACATCTGCATCTGCTGTTATGGATAGAGATAGTTTAACCGAGTTTACTTTTATGGTTGAAATAGAGCTGCCAACTGTTCTGTATTTTACCGGATCGTCCTGTATTGAAAAAACGAAATGCTGTGTCCTGTCTTGGACCAGTATGGGACGTGATTTGTCCCGTGTCTGCGGTTTGGCTCCTCCTCCCATCAAAATTTTATACTTTGTCATGAGGGAAGTCCCATATTTATTCAGACCGAAAGTGACAACCAAAGGATGGAATGACCTGCAAACGCTAAAAGTCTTGCATTGCAAGGAATTGTTATTGGCCAGCAGCACTTCTGTCGAATGGTATTGAGAGGTAGGGTGATTTACTGAACTAGCCTCAAGATTCAAGAAGTTTTACTTGCCACATGGTTAGTTATACAAGTACATCACGCATTGAAATGTAACCCTGAATCACTCTTGAAACTGTTCTTTGGTTTAAATATAAAAAGATGATTAAACACGGCGATATGGTACATAAGTTTTATTACTGTTCCTTTTGGATCGTAGATCCAAAGATCGTCAATAGAGGTGTTGTACTCGGGATACATAAACGGATACATAAAGGACAAGGCGTATGTACACAAGTAAATATTTACAGAAATACAGTTTTTATTGTGGCATTGTGCTTTTGCCATTTGCACATCTGTTCTGCAATCTAATTCTTTCCCTTATTTCAATTAAATCTTGGGTACATTTTCATTTGATCCCACTTTCTTTGTTGTTTTTTTATTTATTATTTTGAGAGTATCCCTATACTGTAAATTCTGTCAGTATGTTCTGAGAAGGACTCCAAACTAAATTTGGTTTGATTGCAAAGAATTTGTTCAGTAAAATGTACAACAGATCACACAAGTGTCAAAGCCTTAATGGAAATCATTTGCTACTGCTTAGTCTGTCATTTTTCCCGTGTGTGGTATATCGTACTGTTACTGTATCAAACTATGTCTATGCATGTACCACATATTAAGCACGCATGATTTGACCGTGCAGTGGCATAGCACCGGGGACTTGACTGCAGTGAAGTCTCAGCATGCATTTTCCCCCTCTTAAAAAGACGTACCTTGGTCCAAAGCTATTCTTTTTTCGTGGTTTTTACCATTTTCCTAAAGTAACCTGTCACTTCTGAAAGTCATGCCATTTGTCAGATGAAAAACCAAAATAGAAAGTGTCACCCGTTATCCATTTTTTTTCTATTTTGGATTTGAGCACAAAACGGATAATGACTCGGTTTTTCATTTCCAGTTTTGTGCTCAAATGAAGCACGGAAAAACTACATAATAAGCGATAGCATTTCACCTCCTTCTCAAAACTCTTAGAAAAGTCCCTCTGCAGTCCACCAGTCCGCCTGCAGTCATAGTCCCTGGCAACCTGCACTAATAAAATAGACAGGCGCTGCATTTCCGGTGTGGTCCCCTTCCCTTATGGCCTTTGCATTTGTGTTACGGCCTTTGCATTGCGTTGACGTGTCTGGGTCACCGTGTGATTAGGTACTTAGAGGTAAATTGTAAGTACCAACCCCCCCCCCCCAAACAACTGAAAAAAGCCTGCACATTTCAGTATTGGGGATGAGTGCATAATATCATTTTTTTGGTTTCTGAGATTGGTTACTTTCTTATTTCTGTTTTCATTTCTTGTTTAAAGAGGTGAAGAAAGGGTATAGATATTAGAACTGGGTGTTAGTTACATAGCAAAAGCGTCATTCATTCATACCCTACAAAACAACGTCATTCTCCTCTGAAACCAGCGGAGTACTTGGGGGTCACAGCTGGATTGCACAAAATAATCAAATACACATTTACTAGTCTAAACCCTCTTACCCTGATTAGCTTTGAAAAAAGGTAGCGAAAGCAGCTGGAAGTCTGAAATGTCCAGTGAATTAAATAAAAGCTACTTTAACAGTAAAATGTGTTTGTTTTTTGGCTTAAATCCATTACGAAAGAATCTATCTGCAGATGTGATTTTTCTGCACTTAAGTCAGGAGTCATATAATTTAGGAGTTTTTATTACTGTTTATAACAGTAAACAAGTTTTTAATAAGGGTAGAATTTAATTTAGCTGTTAAAATTATAGAGACTGCTGGGAAATTGACTTATTGTCAAGGATAGGGCAAAGATGTTAGTGATTTACCTTAAGTTGGTGGGCTGAGTTTGTTTTAAATCATTAAAGTCATGAAATGGATATTTATTTTTTAGTGCCATTTAAATTTCTATTATGGCCAATGACAACAGTTTTTTGTAAATATACTTGCATTGCAAAATGATTTAAGATATTTTGTATATTAAAGGGTAACATTTGTAATGTCATTTTAAAGGGTTTAGACCCGTACATCCGTGGTAGAGATCAAAATGGACCGACACTGTCAGGTTTTTGCTTTTTCAAGGAAACAAGGTGGTAATTGTTCAGTCTTTTTTGCCCTTTCTGTAGTACTGCTTAGCAAAGTACTGCTTTAAATGTCTTATTAGACAAATTTTTTGCTAATTATCTAAAAGCTTTGGTTCTGGACGGATTCTCTGTGACGCATATATTGCACCTCCATTCTTGTTCTTGTGAGAAACCATCATTAAAAGCCTTTCTCAAATGCCAGACCCATTAAGTGGTCTATGTCAGAATCTCTCTCGATTTGTCTCCACTTAAATTGAAGAGATTTCCTAAAGGTTCAATCTGCAATCCATTATCACATGACCCCTAAAACTTAGTTGGATTCCCAACATAATCTTTTAATGCTACTCTGTATTTGTCTGTGATACAGTAAAATGGAATATGATTTTTAAAATGAACTCTTGACATTTACACTTAAAGTACTTTTTTGCTTTGTTTTGTATAGCTTAAATCCCAATGACTAGGCATTTTATATCTCCCATGGGATTGTCCCTTAGGCCTCAAACCTCAAAGATATGTTGAGGTTCATGACTTCGGAGGTGTTCATTATCTAATGGTAATAACCATAGTTCAGCGTTGATAGTCAAGCATTACACTGTCTATTCTGGGTAAATTTCTGCTAAACTCTGAGGGCACATTGTCATATGGAAGGAGATGGAAAGGTGAAGCAGTTTCACCACTATCATATGCAAAAAGGGGTTGTGGGGGGATTAATGAAGAAAATTAGGGGTACGAAAACTCAAATTTTGTCAAGATATCGTAAAGCATTTGAAGCAAGTTCTGTAAAGCATTTGAAAATGTAAAAACTTCGCAAAGAGGTAATAGTTTTTTTCCCCCCTGCCCATTAAAATGACCCACTGGTGGTGTTATGTGCATTGAAGGGGATTAGTCAGACTTTCAATCCAAACACCATTTGAATGCTGTGAAAGGAGTATTCTACAACTGCACAAAAGAACTCCTACTTGAGTTTGTGCCATAAAGTCAGTCTTTAGCTGCTGAGGGACCTTGCTGGTTGTTCTATATTTATGGACCATTTACCAGTTCTTACTCTACCAAACTGAATAAATGAGACCACTCGGTTTTTTCACAGTGCAGAGTATGGTAGGTTCTTTCTAGGCATGCAGCCATGTTTGAAACTGTATTGAAACTGTAATGATGTGTCATATGAGGGGAGCAATAGGGCATTAAGATGCATCATTTAATATTTTTAGCATTTGCTATACAGCCTACATAACCTGCACCATTTTCAAGAAGTTTCCTTGGTGTGCTTTGAGCTGTCCTTAGTTTTAAAGTGCAAATAAGTCTTAAATAGGAACAGCATCTGATTAAATTGCGAATCATTCTGCTTGTTTTATGATGGTAATCTGATGCCTAAAGTAGTGCATGTTGCTTTTCAAGCATATTTGCAAATGTTTTTTGTTTAGTTATACTAAGATATGAAGAGAAAATTCTTGTTCTGTCCAAGATGTTCTATCCATCCATCCATTTTCTGCTATTTATATGGGTTTGGGTCAGGGGGGCAGTAAACTGAGCAGGGATGCATAGACCTTCCTCTCCATAGCTGCCACCTCCAGCTATTCTGAGATAATACCAAGGCGTTCCCAGGTCAGCCAGGAGATATAATCTGTTTGCCATGTCCTGGAACTGCAAGTATCCTTGTTAGAGTAAAAAGCTGGGCCAATGTTTGACGTCCAGGACAGAATCCACATTGATTTTCTTGGATTAGAGATTCAAGTGTCCAGTACCTCAGCACAGACCTTCCAAGGAATGGCCAAGAGTTTGATCCCCCATCCTCCAGTCCCCCTTTTTAAAGCTTGGGACCACCACCCCAGTCTGTCAGTCCAAACACACAGTCCTCAAGCTCCATGCAGTGTTGAAGACCTGTGTCAGCCAAGACAGCCCAACAACATGCAGAGCTTTTGGAAGCTCAGGGCAAATCCCATGCACCTCTGGGGCCTAGGGGGCATGGTGCCAGGTGCACTCATGAACACTCTTAAGCCTGAACATGGTACTTTTTACGAATAAACTGCGGTTAGCACAGAAGTCCAATAACAGAGCACCACTTTCATATCAGGTAGGCTGTTCCTCCCAGTAGTACCCCTTCAGGTTTCAGTGTTATTACCCACATTCGCGTCCCCCAGCAGAACAATGCAGTCCCCACAGAGGGTGCTTTCTAGCACCTCCTCCAAGGTCTCCAAGACAGCTGGATACTCTCGACTGGTGTCCGTCACATACAGACAGACGGCAGTCAGAGCCAGTCCCCTGACTTGAAGTCAAAGGGAGGTGACCCTCTCGTTCAGCAGAGTGAGGTGAGCCTGACTATATCTAGCTGGTATCTCTCTGTTTCCCGCGCCAGCTCAGGATCATATCCCACTAGAGTTACATTCCATGTCCCTAAAGACAGATTTGGTCGCCCATGATAGGTCTGCCCAGACCCCCTGCCTTCAACTGCCAGCCGATCTACACTGCACCCAATCCCCACAGCACTCCAAGTGCTGGGCCCACTGGAGGGCTGACTCATGTAAATCTTTCAGGCTTTGTCCAGATGTTCCCCATGGGTAAAGACCCAACCACCAGGTGCTCACCTACGAGCTCCCCCCCCAGGCTTAGGTTCAGGTTGGGGATCAGGTCTCACTAATCCAGGCGAGGTTACATAGTCCTTAATTGTTCCTGTCATGGTTTTCTGAATCACACTTTGTCTGGCTGTTTGTCTAGGACCAGTTTTCCTTGGGAGACCCTATGAGGGGCAAACCCCCCTGAAAAATAGTTCCTAAGATCACAGAAGCACACAAACCCCTCCATAAGGACAAGGTGGTGATTCATGGAGTGATTGACAATGTTGAACAATTCTCATGTAGCACATTTCATAATCTTTGTCGTATATATAATATTCCATCCTGGCTCAGGCTTTTTGGGAAGCAGTGTGAGACAATGTAGGACTGCAGCCTAAATGGTAATTTTACAGGCTGATTCCTTTTTTACCAAAAATGATTTTATGTATGTTCAATTTACTGCCTTATCTTTTGTTAGAAATTGCAGCCTTTTTCTTGTGTAATTTTCCTCTCTTATGTAGATGGCCACTAAATTATCCCGATGCACAGAACCATGATAGGTCTCAGTTTGCTTTCAATTGTGTGATGCTGTTGGCAAAAAAGTGTTTGCAAACCAATTACTTTAATGGGGGGGGACTGTCAGCTTTTAATTTTGCATTTCAGCACTTCTCTGATAAATTCTTTATCTTATAATTGCATAGCAGGTATATAATGGAATGTGTGTTAATAAACTGAAGTTTGCATGACAATGAACATTTTGAGTGATAACGGAGGTGGTGAGACACAATTGACATTTCCCTGTGTGAAAACTCCAACTTCTAGTTTTACGTTTTTATTTATCGCTTATAAGGAAACACTCGTGTGTTTTTACAAAATTGTTTGCAGCTGGGGTGTCATTTAAATGCTTTCTTGCATATTCAAATTTGCCAAGGTTTGCAGTAGGGCCGGGCAATATGCGGATATTATCGATAATTGACCATATGAAATAAGTAACCCAGTGTTGAAATTTGACAGTGACTAACCAAAAATCATCGTTTTTGTCAAGGAAGTAGGCTTTCAGTTCAGCCCCCTAGCCTGTGTATGATTAAGGGAAAAAAAGTGCACATTGGTATTATTTTTTTAACTTTTTGCATGGTACGTGATGGTTTTAGTTCATGTTAACGTCTATTATAATGCTAGTGTGCGACTAGGGCTCACCCTAAGTTTGTGAGCCACTGCTTACGGTTTTAGATGGTCCGTGACGTCTTAACATATAATGAATTCTGGCCTTCCGATCGATCGTTTTCCACAAAGACTAAAAACAGTGATCAGCCACTCTAATCATTCAACTTTGATGCCAGTTGTTCAGAGCATGGCTTCGCAAATTTGCCTGCCCATGACCCCCATGTTGCTGACCGGGGGGGGTCCCCCCTCAGAATATTGACCCAATAACCTGTTGTGGTCACGGTTAAAAGGGAACACTTTTTCCTGTTATTAAAATGTTATAAACATAATTTGGCAACTCTTTCTTTAGCACTATATCTATATAAGGTTTTTTTCATTATTTCTCTTTCTCTGAAAATATATTTAAATGTCTCATTTGGTGCTTTTGCGTGCGTGCGTGCGTGCGTGTGTGTGTCTGTGTGTGTCTGTGTGTGTCTGTGTCTCTCTGTGAATAGTGTATGCCTGTCTCTCTCTCTCTGGATAGTCTGAATAATGTGTGTCCTGCACTTGGTTGGGTTGTTCTCCACCTTACACACACACACACACACACACACACTCTCTCTCTGAATAGTGTGTCCTGCACTTGGTTGGGTTGTTCTCCACCTTACACACACACACTCTCTCTCTCTCTCTCTCTCTCTCTCTCTCTCTCTCTCAGGGGTTTGCTTTCTGAAGCCAATGTATACCTGTCCTGTTGGAAGTTGGGTGATGACACTGTCAGTTTTGTATTCTAAACATGACAGGTGTGTGTATGGTCTGTTGAGTTTGAAGTGGAAGTACTGCTTTGACTTGCGTATGTGGATTTCCAAAGCAGAACACTTAACATGATCCTTAGTAGGGGGAGTGTAATGAGTGAAAATCTGGAATGTTTGTTACAAATGTAGAGCAAAGTCACTCAGAGAGGCCAAGCTAGGGGTGAACCTTCAGATGCTGTAGCAAAATGCTGAAAGGGATTCCCTGCTAGGCACTAATAAGCAAGAGGCTACATGTGATATAAAGACAACTCACAGCATGTATTTCTGTGTGTGTGTACTGCCTCCCAAGGTTTAATCTAATGAGGTACTCATGCAAAGACACAGCAGGGCCACCCCTGCAACAGGACGCGTGAAGCAGCAATAGCTGTTACAACACTTTGTATTTCTTGAGTTTCAATTTACTTGCACTTTTTTGATTTACTGCCCTCCCATCTTATTGGTCCTATTTAGGATCAAGTGCTCTTTTTAAAGAAGACAGCAGATATGAAATACTACTTGTCTTCTCATGCTTGTTTTCTGGTGTGTGTGTGTGTGTGTGTTTGTGTTTGTTTGTGTTTGTTTTTGTTTTTGTTTGTGTTAGTCAGTGTTGAGATGGTAAGAATAGTGTCCTGACATTGATACGCTGTTATGCTTGAATGTCAATAGTAACTGAATGGATTCCAGCTTCCAGTCGCTGCACAAGCTATACTTAGAATAATAGATAATTTAACATAATTGCAAACATAATGGGTTACAAAAGTACACAACATATGTGTATGTATGTATATATGTATGTATATATGTGTATATGTATATATGTATGTTTATATGTGTGTGTGTATATATGTATATGTATATGTGTGTGTGTATATATGTATAAAGTGGTATGTTTAGTTTTGTCTTTGCATGTTTGATACAATAGCAAGCATAAAGCCATCAGAACGTACTGTAATATTTTTCACACATCAGTTCCTAGTAGGCCTACATGATGTGCAGTGTTAATACCGATATTGCATGTTTTTCATGTTACACATACGCTATTGTCATCACGCACCGCTGACTTTATATGAACTCAGCATGTGTTCTTTGAGCCAACAACAGTAATTTTTGTCCTAGCTGTTCGACTCATAGACTGTGTGGCACCTTTCTGAGAAATTTATCAAAAATGAGTGCAGATGGGAAAAGTGAACAAAGACTGGTCACCAAAAGGCATTCAACTTCTGCTGTATGGAAATATTTTGGATTTCACAGAGACTATATTAAGGAAAGGCAAGTGATTTGTTGGCACAACTTGTAACAATACCAGCTCATTTGACACAAACTGTAGGTACGACATAACTCTTTGTATTTGGCTGTAGTTTATTTTATATTATTTTTATTTTGTAGTATATTTACGTTTTCAATGTATTTATTGCAGTTTTCAGAAAAATCCCACAGTATTGCTAGCCCAGGCTTTTGTTCCGAGTCAGTAAGGGACTCCTACCACTCTCCAACTGAGTGTAAAATCGGACACTGCCTACCGTTTGATGTTCCCTGTTTTGTTATTTTGGAAATGGGAATAGGCTGCATTTGGATAGTGTTACAATTAGTGTGCGACCTGACAGAATTGTCATTCTTCATTGCATACATTATTAATGTATATTTGACTTTGTATCAACGTTAATTTTTCCTTTGGTTAATTGTACACTGGCAGTACTTTCAGTAGTTTGCATTTTTTATGTTGACAGGCAGGGGGCTCTCTAGTGTAAGAGAAATGAATTGTTTGGATTCTGCAGTGGTGCTCCTAGTGTGTACTGTGTAGCTTTGTTTCTTACCCCTAAAACAAATTTTAGTTTAAAATAATTTTGGGAGTACATTTCCTTATCTACCTCTTGTCGTAGTCTGTGGTTGGGGTCTTAATGCAATTAATTGTTTTAATCAAACTGGCACTTTGGCCTTTGTCAGGAACTTGATTTGCAAATGCAGTAATGAAGCATCATTCATGGTTTTTTAGATTATTCAATTTAAAGATTATTAAAATTAGCTTTACCGCCTATGGAATGTCATAGGGGCAAATCTCAGTGATATAATGCATTAGTCCTATTCAATACTGTGATGCAAGATGTCATTTTGGAAAACTTCAGAAAACAGCATCTGAACAGCTTGAAATGTGTAAACATAAATCTCCTTTTTTGGAAGGGAAAGTTCAATCTAGCTAGTTGGCAAAACTTAAATTTTCTGTAATTTGTTGCTGTTGTGTGTTCATTGTAGGACTGCAACAAGTCATCTACTGCATTGATGATAACGGTTATAAAAGTACTTGACTTTTTTATCGATTGGTTGCCTTTTTGCGGTTTACTGTGTAAATTGTGCCGTTATGGTCCATGCATGGCTGTGCACGTGGACAGTTGTGTGTGTTTTATACTGGTTATTATATTATTATTATTATTATTATTATAGTGATATTCCTCAGACCTGCAAAGGGCAGCTGTATTAGATGTTTCCTTCCGGGTAAAACGTGGAATGTCTCGTCTCTCCAGCATTATGACCATCTTCCTGTGCTGTTGGAGGAGCTTCGTAAACTCTTCATTTCAGTAGCGGCACTCGGGTATTAAGACTTGGGAGTGACCAGGTCTCTGTGGGTGGATACACTTGGTATTGATCTGGTCGCTCTGATGGCTGCTATACTCGGGGAGTAGCTGTTGCTGTGGTGGATCGGCTCCTCTAGATGGTGCCCTGTGTCACTCCTTTCATTGAGCGTATCATGAGACTCAGGCTAAGGCACTCTGCATGTTTTGTCTGTTGTCTCAGTGTGTGCTCCGACCTCGGTGAGTGATGTCTCGATAAGGGAGACATTTGCAACTTTATTCTCAGGTTGATGGGTGCCCATGAGATGACGCTTCTTTGGTCTTGGGTGACTTCAGTGCAACCTCTGGCCCTAACCAGGCTGCCATAAGGATTGTGTCGGTTCCCACAGTTCAGGAGACCAGGGTGAAAGTGGCTTCATGTTTCTTGGCTTTGCAAAAGGTCTGGGTCTGTGGGTTGCTGGATGCTGGTTCTAACATCCTGAGCTGTAACGCTGGTCTTGGTGCTCCAATGCTGGTGGTGTGGCGGAGGAGACCAGGCCAAGGGGACGCCCACGGGATACCTGGCTGCGGCAGATAGATGGCCATAGAAGCTTATTTCCCGAGGGTGGGACTGGACGGGGTGTTGGCCCGGGGGGGTCACCAATGGGGTTCCCGACGTGTTTCATTATGTGGTGGGTGCGGCAATGTACTGAACCATGTATGCTCCCCACCCTGAGTGACTTGACCTGATCTGACCTTTTGAATTTAAAGTTTTCTTACCTTAATTGATTTTATTCTACTGCCCTCCTCTCTCCTTCTGCAGGGTTGGTCAGTTTTCAGTCATTGTTCATAGTGATCCATTCTTTTGAAAGATGGATGGTGTTACAGGGTTTGTGATTTGCCCATTTGCAATTTCTTTGCCCCTGTACTGGGTGAAGTATTGCTAAACGCATTTATTAGAATAAGCTCTATAGATAAACTCTTTGGAAAACCATCTTTTACTTGCGTCCCCCCCATTTCTAGTTTTTCCCAAGGTTTTCCACTTACATACTGTAGAAAGTATTTTAGTAGCTTTTTTCCTTTCTTTTCCCATAAAATGTGTAATTGAGAGATGCTAGATTTTTCTTCAAGCCAGTATATAAGTCAGTAGTTTTGGGTACATTTGTTATTTCATTTATAGGCCTGTTTTGCAATCCCTAGGACTACAAGAATGGTGATTCATTTATTTGTTTGATTTAGTTGAATGAAATTTCTTACCTTTTGCTGTATTCTTGCATAAATGGATTCAAAAATACTTGCAGACATCACGCATAATCAGTTTTTCGTTGATAGGGAACTCAAGGGTAAATTCAGTAATGCAGACTGGAGACAGTCTTCCTGTGTGGAGACCACATTCACAGCAAAATGTCAGAAAATTTACATTTTTTCAAATTTATGTCAGATTTATACGTTCATTTTATGTGGTGTTAGTTCAGCGACAGTGTACCGTCTGCGAAATTCTAGCATCGTCAGACCATTTTAATTACTGTATGTACAAATTATATTTTGCATAATTACAAGTGATTGAATTTTCTGTTTGAAAATTGTTGTTTATCTGTGCATACAGTAAAAGCCAAATGTGCACGGAAATGTCTCGGCTTATTTTTGCTGCGTTCTACATATGTTCTGTATAGTAAAAATTGTAGACCCAGGTTTTTGTGTATACATTGAAACATTGTAATGTTGCACATGCAGACTTTTGCATTTATATACTTTTACATTATTTGTCGTAGCATTTTCATAATAGTCTGTCTTACCAGTCATTAGTTTTGTTAATTTCCTGAAGCTGTTATTCAAATTGAGAGTTGAAACATGGTAATTACTGGAGGTTTGTTTTTTTTATTGTACTGTCATTGATAATTGTTGTTGTGTTTTGAATACCTGGCTTTTTTTTATTACTGGAGTTGCTTATTTGGGCTTTTCCCCCTCCTTTCAGGGCAGCCTGAAAAGCAGCCATCAGATTTCTCCACAGGAGTTTCTTAGTGAGCTGAAAACTGGGACGGTGGATGAGAGACTCTTTGCCTGTCTGGAGTCCCTCCGGGTTTCCCTGACCAGCAACCCAGTCAGGTAGGCAGTGTGACGCTTGCTTTAGCGCAGCTATTCTTCTTCCCAGGAACACACGGCCCAGCCCATATGTGGGTGATGTGTTGTTCCACCTCACGGCCGTCCCCACTGGTCCCCTGATGTCAGGCCAAAGCAAACCGCATGCTGGTTCTCATTAATATTTATTACTGATACACAAGTGCCTGTGGTTTTCTTGCCCGCCTTTTAATTGTTTGATGCCTATCTTCACAATTACCCTGCTGTTTTTCTGCATTTGTATCACAAACATGACATGAAACATCGGAAGGGGGTAGCCATAAATAACTTTTGAATAATTTAAAATCTTTTGCTGCACTGGCTACCTTAATTTAACATTTTATGTTTTCTAATGTTTGCATGAAGAAGGATGGTAACCAAGGAATGGAAAGAAGAATATAAAACTTATGCTGAACTTCAAGGTGGTTTTCTTGTGAAATTGGCTGTTATGAATGTTTATCAATGACAGCTGTAGACCTGGATGCATATTTTCAGAATTATGGAGAACGCTTTGAGTAATGGCTGTTTGTGAGTTTAGGTGGCAGAAAGAGCAGCGCACCCATCTTAGGGCAGCTAGACTGGCTTGTGGGCCCTATTAAACCTTGGGTTTGTCATTGTTTGTGTATCCAGCAACGCGAGCTTATTCCTCCTGCCGGCGTGGCCTCGGAGCAAGAGAGGGAAAGAAGAGAGGAACTGTGGGTTAAAATACTGATGTGTGTAAAATTAGAACAGACCTGTAGGAGAACTGCTTTTTGTGATGGTCTCAGCAGCGATGAGCTGTGACAGCATAGCAGTGATAAAAGGCAGATAGTCACACGGCATTGAGGGTGGTCTGAGAAAAGCCCACTATACTGAAGCAGGACCTGACCACCTGTGGTGGAAAGCTGCTGGCAGTGGGTGACGGCATGAATCATTCACAGAGCCAAAACGACAAACCGAAGACGTGTCCAAGTAAGCTCCTTCTATACCAGGAAAACGTACCGTTTAAACTGGGATATTGTATCGTGTTCAGATAAACAGAGACTGGCAATTTCAGAGGCTGGCATTATGAACCAGCTGTTTGGTATATGGATGCTCCCTGGCCAGCACTGTCGCCTTGCCTCTGGAATCTGTACATTTACCCTGCATTTTGTCGGTTTCCTTCAGGTATTCTGCTTTACTGCTGAAGTCCAAAGTCACACAGTTGGGCTAATTTGGTTTTTCAAAAATTGTCTGTACTTTATGTGAGTAGGCGCCCCTCTATGGAATGGCACCCCATCTTGGATGAAGCCAGGCCTTAGAACCCGACGTTGCCTGGCATGCACCCCCCCCCCCATGGCCCTCACAAGGATAAGCCGTTAGATGATGAGCGAGTTACTGTGTGTGGCATCTCGGTGCATAACCACCTTTAAACAAGGTGGAGCTAGTCAGAGGTAATTATAAAGTGTGACAGTTGGTCTGTTACTGTATTAAGGATCAATAATGTATTGTAATAGTCAATTAAAGATGATTAAGTTGGGGAGAGAAAAAAAAAGCATTTTCTGATAAAAATCCACTTTTCCATTTTTTAATTTGCTTTAAAAAAAAGACACATAGCACCGGCAGCGTGGGATTTTCCTTAACCTCTGTGAACAGACCTGGTGCTTCTTACGCTTTGGACGAGAAAATGATTATGAATACCGGCGGTAGGGATACGTGACTTTGTTATGAAGGGGCGCACGAGTGTTTAAGCCTGCAGGCAGGGTTTACTGGGGTCAACAGGTCTGCGAAGGAAGAAAAGGGGAGTGCATATCTTCTTCAGAAAGGTTGCCAACAAAATGAATTCTGAGCAGACAGCGATGGGGAGGAACATCTGTTGCTGTCAGCGTGTCACCGCTGGGGGCCGACCCTGGGTGGGAACCCCGAGCTTGTCAGGAGCTCAAGAGTTTGGCAAGTACATGAAAATGCGTGTAATTAGCTGCTCATTTCTTCTGTTCAAAGCTTTT
The DNA here is from genome assembly GCA_026776945.1 of Isichthys henryi. NCBI lineage: Eukaryota > Metazoa > Chordata > Actinopteri > Osteoglossiformes > Mormyridae > Isichthys > Isichthys henryi. Next base: position 24,341,363 of record JAODJX010000037.1, read on the forward strand.
CTTTCAAATGTTTGGAAACAAATAAGTCCCTCATTTTACTCGGTCTCATATTAAAGGTGTAAATATATATGGGTTTATATACAGTAGAGGAGCCATTATTTTTATTAGTGGTCAGTATCAGTGTGATTTTGGAGTTTTGCGTATTAAGTCAGACCATGAATAAGTGGTTAGCTATTGAAACAAGTCACTTAATATCAGTGCTTTTAGCGTCGTTTGCCTAATGTGCAGACCTTCTGTATGTACTGCTCTGTTTCCCCCCCTCTTCAAAACGGCTAGTTTTTGTTTGCGCATCCGAATACTCGCGAGGGATCTGGGGGAAGGTGTGGTCATTATGTGCCCCCTGTTGTCTGGATGGGGACAGAGAGGAAGCAAATCTGATTTTTTGGCAAGCCCTGTATGCTCTGGCTACAGATCAGCAAGCCTCTGGCAGCCGTTGGGGTATCATTGGGGACTGTGTGCTAGATGACGGGCCCTCATTTCCGGCTCCGAGTGCAGCCTGGTGGACATCTTCCATTTCCTTTCGTTTTTATGAAGGTGACTTTGCCTCTCTGATGCAGACAGTTTGAGATAGATGTTAAATTGTTTTCTTGCTGAGGTGAACTTTGAGGTGGTTTTCTTGTGAAAGTATGAAAGTTTTTTATTTTTTTGTGAATGGCAGCAGCAGACCTGGATGTATATTTTCAAAAACAAATAGAAAATTAAATAACATGATTTCCATCAGTTTTTTTCCCCCCCAAGACTCTATCCAGCTAGTTCATTCTAATTAGCCACCTGCTTAACAGCTCATAATGTATGTGTGATGGAAAGCTTAGGGCTCTATGCAAAGTACAGCTAACATTTATCGTCATGTCTAAATCCATTTTGCCATTTTGATGGTGGAAAAACCGCAATCTCGATTCATACCTCTATACCTTCTCATATCCAACAATGGTTCTTTTGTTTTGTATTAGATCAGCTGGATCAACAGTAGCACTCCTACTTTTCCCAGATATATTTTGAACTGAATTGTTATAGAGCTGGACAATTTGCATCATTAATACCACAAGCTATACAATTCTTACAACAAAATCACATTGCGAAACTTCCAAATTTTACATTACCGTTCTGTCCTGTACTTTATTTCTTTTTATGCTACCCTGATCTCTGATTCTTCCAACCAGATTGCAGTTAAAGCTTGGGACACTTCATTTGTCCACAAAGCCGTTCTTGTTGTTGTTTATTATTATTAGTATTATTATTATTGACCTTGTTTATCATTGCTTTCTGAGTTTGCAACTGTTTTCAAGATGGCAGTTTATTGTGTTTAAGACGCAGACTATTTGTATCACCAATTGACAAAGAAAGTTCCACCCCAAAGCACCGGAGTACCAAAAAAAAAATACCCCACTGCCACTTTTGGCACTGGAACTTTTGATGTGGCTGTTCTGGTTACCCTGACTGAATGGTTAATGGTGCGTTTCCTTTTTGTTGTCAGAAGTTAATATGCCAGTCCTGGATCAATCACATGTCTGGTACAGTCATGTTTTGTTGTGCAGTTTAATGAGTGCAATGAACATTTAAATTTATGAAAAACAATCTCTGTAGAGAATCGCGATCTCAATTCTAAGCAAAAGAATCTTAATTCATTTTTTTTTCCCGAAACGTGCAGCCCTCCATTAGTGCATCTTGAGGGTGTAGCTGTGTCTGTAATGAGCGGTGTTCACTTGCACGTTTCTGAAACATGCCGTTCAACCATGCGCCAATCACTTTAGACATGCTTTTCATTGGTCAAAAGCACAATGTCATTTCACGGCCTTAAAACAGCAAAAATAGCATTGGATTAATAAGGTGCCCGGCCACGTCTTATTTAAAAAACAGCACTCCTACAAGCGGAAAGCAGACACACACTGTAAGCATTTGCTATTTTGACAACATGTGCACATGACGGGAAAATAAGCAGTACACTGGTACGAAACTAGCAAAACCACTTTGTGTTGTGCTTCTTGCAGGTGGAGAATAGCGCCCTCAGTGTAATAAGACCTGAAAGGTCTGTGTTAGCGATGGAGAGTCAGGAAATATGGAAAAGATGAAAAGGTGTGCGAAAAATCCTTGATGGAAGCTCAGTAGAGCTGCTCAAGTGGATTCTGTATTTACTAATTATTTTATGGCAAAGGAGGATGACATTATTGCTTAGTTTTTGTAATGTCAGATCACGGCCTTTGGTGCACTGAAGTTTCTCAAAATAAATAAAAAATGGTTGAAATTACAGAAATAGTGTATAATATATCTGTTCTATAAGTAACCTCGCGAACTGGCATGTAATTGATTTTAGGAAAAGAAGCAGTATGACAGTAAAAGACAAGTGGATGAAAATGGTCATGCTTTTTGAAACTCTGCTGTTCTTTATTTGGAATCTTGAGTCATGTTGTATAAAGTGTGTTTAGATTTCAGCTTTTACTCTCACTTTTTTATCATAAGAGATTTGCTAAATTTCTAAAGAATGAGGTGGAAGTGTTGCAGCACATTTAACACTGAGCTGTGTCTATGACTGCAGACACAAACCCTGCCGGTCCCTCTGAGGTGTTAGAGATGTATCAGGCTTAGGGTGGTCAAAAGAGGGTATTGCTTTGCCTTTCATGCCACATCAAACTTCCCTATGGAATGGAAAATTCAAGATAGCTTTGACAGACTTTAAAAAAAAATAAAAAATTTGTACCAAGCAATTGTACCATGTTTTAAAGCATAAAAAATAGTCTCTCATTCCATGTTGACATTATTTAGGAATTATTTCATATTGTAGTTAGATGTTCTTACCTTTCACAAAGATGACATTAAAACTGCTGACAGGTGAAGCAAATAACATTGATTATCTTGTTGCAATGGTACCTGTGAAGGGTGCCATTATATATTAGGCAAGTGAACAATCAGTTTTTGAAGTTGATGTCTTGGAAGCAAGTGTAAGGGTCTGAGTGACTTTGACCAGGGCTGAATTGAGATGGGTCAGCATCTCCAAAATGGCAGGTCTTGTGGGGTGTTCCTGGTATGCAATGGTCAGTACCTACCAAAAGTTGTTCGAGGAAGCCCAACTGGTGAACCAGCAGTAGGGTCATGGGCGCCCAAGACTCTATGATATGCATAGGAAAGCTAGTTCTTCTCCTTCGATCCCACAGCAGAGCTACTTCAGCACAAATTGTGGAAAAAATAAATGGTGCCTATGATTGAAAGGTGTCAGAACACAGTACATCACAGCTTGTTGCATAGCCACAGACTGGTCAGAGTGCCCATGCTGACCTCTGTCCACTACTGAAAGTTCCTACAATGGGCACATGAGCGTCAAAACTGGACCATGGAGCAATGGATGAAGGTGTCCTTCCCAGATTAGCCACGTTTTATGTTAAATCATGTGGATGGGTGGGTGCACGTGCATGGTTTACCTGGGGAAGAGATGGCACCAAGGTACATTACGGGAAGAAGGCAAGCTATCGAGGGCAGTGTGACGCTCTGGGTCCTGGCATTCATGTGGATGTTATTTTGTGTGTGCCGCCTAAACATTGCTGCAGATGTACACTCCTTCATGGCAACAGTATTACCTAATGGCCTCTTTCAGTAGGATATTGTACCCTGCCACACTGCAAAAATTGTTCAGGAGAAAGAGTTCAAGGTGTTGACTTGAAATTCCACATACCTCAATCTGATTGAGCGTCTGTGATGCGCTGGATAAACAAGTCCGATCTATTGAGGCGCCACCTCTCAACCTATAGGACTTAAAGGATCTGTTGCCATGTCTTGGTGCCAAATACACAGGACACCTTCAGAAAGAGGTGCAATGATCTGATATTCAGGATCGGTATCAGCACCAATCCATACCTGTTTTGATGGATCAGGTTTTGGGGCCATGATGGTCCGTGTCCAATACTAATTTAGTTTGCCATTCTGTAAAAAGAACTCACTCCTTTCCTTGTTAAATTGATTTGTACTATCAATTGCATGTCTTTCCTATTTTTGGTGTGTTTTGGTGGCATTCAAGCTAAACGCTAATGCTGCAACTTGGTTTTCTAGCCATTTTGTGGGTGAGAGTGCTGTGCCTTCTGCCTGCTATTTGACGTCACCCTTTGCAGTAGGAGGAGTGTAAGAACATGAGATAAAAGGTTGACAATAGTAAATGCGACTTGCATGCTTGCAAAGCAAAGCTAAAAAATGTCTTGGAAATATTTTATGCTTCAAACAACTACTAGCATTTTCTTTTCTTTTGTATTTACTAGTTTACTCATATTGGCTGATACCCTCTGTTCAAGTATCAGGATCGTATCGGCACTGAAAAAGTGGGGATCGATATACCTCTACCGTCAGATCTTGTGGAGTCCATGTTTCGATGGGTCAGAGCTGTTTTGGTAGTATGAGAGGGACGTACACACTACGAGGCAGGTGGTTTTAATGTTATGGCTCAGTGTTGTACATGCACCGGTAGCTGATTGAAATGGCAGGAATGAAGATAAAAAGGTATACAATTGAAGCATATTCTTATTGTTCACCAGTTGTTAATCTGCTTTCTACAATGGGGGCTTTCATAGTAAGATGCTGAAATCGTTTTGCACTCAAAACACTCCTATACATTTACTGTATGTTGGAGCTGCCCAGGAAACCTAAGCATATGTCTTGTGTGGTGCCTGGATTGCATTAGATTGAAATGCAAGATTAATTTGAAGTTTTTGGACATAACCTTGTTAACTGTTGAAAAATGAAATGGTATTTTTCAAAAAGGTGATACTGCTCTGATTTCCATGAAAAATGTCTGGATTTGGCCAAACATAATGACTGACAGATCAAGTTTTGCTTGGCTAACTTGGAATCCATTGGTCTGCTGATTGCACACCTTCAGTCTTTGACACGTCATGGAGGGTTACGTAAGTTTCCAAAATATGTTGCTGATCTCATTGGCCCTTCCTTCTATTCGTCGCTGATCTCATTAGCCCTTCCTTCTATTCGTCGCTGATCTCATTGGCCCTTCCTTCTATTCGTCGCTGATCTCATTGGCCCTTCCTTCTATTTGTCGCTGATCTCATTGGCCCTTCCTTCTATTCGTCGCTGATCTCATTGGCCCTTCCTCCTGTTTTATTTGAGCTCATTATCTTGTCTTCAACCTTCTAACAAAAACCTGTGCCATTGCTAAAATGAAAAGCAGAATATATGCTTTAATTGCATTTAATGTAAGTGATAAATGGATCTGACAGATAACTGGAAATTGGTTTTTGATATTATATTAAAGCTGACCTTCAAGTTTAAATTAAGGCTTTCAATTTGTTATTTTGTCAGATATACAACGGCAAGGCATACAACTAGCTCATTAAAAATTGATTGTGGTAATACTGATTATACTAATAAGACTACATTTTGTTCGGGTTCTGTTCAGTTTTTAATATGGCTAACCTGGTTAACACTGTCAATTTATAAATTCTTTCTTTATACAGAATTACTTGGTTTTTGTCTCTACCATTCAACAATGTTGTTGTTATTTCTGCATGGCTAGTCCACTATCGCATAATAATGTAACTTTCTTTTGTCTTTATTGTACTTAAATATTATCTCCATTTTGCTCTTTGTTGCCAGAAGATCAGTAGTCAGTCTGGTGTCTGAAAAGCTCATGTTAAGATATTCCATGTTGTAGCAGGTGCTTTAACATTTGAGCAGATGTATAACTGCAGTAGTTCCTTCTTGTACAGGCTGGTGAATAATTGACCTGTGTTGTGGATACACACACACACACACACACACACGGGTACTCTTCACTTAACGACTAGGCCGTTAAGCAAGGAGCCGCCCCTTACCGATATTTTAAGCATACTGTACTAGTAGTGGGTTTGTGTCAGTCATCTTTAGATATTGTTTTAATGTCGCCTTTGCACCATTTATTACATTTCTAGTGTATTTATAAACAGGGATGCACATAACTGGTATGCAAGCATGATTTCACCTTTAAAGTAATACGTGCGGCGATTGTAGCATCGGCGTAAATGCGTACTTATGTGCATTTGTGCTGATTTGACAAGGAATTATGCATTTTAACCTTTATATGATGTTTGTACTTTATTTGTGTTATAGAGGGTAAAATGTATGGTAATTATTGGAAATTAATGTTTTCCCAAGTTTACATAATTATGAATACATAACCTTGTTTTTCTGGTACGTTAATGATAAGTTGCTGAAGGTGGTAGTGTGTTGCAGCCTGCCATTTTACTTTTTATCCAGGTTTAGGCTTTTTTTTTTATTCTATTTTATTTTACTACTTATTTCTGGTGAGTATTGCAAAGTAATTTCATTATGTGTGTAATCTTATCTATTACCGTAGTTAACAAAAGCTGCTAAATTCTGGAAAAGTCAATGGGATACATTTTGTGGAATGCACCTTGAAAAAATTGGTATTGTGATTATGGGACATATGTTGGGAAAATGTAGTTCTTTTTGAAGCATTTAAATGTAATCGCATGCTCATTTGACTTTACCAGTTAAAAGCAGGCGCTTCTGCTTATTTGAGAAATTGGATTGTACCCTTAATTGTGGAGATAGGCACATTGTACATTTTTACATTTCCAAAATTGCAGCTGATTTTAATTCTGCTTTTGAATTTAGAACTGCTGTTCACATAGCTCACAAACTCTATGGATGTCCTTATTGGCAATAAAAAGAACTACAAGATAAATAAAATTCTTTCAGAAATGTAATCTTGGGACAGTCGTTTTTGAAATGAAAATATCCTTTAAGTCTAATATTCAGTTAAGACATTCCACATCTCAGTTGCTGTAAGCAATGAACCATAAAAAAATGTAGATGTTTAAAATATTTCTGTCAAATTCTTTTTGAATCACTTGTTCATTATATACATTTAGCGATTGAGTTTTGAAATGGAGCTCACAGCTGTCACAGCTAGGTCCTCACAATAGGCAGTCCTGACACTGTAACCCCTTTCATCTGTCTGTGTGGCTGCCCTTAATGTTCTGCTGCTATTGGCCAATGATCAGTCAGCACTCCGATAATATCCAATGTTTCCTTTGCCTTGTTAAGGATTATTTCAGCCAGTGTGACAGGAAGTTTGACAAGACATGGTCATGTTCCCTAAATTGCACTGGCTTGTTAGAACTTTCGGAACAAGTGTTCTCCAATTTAAGGAGCCTCTCTGGGCATAGTGAGACACTGTATTATTCATGTACTGAATCTCTAAGTAGAGAAAGCTAGTAAAAGCCATCTTGGCATGTTAACCCTTCAGATTGCTATTTATGGAGTTATTTTTGTGTTTCCTAAATGGTTGTTTAAAGGCTGATTAGGTGATCAGTATATGATATTGTGACATCTGTAGAATCTTTTTCACCAATAAGCACAGTAAATGTTAATTTCTTTAACATTTTAGTCACTTTTTTTTCTTTTGCGAACGGCAGGGGCCAAGACTTTGATTAGTAACAAACTGCACATCTGTTTGCTTTCTAGCAGGAGATTGCTGGTTCAGCATTACAGTGAATTTGTTTTTATAGAATTCCTCAGAAGATACCTTTTGCAAATAGTCTTTTTGGCCATTACATTTGTGTACATTGTACTGCCTTATTCCTTCAGTCATTATTCTCTGATGTGGTCAAAAACAAAAATACTACAGTAATGTCTGTCTGTGCAGCTCAATAGTATCAACCTTAATGTTCTTTTTCAATTCGATCGCTTATCATGCATACAACATACATGTGACATACATGTAAAAGCATAAAGACTGCCTGTTTTGTGACCAGACCTGTTCTCAAAGCTTTTTTTGCACTTGGTATGCTATTTTGAATTCATACATGATTGCTCAAAAAAACACTGTTACAATCTCTGGAGAATCATGGTGTTCTTACTGAGCCTTGATGTTAACTGGATAAGATGCCTTATTTTTTCTTTGATTCTTGTCTGTTTCCCGTAATTCCCAGAATTGGTGTGTTGAAATTGGGTTGTTTTTTGTTAGTTTTTGCGTGTCCATGATCACCTTAGATCTATGTTGAAAACTGCCCATTTAAGTTCAGTCTTTTTGTTCAAAGTAACACTTATCTTTTGATGTACATATAGCAATCTCTCACATGCTGCTTGTTGGAAACTTCAAGCCATGCCCACGATCATTGTCAGCATTGCAGCTGAACGGTTTGGCGAGGAGGAGAACTTCTTATGCAAAGAATCATAGAGCTGCAAAGATCCACAACCTGAGGAAGGAGATTAAAGCCCTGAAGGCCCAGCACAAGGTGGCAGGAGAAGAGGAACGCATTGGCTTAACCCAGTTAATGTGTATCCTACAGAAGAAGAAGATCAGGGTTCTTCGCCGGGCAGAGTGGCATCGGTGACGGCGACGTGAGAGGGCGCGTGAACAAGCAGCCTTTATCGTCAGTTCACAAAAGACCCTCTGGGGCAGAAGCGCAGCGGAAAACTTGCCTCCTTACAGGAAGAAATAGACCAACACCTCAGACAGATGTACAGTGACTCCAGTAGAGAGCAGGAGCTGGGAGAACGCAACATCCTCATCGATCCCCCTGAACCGGAAGAGCAGTTTGACTTGTTGGAGGTGCAGCTGAAGGAAATCAGGGAGGTCGTCCACAAAGCAAGAGCGAGTTCTTTTCCAGGATCAAGTGGCACTTCATACAAAGTGTACAAGAACTGTCCGAAACTCCTACTGCGTCTGTGGAAAATCCTGCAAGTCTTCTGGAGAAAGGGGAAGATCCCAGCACAATGGCGAGTGCCTGAAGGGGTGTGGATCCCGAAAGAGGAAAACTCCACCCACCTTTACCAGTTCCGCATCATCTCCTTGCTGTGTGTTGAAGCCAAGATCTTCTTCAGCGCCATTTCCAGGAAGCTGTGCACCTACCTGACAAAAAACATCTGTATCGACACATCAGTCCAAAAGGGTGCCATTTCAGGAATCCGGGAGGTCAGAGAGAACGCAGAGAGAAGGCAACCTGTCAGTGCTATGGCTTGACCTGGCAAATGCATTCGGCTCCTTTCCACACAAGGTTGTCCAGCTCACTCTGGTAAAACAGAATGTCCTCAGCAGGTGTAGAGACCTTATTACTGATTACTACAACTTCAGGATGAGGGTCTCTTCTGGAGCAATTACATCTACTTGGCACAAAGTGGAGATCGGCATCATTACAGGGTGCATTTTCTCTGTGACACTGTTCTCCCTGGCCATGAACATGCTCACTAAGTCAGGTGAGCCAGAGTGCAGAGGGCCCCGAATGAATTCCGGGCAACAGCAGCCACCCATCAGGGCGTTCATGGATGACCTCGCAGTCACGATAGAATCAGTCCCAGGCTGCCGGTGGATTCTGAAGGGACTGGAGAGGCTGATAGCATAGGTCCGGATGTATTTCAAACCTGCCAAATCAAGATCCATGGTGCTGAGGAAAGGATAGGTGGAGGGCAGGTTCTCATTTTGCATCGCAAGCTCAGCCATTCCAACAATCACAGGAAAGCCAGTCAAGAGTTTGGGCAAGGTTTTTGACAGCTTTGACATGTAGTCGTGGTAGCTAGATAGCCATCTGGACACAAGTTGGGGTCTGATCAGCCCCGGCTGGGTCACCTGGATGAGGGTGTATGATGCTGAAAGACCCGAAACACCCAATGATTCCGGGAACATCATTGATGATGTGTCCAGAAGCATCAGCAGATGTATTTACACACTTTGCACCAGTCATTATGTAAATTACAAAGGTGGTGTTACATTTTTAACATTTCTTTTTGTCTTGCCTTTTTTTTTTGAATTCTTCATTAAATATTTTGAGCAAAAAAATGGAAAGAATATGAAGCCCTGCGATAACTTTACATGTCATGGTGAATATTTCTGAAGCTTGTGCTCCCTTGAAAGGTCTGTGCAATGGCTAAATGGGTATTCCAGACAAATATCTCCTGCCTTTGTCCCCCGTCTACAGAAGGAACAAGGTGTCATGGCGCATTGTCAGCTTCCTGAGAATTTTGTATAGATCAACTGAAGAATTCCATGTTTCCCTAATCCTATTGACGATGAAACCATAATGCAGCTCAGCAGTAAGTTACGCAGGGTATCTGCGACATCATAGCTGTAAGTTACGCAGGGTATCTGGGACATCATAGCTGTAAGTTACGCAGGGTTTCTGGGACATCATAGCTGTAAGTTACGCAGGGTTTCTGGTGGTGCCTCACAGCTGAAAGTTACGCAGGGTTTCTGGTGGTGCCTCATAGCTGAAAGTTACGCAGGGTTTCTGGTGGTGCCTCACAGCTGAAAGTTACGCAGGGTATCTGGTGGTGCCTCATAGCTGGCTAACCTTGTATCATGTATAATTGGGCTCACGTCCTCAGTGCTTAAGATGAATTTTTTATCTCATGTGAGAGCCTCATTTCTGCTTTATATTCTTCACTGATATCATGGTAAAGTCATGTTTTATTTCTTTTTGCTGAATGAGTGCATACGCTAGAATATTGAGACTCTCAACATCTTCTCAATTTGAGAGGTGTGGTGACAGGTGCAGCTTTGTTTGAATGAAGTGTGTGAATACTGTTATAATTTGTCTATATGTGCATGTGCTATTTGCTAAGTTTTTTAAAGAACTTAATGTGCTCCTTTTTGCTTCTATTCACATTAGTATATTTCAAAATAGACCTGCTGTCGTATACCTTTAGGTTCTGTTTTAAAATGGCTCTTCAGTAGTAGATCTAGACACTCTAACATACTGTATTTTCCCAAATCATCATGCCAGAAATGATTTAGATTATATATTGAACCAGTTTCTTTTTCGCACGATAAAATAACTTCTTTTGATTAGTTTAATTTATTTTCAATATTTTGATGGAACACCTGTTTCTTTTTTCCAAGTACATTTTTTCATTTGTATTTCAATTGGAAAATATCCTGCAAATTAATATTATGTGGGTGGGCAAATTCCTTTTTTATGACAAATTTAATAGAGGCAGAGCTCCCTTAGCTTCACCTTGAAAACTCGCAGCGACATACATGCTTGAATTTGATTATTAGATGCTGGAAGGCATGTGGCTTGTTGATTAGAGCTGCGCGGGGACTGCATTCTAATGACAGCCAATGTCCTGCTTCCCCCTTCCTCACAGGCTCGACTCGCTGCTCTGCTCTCACTCTCACTCTCAGATAGCACAGTGTTTGATTTTCACCTGAGGGAGGCCGGAACATGTAACCTGCGATAATCAGGTAGTAGCATTTGACCCCTGAATAATAAATAAATGTCAGGCACACACAAGTGACATTTTCTTAAGAGTTATAATATTGTTTTAATGTTAACCAAGGAAACCTGGGCCACTGTTGCTTATCTCCAATAATTATAAGGAACTCAAGGTCAAGTCAATGATGTATTAATGATCATCTTTTTTTGATTGTGAAAATTGTCATCAAAATGCTGATGCTTGTAAATAAGCAGCGGCATGCTGAAGCATGTTCACCCATTGGCTATTTAATAATTGTTTTGTTTGAATTACTGTAACATAGCAGCATGTTTTCTTTCCTGTTACAATATATGTTTAAGAGCATCATCAGAACACTATAGGTACTCTAAGTTCATCTTGGAAGTCTCTAGAATAAATGACCAATAAAGTACCATCGATAAAAACAACCTGTAGAGTACTATTCATTATGTTGAAGGAATAGTACATAAGTACAGTAGAACACATTTTTAACACATAAGGTTGAGGAAAAACTCAATGTTGCTGCCGTCATAGAAAAAGGTGGCAAAAGCTCTTCCTTTTCTGAACTGGCTGTTTGTAGCACGGCTGCAGTGGAAGCTTGAAAACTTTGTTTTTCAGACCCCAGAAATTGCTGCTTGCAGCTGCATTTCATCATGCGTTTGTCTGATGACTGTCAATGTAGTTATTGGGGGGGGGGAATCATTTTTCTGTAACAGAAATGGCTCTCTGTCTTGGTCTTCCGAGGTTTATTTATTTAAATGTATGAATGTAAATGAATTATTAAAATGAGGCATAAATATTTATAGAAGCAAATACTAACCATGTGTAGTAAGGATGCAGAAATCAATTGGCTAGTAACCAGAAATAACCGATTTTCGCCCTGATTGCTGGTGACTGGCAAAGGGTCAGTGACGCTAAATTCTAGCTGACCGTTTGGTCCAAAGTGATGTACAAATAAGGCATAAAGCACATCACAAACATACGCGACTAGACGTGTGGCTAAGCTGAGCTTCCAGTGAACGCCCAGATACAAGTGAATGGCTTAAAATTATTACTATTACCGTAGAATGAGAGAGCTAACCGGCATGTGCCCTTTTACTATACTTGAGTGTTCGGTGGCTGCCACATTAACAAAACAGACTGAAGTGAAACCAAGCGATTTCAACCTGCAAGACATCATGGTGCTCTCTGTATATCTCACTCCTCATCCATCCATCCATTTTCCAAACCGCTTATCCTTACTGGGTTGCGGGGGGTCCGGAGCCTATCCCGGAAGCAATG
>JAODJX010000037.1:24363741-24381197 GCA_026776945.1 Isichthys henryi
TTCGCCCGGGGGGGCGGTCTGCGCCCCCCCCCCGGCCCCCCCCCCCCGGCGGCCCCCGCCGGGCCCCCCCGCGCGGGGGCGGGGGCGGCGCGCCCCCCCCCAGGTACAGAGACTACAAGTTCTGAAATGTTGCAAAGAAAGGGAAGGAAAAAATATCGGTCTGCAATTCTTTACAATATTGGGGTCAAGAATGTTTTTTAGGATTCATGTAGCCTTTGCTTGAAGACTGAAGGGAAAAAACATATAGAAACAAATTGGGGTCAGCAGAAATCAATGGATGTGGGAAGAGAGGAGATATGGTCAGGAAGATAGGAGATAGATTCGCACAATACGTTTTGTTTGTAGCCTCATGAGACCAAAGCTTCTGTTATGTTTCTAGACGGAAGCATCTCTTTCCAGCTGAACCTAATAATACGAGTACTAGACCTAACCTGAACAGACGTGTGGGATATCTCAGCTGAACATCTGGAACCAGGAATGATAATATACATTTCCATTTATTTTTTAGCAGATATTTTTGTCCAAGGTGATGTACAAATGAGTCAAATAGTTCATCGCAAGCATGCAGCTGTCAAGCAGTTAATTGCATGTAAGCGCTGCTACGCTGAGCTTCCGACGAATGGCCAGTGACAACAGTGACAAGTGTAAGTAGTGCCAGAGCCGTACGGCGGTTTTCAGTCACAGCAAGACCCTGATGAGACTGTTCATCAATCAAAAGACGAAGTGCGACTAAGATCATTCAGAGAACATAAGAACAGGACGGTGACAAAGCGGCGCAGTTTCTCCATCGCTAGAGATGTTTAAATAATCAGACACGTGGAAGCAAGTGCCCCTGAGTGTGTGGGCTTCCAACGCGGTATTTATGCCCCCTACAGGTCGCCTGTATGCAACTCATCAATGCTCTCGTTACGTCGCCTGATGAGCTGGATTTCAGGCTACACATCAGAAACGAGTTTATGCGGTGTGGTCTCAAAGAGGTGCTGCCGGTAAGTGTCCTGTGGACTCTTTGTATAGTGATATTTAAATGAGTTGTCTAGGCTAACTAGCATGAGGGTGGAGTAATTTCTGACTGACTGCTTCATTTATTTAAAACAGAAGCCTTTGGGCCTAATTCCAAATGGAAGTTCAAAACGGAGGAGTCTGATGTTTGACTTTAGAAACCTTAAAGTAATACCTTTTCAGTGTCCTTATCCAGTGTTTATTTCCATTATAGCGGCTGAATGATATCAGGAACGAAGGTCTGGACATTCAGCTGAAGGTGTTTGATGAGCACAAAGAGGAAGACATAACCGAGTTCTTCAGTCGGTTGGAGGAGATTCGCAGTGAGCTGGAATATCCTTACACGTTTTCCTTGTTTTTATTTAAAAATCTGGTCGGTTACTCCCATTGATTTTTCGGGGGTGAAGCACTTAGTGTTGTAACACTTTGTTTTTTGGGATATGACAGTCTGCTTTTCGTGATTATTGTGATTCTGCCCTAAAATGCTGTTTGGCAAGATCTACAAGGTACATAAGCAAATTATTTGGAGGCAATACCTGCAACCTGCCACCACTGCCCAGGAAAGCAAAGTCTGCCCAGTTTGCCTGATCTTTGTTCGGCAGGGTCCTGATAGAATCAGGGGACTAGGCTTATCAAGAATTATTAGGAAGACTGAAACACTGATGACCTCTGTCTTCGTACGGATTGTATGTAGTTCCAAATAGCGGTGCAGCTTAGCATAAAATTCCACAGCAATTGTGCATTTTGTGAAAAAAGCATATAATTTGGTACACTTGTAGCCCAAGACCTTCCAAAATAATGTGGATATTGAGCCATCAAGATTTTTTTTAATGTTGCCAGTAATAGGCATTTTTCTAAATGGCCAGTGACAACTGCTTTCAGATAATATTTCTTATCAGTGTTGGATATAATATGATATGGAGGACATAGTTAAGTTTGTTTACCATACTTAGTTCTTAGTTTGCATGCTCATAGAGTAGCATGTTAAGAGAGAGTGTACCAAGGAGGCCGTTTGTTGGGTGAGGTGCTGGTGTCCACACCAGAACTACAGTCACCCTGTAGATGGGGCTGGTCCAAGACTATGAAACTATGAATCCTTCTGTAAATGCCTACTAGGTGCAGGCCAGGCCACTTATGAACTTGTCTTCTGCAAATGTAAGACACATTGTGTTAGACGGTGCAAGTGCGAAAACGCTGCCTTTGCCTGCACAATCCTCTGCTTCTGTCAAAGGGTGTGCTGAATAAACTTCTCTGTATAGACCTTCAATTTGAGCTGTTATTGTAATTAGTTATTTTGAGTCTTGAATTGAGATAGAATTGCTGAAAAGTATCATTCTAAGGTTCCACATTTGAATTATGCATAATAAAAAATGTATGATTTGATTCTGAGATCATCCATATCAGACAACACAACTTCACTGCAATTACAATTTTTATAACACTCAATGGCTGCCATCTTCAGTCTTCAGTGATTTGTATTTTGCAAATGGGAATTCCCAAGAACTATGTATGGTAAATTAATTTAACTAACTATGCACTCAGTATCATACGATATCCATCACTGTTGAGAAAATTGATAATAAATGTAACTTCTTATGCACCTGACAACAGTTGTCGCACTGGTCTCCGTTTTGAAAACCATGGGCGACGTATTGAATATTCATGATGGCTCAAGTTTTATATTTTTGGGAATGCCTTTGTGTATCAGTGTGGCAAATTATTTGCTTTTACCGTAACATGCACAATGGTCATGCTTATCTGCATCATTAAAAATACTCAGTACTCAGGTCATTCCTTTTTAAATCCTCCGTGAAATTTTATTCATTGTACTTTGCTGTTTCGGCTTTTCTTTAACACTAAGTACTGATGTTACCGATGTTTTCAACATTGTTCAGAGCTCTGTGAAGGGCACGTGTGCAGAAGGTTATTTTCTCTCCATTCTCCAGCACTTGATGCTCATCAGAAATGATTATTTTGTACGGTAAGTATATGGTATATTTTGCCAGTTCTTTACTTGTTAAATTTGAATAGAGTAATTAGCAAAATCTTCAGTGCACCCCTCTGTTAAAAAATAAAACCAATATACTAACTGAATTTGCATATTGGTCAGTCTGAAGTTTTAGATAATATTCACTTCTCCAATTTGTCGTCTTCAATTTTCTCCAAGATTTTTTCAGAGTATAACGGTTTAGTGCAGAATTGTGTAATGTTAACTGTTCTGTGCCTGGAATTAACAGTTTGACATTCTCTTAAACTTCTGTGACATTGAGCAACAAACAGAATTGAGTTGCTTTAATCTTCTTACCATCTGAAGTAATGCAAGATCAGAGATCTTGCAATATTTTCAAAGACCTTTTTATGTTTCAGTTTGGAATAGCAGGGAATGAGTTAAACTATAAATTGATCAAAAATTCTTTCTTACCTGATCTATCCACAACTTGAGATTGCATCTATTTTTAATGGCTTTTAAATATCTAATAATACCTGCAGTAATGGGCAGCTATATGCATGAAATAGCAGACTCCCAACAGCTCGTTGGGATTTGCTGGTTAGGATGGAAACACCGTCATATAGGCAGCTTTTAATTACATTTGATATTCGGTCAAAACTAAAAAAACAGAAGCGCATGTCACAGTTCATTGTTTAAGCTACCAAATGCTGCAGTATGCAGTGAGCTCACTCTCGGTGTCCGGCAAGCTGGCATTAGTGCACCCTTATCGTTATGTACTCTCTTTATTCTGGGCATGAGAATGACAATGAATGAGAGAGATTGTCAGGTTGTTGAATTGCTCTGGTTCAGGGATTAAGTGGGCAGTCTTCCTTATTGATTTTTTTTTTTTTTGCTTTTTTCTACATCCAGCACTATAAATTGTGTTGTACTGCATTAAGCTATAGTGTGTCTTAAGTTTTTATCTCAAATCAGGGTATTTTGCACTGGTCTATTCCACATGTTCTTCAAGATGTTATTGGATTTGTTGTTAAATGAACTAATTATAATTTGGGGTAATGCATTTTATAGGTTTAGAAAAAAGAATAATGTTAAGTATGGCATTGGCAGGCATTTTTGTGCAGGGAAAAAGGGTTTAATAGTGATTTTAAATTGAAATTTACTCCCTGGTTTTTAAATCAGTTCATATTGTAATAATTTTTTTCAGTTGTGACTCTTCCTTGCCTTCATAATAACTTCTTGATTAGTAGTGTTTTCTTTTTACCTGTGATGGGTTGGTGGTTATTCCCTGCATTGTGTCCATAGAATCAGAATCAGACTTTATTAATCCCGGAGGAAATTGCTGACTTTGCGGCTGCACAATTACACAGAGGCACCGAGAGGAGAACAATACAATATAAGCATGAAATAGGAATGAAGTATTAAAAAAGGAAATTGGAGCACTGTCCAACATTCTAATTAAAATAAAATAAAGCAAAATAGGAAATCTCTACAGGAATTTTAAAGTGGGTGGATGGATGGATGGATGGATGGATGGATGGATGGATGGATGGAGCCTTTCTTTTATTCTAAGAGATATATGTAACATGCTTCCTTTATCCAGGAGTATTAAACAAGATTTTATAACTTGTCTAAAATTATAAACGACTTACTTTCTGTGTTGTGCCATTTTAGAAAGAACAGTAACTTTGCCAGTTGTTGAGTTAATCACTTATCTCTTACAGGCCCCAGTACTTTAAGATTATAGAGGAGTGCATTGCCCAGATTGTACTGCATCGCAGTGGCACAGACCCTGACTTCACCTACCGCAAACGCCTTGATGTAGACTTCAGTCACCTCATAGGTGAGCCCTGTGCCCATGAGCACATGTGTCTAGGTGTTTCTGTATGCATGTGTGCATGTGTGCACGTGCTTCCCGGGTAGCTGTCGGAGACTGAGGCTGTATAACCTGCACTTGCAGATGTGTGCACTGATAAAGCACAGATCGACGAGTGTGAGCAGAGGCTGTCGGAACTGGCCGAGAGAGTGAGTATCATCCGTCACTTCTGAGTTTATACATTCACTGAAGGGCACCACCTGTCAGTATACTATGTGCATCTCCCTTTTTGTTAATGACCAATGGCTGTAATAGGGCTTGTTTACCCATACTATACTGATCGGCTGCTGTGCAGTAAGAACACATTATAATAACCAATTTACTTCTGGAAGCCTAATTGATTGTCATGTGCCCCACCGTTTCCATATCAGCCATTTCGCTATATTCCCTTTTTGGTTAAGCTAAAAAGGTGCGTTTTAGCAGCATGGGATTTTTCACAGCCGTGGGTTATAGAGCGTGTATGCAGCTTAAGGAATGATGCATATTTGCTTACACATGATAACAGCACAAGGGAAAGTCGACACAGATGAATGCTTGATGCTCTAAAGGGATTTCAGTGTTGGGCCACCAAAAAGGCTGCTCTTCCTTTCTCTGACACCTATCTGATGTGTAGCCCTGTGTGTCGGGGGCTGATTTTACAGCTGTACACAGGTAGCTTGTCAAGGTGGCCAGTTAAATAGAGGTGAATTGCACTGTTGAGTGCTGACCTTTACATTTCTATCATGTACCTCCAGATCAGGGCTTTTTTTATATATCTCCAGATAAGGGTTTCTTAAAATAAATCTCTATGATGCTGACGATTTTCTTTCCTTAAAATGAAACCAATTAAACGGGTTTTGTTTCCAGCTTGATGAGGAGTACATGGGTAGACAGGAGGCCCAAGCTGACCTGGCCAAGAAGAATGAAAGAATAAGAGAACTTGAAGCTGAATTACAGTCTTTTAGATTACAGGTAATTCAATTCCTGACTACGGGGGGTGACTGTGATTCCCCTTAACAGTGTTCGTGTTGTTTGTGTGCAGTTTGACTGTTACTGTGTGTGTGTGTGTGTGTGTGTGGATTTGTCTTTCAAATTCTATATTTATATGAATACCTGAGAAATGAGGAAGGTATGTGTTAAATTTGGATTCATTCTGCCTCATTGTTGCTTAGGTGTGTTTGTCTGGGTACTCCTGACAAGTGATCTGAGATCCTACACATGCAAAATATAGCATATGTTGTCAAGTTCTTTATTTTCATTAGTTGACTTAAACCAGCACTGATAGATTTTGCATGTAGTTCTCTTTTTGGTTTCTTTGTTCCCAAATATATCTGAATACTTAGGATCCCTTGATGACAAATTGTGTGGCGCTATTATTTTACAACTAAACTGCAAATGGAAAATTAGAGTCCCTTCTATGAATGTGAGTGCTCTTCTGTCCTAGAACAGCCTTGCAAAAATCATTGTTGTAAATTCAATACAGGTTTTATACCTCAAGAGGTAGTGACTGCAGAGACACCATGACTGACCTTTTGTGAGTCTTTAATCTAAAACTGTTGCACAGATCAATAAGCCATTTGCTTTGTACTACACAATTTGTGGAGCTTTGTTGCCCTGGTTACAACATTTGATTTTACCTTTGGAAAACTAAAATCGAGTCCAAACTGCCGTAAGGAGTGCTTGGGGATCCTGAAGCTGGCTGGTAAGTTGTCCTTTTCACCTGCTGTTATAAGTGGTGCCAAAGAAAACGACCTGAATTTAATAGAAAGGAGGTTCAGGCATACTTGGATTTTTTAGAATCACTTGGTAAATCAGAAGTTTCTCCTCTGTCAAATTTAAATAATGATTCAATGCAACCTTTTTGTATGGAATGTTCACATTTTTTGGCAGCTTTTCATTCTTTTTAACAATGGTGGTAACTTTTACAAATATGCAGCTCTTTTACACTAGTATTTATATTTCAAAGCAGTTTTATTTGTTTCTTTTTGATGTATTGTTTTCTGTCTCTCAAATCTAATATAAGCATAAGTGACCGAGGGCTTGCAAAGGAAGGAGCTTTCTGTCTAAAGGTGCACCAGAAGTTCAAGACTGAGACACAAATGAGTTCTGACAGCACAGCCTATGTTTCCGTCTCTTGCACAGTGATCTGAATGTGCATGGTGCAGCAGGCATGCGCTTGCTGTCATTATTGCCGCTATGTCAGGCTGATTTCCATCCCCCTAACTGCCTACACGGCCCCCGTTCGTCATCACACACAATCCCAAAAAGCTGGGATGTTGTAGGGCTCTGCTAAACCAGCCAGAGTGTGCCACTCGAATGGCAGAGAGTAAACACTTATGGTGTCCTGCTCACGAATGGTGTCTTTATTAGCAACGGTGTATTTACTGCTCAGGAATCGGGTATTTATTCGGGAGACTTTGATCACTGAAGCAGTGTGGAGGGGAATGTAACTTCATAGCTGCTGTCTAAAAGACATTTTTTTTATTTGCCTAATAATCTGTTTTCTTGGAGGGTTGTAGTATAAAAATATTTGCTTCATTTTTTGTGTTAACTTTAAGACTATCATACAAAGTGATTAGTGAAATCAATCAATTTTCTAACTGTCTTGCCAGATGTAAACTGCAAATGGTTGTGTTACCCTTTGGTCTAGGATAAGCCGTGCAACACTAAGGAAAGTGGCACACCACGCAGTAGTACAACCTAATAAGTAGTACTTATTGGTAGAAATGGCTTCTTTATTTTGTCATAACATGTACTAGTTTTCCGCCTTGCTGTGCAAATGCCAAAGGGGCATTAAGAGCCAGAAACCACCCACTCACTCTGTGATTGATTAAATATTCTTTTGCCATGTATTTAGTAAAATTTAATATATAAATATTGTATATGTAAAATTATATATTTTATATATAAAAACAGCATGTGGCTCAGTGGGTTAAGCCTCTGTGCCTGTGATCAGAAGGTCTGTGGTTGAAGACCAGCCTCAGCACATCTGTGGGCCCTTGAGCAGGACCCTTAATCCCCAGCTGTAGCTCCCTGGCTCCCGCAGGTGGCTGGGCTTTGCGGTCAGCTTGCTGTCACCAACAGGGAGGTGTAAAGGCAACTTCAACAAAGTATCAACTTTTTTATATATATATATATATATACGTATACATATATATACACACACACACACACACACACACACACACACACACACACACACTGATATGTCTGTGCTTATCTGGCAGAAAGAAAAACCATTTAAAAGAAAATAGTGGAGGGAAATACACACACACACACTAAACTCCAAATTTCTGGAATAAAACAAAACCTGAATTCTAAACAGAATAAAATCATAAGTTTAAATAAAGTGAATTTTTGTTTTTATTTTGAGAGCACATTTCACCCACACCCTCCAAACCTTTTTGCATTTCTGAATAATCCCTGTTTGTCATTTTGCAGTTTGGGGCCCTTCCTGTTGGCACTAATCCTCAAGTGGCCCCGCCCCCTCCTCCTCCTCTCCCGGGGGGGACAGGACCCTGCCCTCCACCACCACCACCTCCTCCTCTCCCAGGCTGTAACCCTACAGCACCCTCCCACACCCCTGGGGCTCCGCCTCCCTGTGGAGTTCCTCCGCCTCCCCCCCCACCAGGCATTGGTGGGCTGCTGTCCTGCTTACCTCACAGTGTGCTGCCATTCGGATTAAGGCCCAAGAAAGAGTTTAAGCCTGATGTCACCATGAAGCGTCTAAACTGGTCAAAGGTAAAATTTTGCCTAATACATTATATTTACAAACCCTGAGCGCTCATCACTTGGGATGACTCAGTGGCTAAAGGTGTAATCTTGTACCTCCCAGCTTTATTAATTTGAATTCCAGTCCAGCTCAGTGTGTTGGAATGTTTCTATGGGTCCCCTAAACTGGTGAAGTGATGAATTTCCCTCTGCTTCCAGGAGTAGGTTCCTGGCTTTCAATGACCATGCATTGTATACATGCTTATGGAAGAGAGAGAGAAAAAAGTATCGATTTCTGATACTGTAAACAAGAATGGATATTCAAATTGGATGGAATTTTCCTGTAAGACATACAGATTTATGCTAAAAGCTTTATGAAATATCGAGTCACCTGAGCCATTGCCAATAGGAGATCGGCACATGGTGACCTCAAACCAACTGCAAACGGAGGCTGTAAACAATACAGACCAGTTGATACTTTAATATGCTTTGCCATTAGACATTATATCAAGCTCTGTGGGGTGCAGTTTGTATATGTTTACACAAAATAGTCACCTGATCTGTAATGGTGGTTGTAAATCTGTCTCAGAATTGAATATGCCCAAACATAACCTAATAAAATAAAAGCGGGCTGCCACTGTGCATTAATAGAAAAATAGGGTGTTCACACATCAGAGGAACAAAGTAATATTGTTGCCTACTCGACAGATACTCTAATCTCGTACCATTACGTCTGCGGTGATTTGGTAAAAGGTTATCCAGAAGGGAACCATGAACACCTGCTGCTGTGGTATTATGGTAGTAAATAATATTTAACGGATAGTGAGAGTGAACTGGGATGAACAAAGTATGCCATTGTCATGGATTGTGTGTGTGTGTGTGTGTGTGTGTGTGTGTGTTTGAGTTTGAGAGAGAGAAAGTGACGAACTGAGCTTAGTCATCACTTAAACTACAATAAAACCATTTGACAAATTTCTTATCATCCCTACTACTCTTGGGACAATTCCAAGAAACATCCCAGTTATTTAAATGTATCCTTTATTGTTGTATGTGGTGTCTTACTACTATGAAACATGTATATCTGTTTTTTTTCACGTTTTATCAATAATATAATTTTTGCAGTGTATTAGGGAAATCCAAGAGACCTTTCTATCTGAAACCTAAACATTTTTAATCTCTATTTGAAAATTTGTAGATCCTACCACAAGAGATGTCTGAGAAGTGTTTCTGGGTTATGGCAAATGAAGAGAAATATGAATTTCCTGATCTTCTTGACAAGCTTGCCCGTACATTTGGTTCCCAGAAACACCGTAAGTAAAGCCTCTGTTTGATTCATTTATGTGGATGATGAATTAACACAGCATGTATGGTACTTTTCATTTGAAACCGCTGCATAGACTGAAAATGACCTCTGCATGTTTGATTTTGATTAATAACAAGACATGAATCTGAAATCTGTCAAAATGCTGGCCGAGTTTTAAAGGTCCTGCAGAGTGATGCTCTTATAGATGCTCTGGGTGAGCATCAGACATCATAATTAACCATTTTAATTGTACTATTTAGTGTGGTCACAGTGTAAACAAGAGTCCCTTCATATGCTGAGACTTGCTGCAAACTAAAGTAAAATTAAAAACAGACTGGCTAATGGCCATTTTAAATTACTTGGTAAACTATGTGGCACTTAAATTGTTCTGATTGAGGGAAATGCATTCTGCATTAGCTTTTAACAGACTAAGATTTTTAAAAGCAAACTGTCTGTGATGTTTTGCAAATAGATTTCGTTGAAGTAAGATTTTAAATTAAGGTCATTCCTTATCATTTTTAATGGAATCAAGTTTATGTTCCATTAAGATCAAGGGATGTAGAGGCGTGACATGTTGGGTGCCTGGAGCAGATTTCAACACGCATGCATAATCACTTATTTAAAAGTGCCCAAGCCCCTAACAATACGATTAAACACACGAAGGCCGATTTTTATTTCATGCCCTGTCTGTTATCCATTCAGGCTGCACTTGTTTTGCTTTTGTAGTTCTGGTAAGCTTGCTAGTTGTTAAATTATTCTTTCCTGCATCACTTACCTGTCAAAACTCAATGTAGTACAAGGACTTTTAATAGTTTCAAGATGTGAAATGACTTTGCTGAATTACGTCGGTAAGCTGAATGTTATACAAAGGCAGTGTAATGACAAAAACAGTGGCGACTTAGGGCTGCCTGATTATTTAAAAACAATTATTGGGATACCAAAATGTTTCTAAACTGCCTATTATAACTAACTGTAACCATTATTAGCCATAACCACCTCACAGCCACAATTAACAAATGTTTCTGTGTTTAACATCTATTTGTGAATTGAGGTTCTGCTTGCATCAAACAATGTATTTGTTTGATTCATTGCGTTCTAAACCAAAAAATCGTGCGGCAAACCACAAAAATGTGAATAATCAATGATAAAATTCATTGTCAATAGATGCCTCATAATGAACTGAATAATAAGGTGGCAATTCAAGACATCTCTTTCAGCATCATAACCGATTTTTGGAGGTTAAATATAGATGCTCCTGCTTTCGGGTCACGTGTCTGTGCATGAATTGCTGACGTAGCAAGGCAGGGGAATATTCTAGACAACTTCATCTTTGTACTACTCCACTTTTGGTAAATGTATCACTATTTTGTAGCGCAGAGTGCCCTCTCCACCAAATTTCTCCACCACACTTCCAATGCCAATATTTCAAAATGCCGAAATAGTGTTGTTTTTTAAAATATCGCTTACCTCGGTATAATGTCCGGACAGTATGAGAAATTAGATTGGAGTGAACCTCCGACCCTCCTCATACAGCTGCTTAAAGTAACAATAACAACTGTAGCTATTTTTCCTACAATATTGTTGTTGACCGCTGTTATGTGAAAGTCGGCGCTGCCACTAATCAACCTAAACATGCACGATCGATGTGCACGGACGCGCAGAGCTTCCACTAGGCATAAAGCATTTGGACTGCATGTACACCATCCATAGCCAATCACCTTCTTCCGTGAGTGAGTTCCACCTGCTATGACATCATGTGCATACTCTTTGCTGTAGGAGGAACATAAGAACATCAGATAAGATGGTGATTGTGTGAGTAATATGAAAAAATAGATCGATGATTGGAGTCGCTGGCTTGGGCTGTTTCACTATAGCTTATGATACACAAGGGGCTGCAATCGCAACGATGTCTCAGTGACGCTGTTGCCGGTGGAAGAAAAATTGAAGGGCATTCTAAGCATTCGCCACTCGCATATACTCTCTTGGAAGATATTAAGCAAACACCTCAAAAACGCTGACAACAAGAGGTACAAACAAGATGGAATAGTGCGTTATGTATATATGTTTCTAGTTGCCAAATATGCTATAATTTAATATAAATCCTAATATACAAATATTTTTTGGGATACTTCTTTCATTTGTATTTACTAGTTGTTTTTTTTTTTATACGGATAAACTATAAATATTTATGTTATATTGACATATTAAAGTAAAAATTGCTCTTGAATTGGAATCTGTTGGTATTGACAGTTGTGTATCAGATCAGAACTGGAAAAATGTAGATCGGTCCATCCCTACTTGAAACTCGCTGTTGGTCACCATTTTTCCCCAGTGTCGTCCTAATTGTGGAATCATGAACACGGATTTTAACTGACCTGAGAGAGGCCTGTAATTCCTTAGACGTTCATCGGGGGTCTGCTGTGACTTCCCTGATGAGTTTTCTATGCCCTCTTGGAGTAATTCTGCTAGGCTGGCCACTCCTGGGCAGATTTGCCACTGTTCCAAGTGTCCTCCACTTGGAGATGATGGCTCTCACGGTGATTCGCTGGAGCCCAAATGTTTTAGAGAGTGATTTGTGCCTCTTTCCTGACTCATATATTTCAATGAATTATATTCTCAGGTCCTCAGGAAGTTCTTTTGATCGAGGCATGGCGTGCTGCTTCATGAGACCCCTTGTCCAACTGCACTTTGCTGAAATGGTTCTATTTAAGGGATGTGTAGATTCAACAGGGCTGGCAGCATCAAGCTTGGGTACATCTAGTTCAATTAAACCCATTATGTAGATGTGGTTCATTGGCTCATGGAGAGATTAAGGGGCCAGTTACTAATCACTTGGGTGATATGGGTGAATCTCTTTTCCTTCAATGAATCAAATGGTTATTTAAAAATTGTGTTGTGTTAATACACAGGGCAGGCTGAGTAATCCTAAATTTGTTTGGAGATCAGAAACAATTAAGTGTTATGAATAATTAGAAACACAGGGAATCAAATGCTTTATCACGACATGGTATTATTGTTCAGTTAATAAATTAATATCTCATTCTAATCACAGTACCTACACAAGCCAAGACAGGCTTGTTACTTAAATGAGAGATGAAATAATGAAGAGTGGAATAGCAAATGAGGGAGATGCTACACATGTAGCGCTGCCTACGGCATTGTCAGCATCTGGATAGCCGAGTCTGTCCTCCTCCTCACAGATGCCTAGAGTGTCACTCGGGATCAGCCATTAAAACAGTCTTTGTGCGATGATAGCAGCTACACCTTGTACAAAATTTATCTCAATTTGCTTTAGGTCATTTAGAACTGGGTGAAACATTGAATATGTCGCATCCAACCACAATTTCCTTAGCTGTGTGAAACAGAGAAATGCAAAGCTCTGTTTTGTGACTGTTTTCCTTTACAGCATGTTTACAGTTGACATTCAATGTTTTAATGCATAATAGCACATTAAATAAGTAATATATGTAGCCATAGCTTTGTGAACAAGTGTTAAAGTATTCAGCAGCAGATATATTGCAAAAAAAAAACCTGATAAGAAGGGGCGGAGCATGGTATAATCCACAGGTGTGAATGTGTGTGCGAGTGTGTGTGTGAATGTGTGTGTGTGAATGGGCTGAATGTTGATCGCATGATTAATCGATTATCTTTTTTTGCAGCCCAAAACTTAATTTAATCGAGTTGCATTCCTAATCCTAGTCAGTTCTAGCACTTGAACAAACAGCTACAGGCGTCGATTGGGTGAACAAAGTTGGGCTTTTAATAAATTATTTTTTAGAGAGGAGGGGAGTAAGTTGGTGGTAGTACAGCTATTCCTGCTGTATACCGCAACTGAATAGTATCACACCAGATATAGATTATCAAAGATTACTGTCATAATATAAAAAACATCAATGATCGATACTATGCATTTCATGCAACATCACAACAGCATATCGCACAAGAACATATCACAGAAAAATCACCAAGATATATAAGTATCATATCGCAAAAAGCGAGAACCCTTCATTCATGCTATGTGCTGCTGTTGTGTTTAAAGCCGAATTATACCAAGCTTCTCTTTTAAGCAGGTGGTTGGTCCTGATCTCTAGCTCTGGGGGAGTCACCTCTACACCCATAATTCGTAGGGAGTTGCTATCATGACCCATTCATGCTACTAATCGCACAGTTATGCTCACAAATTCTAGTTTTCAGTTGTCGCGTTGTTTTTCCAACATAATATAGCCCACATGGGCAGGAGAGTGAGTACAGCACAAACGTGGATAGACAAGTAACTCTACCCTTTATATTAAATTTATTTATATGTATGGGGATCTATGACGCATTTTTCTGTGATCATGTAGTTACCTACAACACAGTTAAAGCATTTATGGTTACCCTGCAGTATCATTAGGGTTAAATAATGTGGTGGGGATGTGTGGGGGAATATGAGTGATTAAGTGGTCCCTTACATTTAAGGCCCTTAAAGAAAACTGCAGTGGGTCCTGCGAAGCTCGTCCCACGTTTGGATCACTGCTTAGGGTGCGTCAGTGATGCTGCACAATATTCTTCAAGTTCTTAGAAATACTACCTATGAGGCTGCAGCCATCATTTAAGCCTGTGATGCATTTGTGACAGACAACACATTTATTTAAAACATATTTTACAGGTGAATAAATGTTGAACACAGTCTGGTTAGTTTTAAAAAAGACAACATGCTTTTGAGTAACTTCAGGACGAATTGTCTTGTTGCAGTATTCATAAGTCATTTAGCATCGCCTAGCCCAGCATGTTCTTGTTATTGTTCTTTTTTGTATGTGTGGTCATTATGGTAGCAAAGGAGCAGAGTGGATTCGGAATATCACAGTGCCTCATCAGAACCCGGTCGCTCAGTGCTCAAGCAGAATGCTCCGTTGCTCATTTGTTAAACTTGTTCTGCGCTTTAGTCTGGTGTGTCTGCTCAGATGGTAAACTGGGCACTATTAATCTCAATGAATCACTGATCCTGAGTCAGTCTGACAAATAGCTCATCAAAATTCCAGTAGGGTCATTGGTGGATGGCAGACCCTCATTAAAATGAGTCTCCCGTAACCACACAGGGTCCTCGCGCCGCCACAGATCCTTCTCGTTTATGGTTTCCCTTACCTGAGTGGCACGGCAGCCCTCGAGCTTCCCGGGTCACTGCAGTCTGCTGTTTTTCCCGCCGCTCTCTCCTCTCCTCTCCTCCCTCTATCTAATGAAGCCCAGCTCTTCAGAACAATCCCTTGTAATCCATAATTACCTCCCACCACTGCATTACATCTCCGTTTTCAGAAAGTTAACTCTTATTTTTGCATCTTTTCTGCTCCCTAAATGATGCCTCTTAATGAAGTTTAGTGGAGAAGCTGTATCTGCATTCTGAGTGCACGCAGCGCTCCACACGCGTGTTTGTTACCCAGCATCATGGTTCATGAACAGGGAGCTTCTTTTGTATGAACAGTAGTTTGAGTAGCCTGTGGTGTTGATTATTGTCTTGAATTTTCATTTCTGTATATCCGCACCTGTATTCTTTTGGTTTTCATTATTGCCGGCTCTCCTGGTTTTGTTTTCCTCTGCATATTCAATCCCACTGCATGAAACATACCAGCTTTGTGAAGAATTTGAAATATTGACTTTGAATTGCACAGGTATATAACAAATTTACACATGAGGAGGTCATTTTACCCATCAAGCTCCCCCAACTCTTTACTGTGTGTTTAGTTGTTCATCCATCCATCCATCCATTTTCCAAACCGCTTATCCTACTGGGTCGCGGGGGTTTAGTTGTTCAAGCAGCAATAAATATTTATTTATTTATTGTTGTTTATACCTGCTAATTTTTGGTATTTTGAAATTAACAGTATAGTAGATTTTAATATTAAATGCACAAAACAAATAATTTAATGGAAAAAAAAGATTATTTCCTACCAAAGATTTTTACTAAAATAACAGCCAATATTTCACTGTTCATTTTACAATGAAGTTTAGAGCTGTTGCTATATCCCAAAATTTCAGTGATTCGGTACGCTTTTAACTTCTCCAGCCAGCATTCATTGGTGGGGCCAGTGAAGCCTCTTTACTATAGTAAGATGAAAGTGCCTGTGTTACGAAGCATCTCCTCCTCAGATCTCAGTGGTCACTGGCGTTCCTGTACTGTGTTTGCTGTTGGCACTCAAATGCACTTTCATGCTTTGAAACGGATGTGTAACTGTATTGACTGCTATCTCAATTTCACTCCTGTGACACTGCAATGCTTGACTTTCCCCGTTCACCATTTAAATAGGAAAACAACACAGTTGTTGCCTCACACCTCTGGTACCTGGGTTTGAATCTCCACCCCAACTCTACATGTGTGGAGTTGACATGTTGTTCCCATGTCATTCATTGTGTGGTTTCCTACGGGTACTTTGGTCCCGTGCGTGCATGCGTGCGGGCACGCGCCCTGTGCTGGGTTAGGCCCTGGACTCTTGCAGGCTTGTGTAGAGAAGATGGGCGGGTAAAACATGCAGCAAATGAAAACTTTAGTTAGGAGCTGAAAATAACCAGCATATTCTTTGCCCCTTTAGACTTAGTCATTCAGCCTTGTGCTAAACTGTTGTGTAAAAAAGTTCAGACTCAAAATCAAAATACCATTATTTGTATATCTCTGCAACCTTTTCATTCCCATTATCGCCTATCTGGATTGGCAATTAATCGAGTTATAAATTGCAGCTTAAATGCATGATTTTAGGTATTGTCATTTTAGTAGAACTTTGTGTCAAACTTTGTCTCACATGCGACAGAATTAAAAGATATCTACCCTTGATGAAGATCACGGTTGCGCCTGATCTACAGCACAGTAACGATCTGGGAATGAAAACAAATCATGCTAGGATATAGGCCTGGTGCACTGGGATTATTGTCCAGCTTTTTGAGGATACCTCAGATAATGCCTGCAGTTCTGTAGGTGTTCAGTTGACAAATTTGGCCTTGGTTTACCCTACAGTGAAATGTGAAATCCATTGGCTTTAATTAATTTTGAAGGCAAAACAAAAAGTGTATTGATTCCACAAATAGTAATTTGCCTTTCAAATGATCATCTGCCCTCACTCTTAACTTTCGCTCTTTTAGACTCCTAGTCTCTGAAGCGTGAATTCTCAGCTGTTTGACACAGTTATTGTTGTTTTTGTTGATCTGGACTAGAATTGTGTCTTTTCCACTAACCCAGAATGACAGAGCGCCAGCTGCTGAGTTCATTCTGATACCTCTTAGCAATTACTGCACTCAGTCCTAATTTTGCTGGCCCTTTTTGTTTGCACTGGCGAGCCAGTTTACAGTGCCCTCTATGCATAAATTGAACCCTAAACTGAATAAGCGCTTAAGTATTGTATCCCACTTAACAATCCTTAACATCAGACACGATGAATTAATGCAACTGACCATAAAGACCCATGGACTGAAAGGAAGAACTTGGTATACCGTGATCACTGGATGGATTAAACCGTCAGACCTAATGATAATTAATGAAAAAATGTTAAATACAGTCAGTCCTACTACAGCGAGTGATATTACACTGCAAATTTGTTCTCCATCCATCCATTTTCCAAACCGCTTATCCTTACTGGGTCGCGGGGGGTCCGAAGCCTATCCCGGAAGCAACGGGC
>JAODJX010000037.1:24381628-24396679 GCA_026776945.1 Isichthys henryi
AACATGCAAACTCCACACACATGTGACCCAGGCGGGGATTCGAACCCGGGTCCCAGAGGTGTGAGGCAACAGTGCTTTTAACAGTGCTTTTAAAATGTCAGATATGGAAGAGAAGCTTGATTGCTCTGTTTGTATGTCATTTGGCTTCCCTTAGCACTTTAGGAAAGCTCTTGTATATTTTCAGTACCAATAGTTAATAAACTGCCCATTGTTAGGTTCGACCTCAGTTTAAATGTTGCAGTCATCTAGCAACAAGAAGGTATTTGGAGCCTGTTCGGTGTTCATCAGAATTAATTGTACTATTCAGTTGACATTTGCCATTAGATTATAATGACTGATTCAATGGAATCCTGAGTTTTCAACCTTATGAAGTAAGAATGCAACTAACGGCTATTTTCTATGGATTAATCTATCAACTATTTTTTACCGATTAGTCGATTTAATTGAAACCATTAATTTTCCTCCCTAAAATCAACTTGACCGTTAATTTTATTTTGACAACAACAAACTGTTTGCCATTGCAGCACTTTAGATAACAGATGACAACTTTTATACCCGTCTAAAGTTATGATACTGTAGTTAAACAAGGTAAAAAGATGTTGGTGGGTTGGCGATGCTTTTTGCAGATTAAAGTCCATCACTTTTTTTCCCTTATTTTTAACTACAGTGTAGTTTTTTTTTTTCCAGAAATGATCTTTTAGGTATTGTCTGTTTTGCTTTAGTTTTAGCTTATGATAACATTAGTCCCAACAGGCCCAACGCGCACAAACTCATCCTCATATATCAATGTAGAATAAGCTCAGGTATTTTGCACACTTTTTCATTATTAAAACACTCGTTCAATGGAAATTCTAAGTTACCAGGGAGACAACTCTACATGGGTGGGAGCTGTGATGCCGAAGGCACCATGCTAAGGAAAGTTAGATACCAAGCCTTTGTTGAGAGAAACAGGTTGCTTGAAATGGACTGGCTAATGATGTACTTCGGATAATTATGTCTCAAGTCTGTACCTACTTTGTACAGTAGATTCAGGGTCTCACACTTTGGCTGCTGTGAAATACTGGAGAGAGCTTAGGCAGCAACAGCACACTTACAGTGACTGAAAACTACATTCCAAGCATTTATACCTTCATTGCAATATGCTTCACTTTTGGAACATTTAGGGAATTCTGTCTGTACCTTAGTCTGTCCACCAGTCTGGGAAACTTCTACTTGACTGCTACCTCAACAATGGCTCTAGGTTCAGAGATTTTTATTCACTGTAGTATTTTAAGTCAAGTCTTGCATTCATGTGCACATTCATAAAGTCTGAGATTACTCTCTATCAGCATTGTGTTTCGGTATGTGATATGATTTTATGTTGTTCCAGAATATTATGGGATGTGAGTTATGTTTTCCATTACTGGTTTATTCCAAGAAAAAACAACAGCCTACAGTTTACAGCCTACAAGCTGGAAAGCTGCAGTGGGTGACCTATGAGTTCAGTGTAGCTTGTGCATCTTGTCAGGAGGTAACTTGTCGTTTGAAACAGGGCATACGGTGATCTTTTTAAGATAAGACTCTTTATTGTCATTGTCACTTGGACAATGAAATTGAAAATGTAATTCGACTCAATGTGTAGCATAAAAAGAGTGATAAAATATTTTAAATATATCAAATTGCACAGAATACTGCATTTACTATACTGATTGCACTGAACACCATCACTATCCAGGATCTGAATTTCGATCTATCTTCCCAGTTTTGCAATATACTTTGAAGATAATCCAGACTTGAACAAGCCTAAGGATTTATCTGTTAGCACCTTTTAAAACACAATGTTGCATTAACCCTTAGAACCTGACAAACACAAAATGTGCTGATTTTCATGACCAGGCTCATAACTTTAGACAAGTGTAAAGCTCAGACATATCAAAGCCATATGTCTGAAAGCCATATCAAAAATAAATTTGTTTGATGTTTGTTGTATTAATCATGTATCATTGCAATCGAGAGAACTTACTCGATCTGGTTGTCCAAGATGCGGCGTTGAGCACAAAAGTATTCCAGAGTAATCCTGTGTGCAATGAGGCATATATTTTAAACATTTTCCCGCAAAACGAATTCTTAATAATCCATAAAACATCAATGATATTCACATTTGATGGAAAACAAACCGCATATTCGCTTCCACTGTGATCCATGTACTACTCTTCTGGGGAAAAATATTCATTTTTATAACTTATTTATTATAAACCTATAAATATAGGGATAGATGAACAGTCAAAATGGACTGAAGTTTTACTAGAAATATAAAAGCAGCATTTCCATCTCTTAGGAGCACAATTGATATTTTCTTATTTGTTCACAAAAGTTTGTATATGTATGTTTGATGTCGAGCTCTGTCGGAACGGTTGAAATAGAATGCACCAATCGTGTAACGAACACCTCATGCATGTAAACACAGTAAAGTGCTACAGCATTGTTTGTTGAGGCTAAAATGATGACTAAAAGTTTCATTCTCAAATTTCACTTTGCTAATCATTGCTTTCTATCAGGTAACTTCAACAAATGGATGCAAAATCAAAGATTTCTGTCATTTCCGTCTGGCGCTAACTGTGTATTCCTTCAGAATACTAAGCCATAGAAAGGTCTCCAGTGAAACCCCTGCATTCTCACATCAGAGAGACACTAAGCTCTGCGTTTACAATATTATATTTGTAGTGCCTGCAAATGTTTATATTAGATGAGACTAAAAATTGAGAAATTTCAATAGGTGCAAGTAGTTTTTACTCATAAGAAGGATCATATCAAGACTGTGTCAGTATTTACACATTAAATTATGTCATACCTGAGTAGCCCAGAATGTCCTGAAAGCAAAAGCATACAGCATATGTGGCAAACTCATGTACATACCATGTAATGAGCCTAAAATCAAAGGGATAGAGAGACACTGAAAAATGGACAGGGTTGGGAGGGTTAATGACACTGTTTTCAAAATAGCATTAAACCTTGAGTTAAACTTTATTTTAAATATTAAACAAAGCTGTTAGTTGCTTCCGTTTAAGGTTGTTGAATAGATCTGTTGTATTACCTCCAGAAATACTGATTGTCACCCAACAAAGTTCGCTTTGTGAAATATCAGACTGTGCAAAGCCTAACCTTTGCCACACTTCCGACGCTTTCAGGGTCCTTTTTGGTACCAGCTCCTCATACACCATGCTGCTAGTTCACATTGAATAGTTTTTCAAATACCTCATGCACGATAGAGACCTTGCAATAGGGAAGCAAGAAGTAACTTGGCCGTCAGCACAGCCGTCTAGTAGGAAGTCATTCTGATGTTTTTCCAGCTTAGCACAGACCCTTGTTATTACTGATCATCGATGTTTTATGTGAAGTTTGGAAACACGAGTAGAAGGGCATGAAAAGTCACGATCTATATGATTCACATGGAAAGTAAATCGTGGGTGTCTTGAAGACTGATCATGATATAAAATTGTCAGATTTTTACCATGCCAATTCCCCCCCCCCCCTACTTTGAAATGCTTAATGCTAAACACATCTGTTTGCTGGTCCAGTAATCTGGGGTTGTTAAACTAGGCTCTTTTACCTCAAGGCCGAAGCTTGCAGATGTCGGCTTTCACTTAATGTCTCTTCCTCTCAAAGTGGTTACTCCCATAACCTCGATTTGCAGCTGTCCTTCAGATACATATTAGAAGGAATGTCCCTCCCACCCCCACTGTCCAAATACTGTCTGGTACTTTAAAATAGACCTCAATCGCTATAACTGCTTGTATAGATTGAGACTCTTTAGTCTGTCATTCCGGTATGTTTTAATTTATTTGATCGTTGTGTGACTTTTTAATGTTTATGGTTTAAAGTGAAACTCACCTACCGTGTAAAGCATTGGAATAAATGTTGGTTTTAAGGTCCATGGTCAGATCAAATAGTTCCAGCAAATATACTGAAATTGATCCCTTAAATGGATCCCTTAAAGAGCAAAGTGCTGCTATGATTTGGCTTGAAGTGGCTGAAGAAGAAAGCTGCACTAAGGAGAGAACCTTTGATATTGTCAGTGAGAGACGAGATTTCTCCATTTACTACCTGGGCCCCTGACACAAGCCAGCGATTGCCCCGCATCAGCTTGCTACAAGGTGCACCTCCCTCTACTGCTTGTTCCTTTGCCTTTATAATCATTATCACCCTCATGAAGTGTGAGCAAAGGTAGTGGCTTCCTTCCTTTTGGCTTGAAAGCCTGACTGTTTAGTAATGCTTCTGTGCCTCTGTTGACTTCAGTGTAATTAGAAGCCATTGTATTTGTGAAGGGCTCCCTGTATTTCCTTATCTAGATTCAGCCAGGAGAGCCTGTGCTGAAAGGTGCTAAAAGCATTTCAGATCAGGATTGTCACTGAGCCGAAGGATACTGGCTATTAATGTCTATGGGTGGTGTGTGGTATGGTTAATTACATGCAACCTAAAATTTGCTTGTTTTGTAGGGTAGATACTGAATGTTTTATAGCCTCCCTCCCTCATAAAAACACTGAGCAAAATGTTCAGCCTGCACATTGCTTGGTACTACAGTAGGTATTTTATCATGTTAGCTGTGGAAGGTAGGAGGTTATTTAAATTCAATGTGAGTGAGTTAATGCGCCATCCCACCCATCTGTGGGGCAGGCTGTGTCAGCTAGCGAGGGCAAAAGGCCCAGGATGCTAGCAATCATACACTGTGTGCGAGACAATAGTTGTGCTCACTGAGAAACCTTGCTTTGTAAAATGTAAGTCTTTGGTGAACCATTATATAGAAGCAAATAATAGTGACTAGGCTGTGTAGCATAAAGGTTTTCAACCTATCAGCTCCCTGTCATAATTGGACAAAATAAAAGTCATCATCCATCCACCTGTGAAAAGAGAAATATTCCAGTGGGACCTCTCTGCTTTTTGAAAAGATTCATGTGTTTTCTTCTCAAGCGTTATGCTTTTGTAATTTCATTAGAAGTGTCCCCTCAGACAATGGTGCTGCAATATCTGATTTTAAGATTCAATTGAAATTGAACTTCCTGAGCATGGCAGGTTTTGCTTAAACAATGAAACCAGACATACATACT
This sequence comes from Isichthys henryi, assembly GCA_026776945.1. Lineage (NCBI taxonomy): Eukaryota > Metazoa > Chordata > Actinopteri > Osteoglossiformes > Mormyridae > Isichthys > Isichthys henryi. Next base: position 24,386,713 of record JAODJX010000037.1, read on the forward strand.
GATGCAGTTAAACTTTGTCGGCCTTAATAGATGTTTGCAGCTATTATGACCGATCGCGACACTAGAAATGAGTAGTAGGGTGTATTGCTCGATTTATACTTTGCCTGTTTGAAAGCAGAATTTCAAAACAAGTACAGCTGTTTGCTTGATTTGGTATTACTTGGTCTTGATTTGATACTATCCATTTCCCTTGCTTTTTTCCCCTAATGATTGTTAGATGCAAGTATAACTTCTTAAATTGAGATGCACATCCGTAGAGTTTATATGGTAATATTTGCAAATCTACTGCTATATTTCAGGAAGAAAATAATTTTAAGGTTTGCTGGAAGGTTTCTTTTAATGCAAATAAATATTATTTGATTTATTTTACGGTTATTTGAGCAAATAACTGGAAACTATTAAGCTGTGTTCTCAGATCGGGATGGCTGTGCTAACATGCTTTTTCTCACATTACATAATTAGGGAATGGTTAGGGTTAAGGTTACAAAGATACTGTATAGATCAGTGATTCACAACCTAAATTTGGGTCGAGGCAAGATCTAAAAGGATTGCAAGGCAGGGTTGGAAACGACACATCCAATTAGATTTGTGAGAGAGGCATTCATTGGCGTAAATTGCATAGCACACTGCATGCTTGATCGTCGCGTGAATCTCAGCCTATACTTGACGTGGGGTTGCGACTGAGTTGGCATGGTAAAAAATTGGGTCGCGGCGCAGAAAAGGTTGAGAACCACTGGTATAGCTTGTATTCACTGTAGACAGTCAACATTGAGTTGAGTATTCATTAAATGCTGATGTGGGGTTCTCCCAATGAAATAAAGTGTCATAGGTAGCCTAGCACTCCTCTGTGGCTTACAGACTTCACATAATTTCTTGGATCAGCATTATGCAGATTTATTCTTAGTTGCATCAGTTATTCAGACCAGAGGTTTGCGACCAGATGTTAGCAATCACCTGGAGTTTACCCCTTTCCCCCCACCCCTCACCCAGAGTAATGTGTGTGCAATCAGACAACATGCTGACTCTCTTTTGGCAGAATATGATGTGTGTTAGTTTGCCTTCCTCTTGTTTTACGATACATGAGCTTCCTTATAGCTCAGCATATTCTCACATCTTGGTTCAGTTTAATTTTTTTCCCCATTCAATATATACGTCAGCGTGTCAAGATATTAACAGAAAATAGTTTTTCCCAGAGACTTCAGTCTTTGTGGGATTATCTGATTTGTACCTAATGATTTCATGAATGCTTTTCACAATAAGTTCAGTGGATATTTTCATGTTTTAATACCTCCTATAGTACTGATATTTATAGAAGGTGGCAACAGTAATAAATATCGGTCAGTATGGGTCTAAAGATGCATCAATGCATTTTGATGAACTAGTAAATAATAATAAGAAGAAGAATAGATGCCCTGAGATTCAGCGTTCTTTGTGTTCCCTTAATAGCCTTTAATCAAGTTCTCATGGTCATATATGTGAATTTGGTTTGAATTTCAGTAAAATTATTTTTCATAAGTAACAAATTGTGGTAGAAATTGAAATTTTCTGATGCATTGAATTGTATTCTAAATCTTATTTGAAATGAATTGCTAGGGGACCAATGGCAGACACGGCATTTGTCTTTGGTACACGCTGCTGGAGCTGCTCATTCGGCTCGGTGTAGCAGTTCGCCTCCGTACTGCTTCCATGTTGCGGAATAGACAGGGAGGAGTCGCATCAGAACACTTGCAGTAGTACGTTTTTAAGGGGACGGTACACAAACAAACATAAGGAAACTATTTTTTTACCGAAGTAACCAACATGGACTTGACAAATGTCAGTTTTAATTAATTTTCGATGAATTGTCCACCCCTAATTCTTGGTAATATCTGCAGTTTTACCTTGTCTGTTTTATATAATTCCAGTATTGCTCAGTAATATATTTCACTTCACTGAGATGATCATTTGAGCCAATCAGACTTCAAATGTGTCAGATCAGTCTTGCTTGTTCTACCAACGTAAAATGCATACATATCATCCCACATGCCTTTTGCTTGAAACAGTTATATGTGGAATAAGCAACAGAGGAACAACTGAATTTATTTCAGCGAATACAGGGTTCAGCCAGTGAATGATTGACCTACCTACCTGTATATGTGCATGGAGAGATCTTATGATGCAGAATGTCATGGTTACATCTGGTATGGTCATATGTTCAATGATTAAGTGTTAAATGGTGATGTTTTCATTGCATATTAAAATTATTTGGTAATAACTAAAAAAGGAGTCACTGAATGTTTCACATTTCATCCACGTGTCATTTGATCCTCTCTAAATGTAGTTTAATGATTGTATTTATGGAAGATGAGTGCTGGTATGGAGTAGCATCTACCTGCTGTGTAATTTAGAGTCACACTTCAGCTGGGTGGACCGGTGGCAGCTTAAAGTAAGGTTTGTCAGTCTCAGGTCCATGCCCCCAGTGGCGGGTCTGGGGCGGATTCTAGGTGGAAACGCCGTTCAGCCCATAATAGGCCACTGCATGGACATGAACTCGATCGGGAAAATTCCTGGCTGGTAAAATTCCCCAGTCAGTGAACCCTCCCCGCAAACGTTCTTTGGAAAGTTTGAGAAACTCTGGTTTAAAGTAAACTCATTAAATGACATTCATATTGAAGTTCACTCATTACATGACAGTGTTATTAAAATGAAGACTTTAGCTCTGTAAGAAACAACTTGGCCTCATCCTGTTTAATATAATGGGAATATGCTGCAACATCAAATATCTGACTTATTTTATGGAAATACGTCATTGTGTTTTTCCGTGTATTGGTTTGCCTTCCTCACACTTTTGCAAGAAATCTAACCAGTTTTTGCTAAGGATGAGTGTGAGAGGGATGTGTAGAAGACTCAGATTCTGGATACTTGCCACATCTCACTGTTGGGTTAGCAGTATGCACGCAGGATTTTGCAGTATATCCAGCATTTTGATTACTGATCATTTGTAATTTTAGATTTTTTTTAATCAATTCACATTTTTGCTCCCTCCTATTGCTGCTTGTGCAAGTTGCCAAGATATGGTAGAGAATTTGAAAGCGTAGAATAACCTCATTTGATTTGGTGTTCATAATATAGATCCCTCGTGATCAGTAATGTGAGCCGCACTCTTCATCTGCCCATGAAGCATTCAGCCATTCTGTCATCTTTCTTCTTCCAGTATTTGATTTGAAACCTGCCGAACTGTGATGAGGCACATTACGTCCTCATTTTGGCCTTTAGACCAAGTCCAAAGTGCCCCCAAAACCCACAGACAAAATGTCACAAGGCAGGAGATTTTAAGAACTATGGATGTGATTACAGCTGAAGTCTACAGAAACCTGTCAGCAAGATCATAATTTTGGGAATGAAGCAAGAATGATTTAGGTCATAGGCAGAGCAAGTAATAAAACGCCCACGGCATTCCATATTTGAGTACTCGACATTAAAAGAGGCGTAATGCCTATCGATGTGAAGGTTGAATAAGAATTACCTAAAATACCTGTGATTTCAATATTGATTTACTTGTGTGTGATTTCCACCACGATTGCTCCACAAATTATTTTATAAATGAAATCAGTTCATTTCAGTCGGTATTTCAATGAGAAGGTTGAAAGAATTAAAAGAAAAGAAATCTAAGACTATTCATGGCAACAATATGTTGCATTGTTTATCCTGGTGATTAAAAGAGAATATTTTTAAGATCTTGTATGAAGATATGATACGGTGGGCTCTGCCTCACACATCCATTGCATAATATGTATGAGGGCCAGATGGCACAAATCAATATGCTATGCTTGGTATCTTGAGATGGCCGATTAACCCATAAGGGCACCTAATCATTGCATCTGTTTTCAGCACCGACTAATATGATTACATTTCCAATAACAATCCATTTCTTTACCAGAGTTTAATAAAGCTTTTGTTTGGGCATAAGTCAATGTTCATTTGTGTTTTTCTCCTAAGAGTGTTGAAACCAGAACTTGGTGCTGTAAATAAATGCCAGTTACATTATAATACCCACTATGTGAGTAAGGAGCAGTTTGTACACAAGACAACGGACAGATGAAACTAAGCACAAATTTAACGTCTAGTGTAGTGTCCTTCACTGCTGGGAAATTGCCTTGAAGTTTGTTGGAAGAAGTTTGAGTTTATTTTTTGTTCAGGTGAAAGAAGCAAGGAATTGTGAGTGATGGGGTACAGCTTGTACTGCTGCAATATGTCTGCTAGGAGCAGCTGATGGCAGTGTTGGCTCTTTGTAGGAAGCGACACAGCTACGTTAAAGCACCGATGAGATCCGTTGGTTCCTGTATGTGAAGAGAGAGAGAAGTGAGATGGCACATAGCATGCCCGCACTAGCAAACATTAGAATTTCTGTGCTGTGGTACAGGAAGTGATCGACTCCATGTTGCTTAATATTGAATTATTATACTATCATATATACTATTGGAATTATTTTTGATGAAAAATAACTCTTCAGTATTGGTGGAGGTTGGATGAAATGTTGGGGTTACAGTAAGTGTAAACCTCAAGTAGGAAGATAGCAGATAAAACAAATTGCCCCACAACAAATGACGGTAGTCAACTTTTGAAAATAGCTGCAGTCCAGGGTTTCGGTCGAGGAAATAAATGAAGATCAGGCACTTTTATCAGTGTCTGAGGTTTATAATGGGAGGAAAATGCTGTATTGAATTACTCATTGAATCTTTTATTTTTTTTTATGAATATATATAGATAACATATCCCTTAGTTATTACAGGAATTGCCGATTTGAAGCTTGAAAACTCACCAATGCAGAATGGAGATGCAAGCCTAAGGTAGCATTTGGCCAGTGTTCTAGGATGGAATTGAATCGGCTTTGCATAACTTGCTTACAGCAAGGTGTCTGTCCATGGCTTCGTAATCTTTCCCTTTCTGACCAATGAACCTTCAAATTGGCTGACAGACATGGTTGGGACCAGGCTAACAATGGCAGGTCTCAGAAAAACAAACTGTTATATCTACTGAAATGTGTGTTGAGGGAGCAGGTCTACCTGAATCTGTTTAGTATATTCAACTGAAAATAGGCTGCATTCTCTGAGTCCTTCTCCAAGATCCACATATAAGGCTCTGCATGTCATTAATGTAGATTTGTAAAAGCTTTTCACAACTTAATATGGCTTTTCACATCTTAAAAATAAGAACACATAATTTTATGTTTTTCTGCTAATTTATTTATGCATGTTTCAGAGAAAAAACGTCACTCAAATCCTACTGAATTGTGGATGCAGACTGGCAACTTTAGGCAGAATGAGATTTACTGTGAAGATGACCATGGCACAGCAGGTGAATCCGCACAGTGTTTGAACTCCCAGACAGACAGAGCCTGAGCAAAAATGGCTGGGGATTTGAGGCCGTATAGTCATTTCTGTGAGTAGAAGTCCATTTCTTCTAATACTCACTTGAGAAGTTCTGAAAAACTCAGCAGTCTTCTTTTCAGCGCCTTTTATCTAAATTTTACTGATGGTGCAGTGGAACAGACGATGGCAGTGAATTTTTAGCAAGCATACCAGTGTGCCGAATTCTCACATTACGCATCGCACTTAACCATGACATTTAATTTGACCTTGGGAAGCACAGTAATGAAATTGTTTATTATATGGCACCAGTAAAATGGATTCCCTTTACGGGATGTTTAGATGCACCCCAGAGTCTCTGAGTTGCCTTTAAATTGTACACGTTTTCTTGTATTTTTATTTTATTTTTTATTCTTTTTTACTAGTTTGATGCGGTGCTCTATCATTGACACCACGTTGATGATTCTTACCATCGTTTCTCATCCTTTGTTCCTCTCAGATTGTCGTTTCGGCCTTTTGCGCAGCCTTTACACAGCATGTAAAATAAACAATCAGCATGTCGGCCCGTAGCACGCCTTGTCCTCGCTTGTACGGAGAGGTGCGGCTCGCAGCGCGGAGGTGACTCATTGAGATGCAAGGGCATACCTCGTCACCCATGCAGGCTCTCACCTCTGTTCTGGGCCTGTTCTGCTGTTGTCTGAATCAATCAGCGGAGGAACACAATCTCTCGGCACTCTGTGTCTTGTCCCCTTGTGAGATGACTTATGAAGGAGCTTGAAGGTTTGTTGGGTAAAGTACAGCACATACCGAAATGGAATGACTCCACTTTAGAAATGTGACCTGAATTCTGTGCAGTGCAAAATCTATTTACTAAGCAACACTAAATTAGGTATTAACCGCTCAGTTTGTAAGGATATGGGGAAGGATAACGGTAGTATGCTTATGCTAGTTCAAAGAAACATTATGATTACCTTAATAAATAGAATGATACATACAAGGGCATTTGCTGGGCAAACAGATGTATAATTTTAGCTTAATGACAAATTTAGCATTAGAAGAGAACCAAATTTCTACTGTGCAAATTTCTATCATGCCAATTTGTACTGTAGCAGTGGATGACCCTGTTTGTGCTTAAGTGTTAAATGAAATTATTTCAGAACAATGTTTAATTCTAGGAGTATCTGATTTTTCACGTTTCACTATTTCTCACCATATTAGTCATATGTAACTGACTTCTATTGATTTATTTTTTAACAACATTTGATATTTTAGGCATTGTGCGTGTTTATCTTAGCTTTGTAGTTTGTTTACTTCAAAGTGTGAAAATGTCTCCAGTCAGATATACAAATAGGACCATGGAATGTGGGGTTCAGACAAGGACAGGTTTTTATGTTTTTTTTTTTTTGTTTCAGGGTTAGACTTAAATATTGTGGGGTTAGGGGAAGACGGCCGAAATGGCAGAACGGGGAAATGATTGCACATGGAGGAATTACAGGTGTTGGGACTGGTATCAGCTGGTATCCAGGTTACTCCAGGCAAAACTGAACACAATTTATACGTAACATGGAGAATGAGGCACAGGGGGAACTAATCATGACAAATTATCCTGGTTTTCCCTCCTGAGAAAATAAGCAAACGTACTCTGTGTCCACAATAACCGACTGGACAGTGATGGCTCACAGTTCACAAAGTGGAAATGCGGCTCCATTCAGAATGTTTGTGGATTTTGTATAGGGGACACAGTGGATATTCTTTACTTGGGGCCAATTATATTGTAACATGCCCCATTGATTCCCCTACAAAATGTATGTTTTACTCAGCGAAGGTGCCAGAGAATCAGAGATCATTTTGAAGCCATAGTATTGTTTGGGACTCCTCGTGCATGTCATAGTGATGATATTGGCCAGTGTAGTATTAATAGAACAAGGCCAAATACAACATTATTAGTTCCATTTTTAAAGCATGCAGGAACCCACTTAAATAGCTGAGGACCCCATTTTCTAGAAAAAAGAGAGAAAAATATACTGAGTGGTGGTAGTGAAGCATCAGACCTAAGGATTTGCAAAAGATCTGTTCTGCGGAGTTCCTTATTAGTGTTCTTAATGTGTTCTTAGAGCTGGGTGTGATGGATCTGTTGGGGGCATTAAAGACCTGAAATACTAGAATGGATGCTCACATTAATTTAATGTAATAGGTCTTTGCATCATTACATATTACAGGAATATTGAAGAATATGTTGTGAATTATTCACTGCTATTATATTTTTGTTCAGATAATCTATTCAGCTTGGTTAACAAGGACATAGGTTTTTGTCCAAAGACTGCATTGCAGAAGGTTGGAGGGATATATTGAATGTAGAAGATTAGCATTTAAATACTCTTGAAAGGTCTGGCAGTATGTTACAAAGCGCTTGATTCCACTATAGATATTATGCTCCATATTTAAGTGGGCAATTGCATATTAAGGGTCTTAAAGATTCAATTAGTTATGAGCACTGTGCCAGGACTGCTCATAATGTGATGCACCCAGGCCATTAATAACAAATTTATTTGAAATGTAAATGATCTCGGTACATTTGTTGGATTTCTCTTCTGTGTCTGATCTCAATAATTTCTTTCTACACCTCTCTATTTTTATACCAAAAAAAACCAATATATTACTACAATAGTAAACAGCCCATATATGTAATATAATGGCAACATGTAATGAAGGATGGGATAAGAAAGTATATATATATAAAGGGGGAAAAAGGAGAAATGACCCAGGAATAATAAGCGCACTCTAATAAAACGCATTTACGCCTTATGACGGGTTTGTCGGAACGTAACCCATCATAACCTGAGGAGAGGCTCTGTGTACGTGTGTGTGTGTGTGTGCGTGCGTGCACGCGTGGGTGTGTGTGTGCGTGCGTGCACGCGTGGGTGTGTGTGCGCGTGTGTGGGTGCGTGTGGGTGTGCGCGTGCGTGTGTGTGTGCGCGTGCGTGCACGCGTGTGTGTGTGCGTGTGTGTGTGTGCGTGTGTGTGTGTGTGCGTGCGTGCGTGCGTGCGTGCACGCGTGTGGGTGTGCGTGCGTGTTGAGTACCCGTTTGTTTAATGATCTGCATATGAAAGATGTAGGACTGACAGAAAGAGTGGGAGACCTTTGGGACCTTGTGTGATCCTTTACAGGCTTTTAGCTGCTTTTTGGCAGTAAGAGAAGCTGAGTACTTCATGTGTTTGTATAGCCACCGCACCCCCACCCCCCGCTTCGGTTTCATTTTGACATTAAATTTGAATTATTCAACTCTGCAGCCATTATGGATCAGTTGCCTTTATCCCCATGTATATTTTCCTATCCCTTCCTTCATGACATTGTTACCTACATACGAGGTAGGCTGTTCGTTGTAGTTATATAAGGTTTCTTATTTGGTTTTTTTTTTTTTAAAAAACATTATTGTTGGCGCTAATAACTATGGCTGCTATTTAAAATATAGGAACATGATTAATCAAATTATTTGTTTTAGTTTGTAGTTATGATTCAACAGATTTTACCGGTTCCTAGCAACATGACATGTTGATATGCTGAGATGTGTGATATTGATGTAATACTGTGAACCCATCTCAACCTCTAGTGAGGCAACACTGCTCTGTCACTGTCAGTACATTTACATGCACACTAACAAAATCAAATTATTGTGTTAGTCCAACTAAAACCAGACTTTTAACGTACATGTAACGTACATAAAATCGAACTTAACCGGACTAAGACACCCAGATAATATGATCAGGAGTCTGTTTACTCCAGCTTGTGTACGTTCAGTTGGACTCAAACTGGCCTGGGCTCTCTGCCTCTGCACTTGCTCCACACTTACTTCCGGGTCAAAGCCCAGGGATAAACAGAAGAAGCCAGTACATGGAAGCAGCGTGCAGCATAGCAGTGGACAAGCTCCGTGTATGAAATGTACAGTGCTGTAAAACTGTCCAGTTCACTGCTCAAAGAGCGCTTTTTCTCCCACACTAAGAACCATACTTCTGGTACTTTAAGAAGGTACCAAAAGTACGGTACTTCAAGGTGTTCGCTTTCCACTGGCATAAAAACTACAACAAAATGACATTGCCGCATTTGAAAAATTACCTTTACCGTGCCGGCCTATTGTATTATACAAAATGCTTTATTTCTTGTCATGCTATCCTGGTCTTCTATCTGTTCTTCCAACCATATCACAATTAAAGCTTGTCACTTCATTTTCCCACACATCCATTTTTACAAATTTTATCTTTTGTTTATGTCTCTGACGTAATAGGTCAACTGGAAAAAGCTCAATACCAATAACAAGCTGAAAGGAGCCATATCGCCACCTATTGTAGCTCAAGCATACTTCGGTCAATAAATCGATTCCCCTCTCGTGCATGTATACTGGGACAAGGGCAGTTGTCAGATTAAATGGCGTAGTAGCTCAACATACTTGTGCATGTAAACATACTGTGTAGCATTCACTGATAAAAGCATTCTGATTTAGTCACTACTCTTGCGAGGTTTTATACACTCACTGGCCACTTTATATTCAATTTATTTTTATATAGCGCTTTTCACAACAAGGTTGCCCCAATGCGCTTTACAGGTGTGTTCATTGGAACAT
>JAODJX010000037.1:24396779-24407562 GCA_026776945.1 Isichthys henryi
CATAGGCTGGTAAGCCATTCCACAGTATAGGGGCCCTGTAGCAGAATGCTTTGCCACCAACAGTCACTTTAGTTATAAAGTGGTTCACCTGTTCAACTGCTCGATGAAGCACACATCTAATCAGCCTATCATATGTCAGCAGCACATTGAATAAAACCATGCAGATACAGGTCAGGAGATTCAGTTAATCTTTGCATCAGGAAAAAAAACAACATCCAGCAGGACTGCCGACTGGTATGAAAACCTCGCAAAATTTAAAATCTAGTTGCATTGGCATAGTCGCCATCTGGGGCCCTGTCCAGTGAGCGGCGATTCTCTGGGCAAGAATGGCTTGTTGATGGCAGAGGTCAGAGACGAATGGCCTGGTTCAAACTGATAGAAAAGCAACAGTAACTCAAATAACTATTCATTACAACCCAGGTATGCAGAAGAACATCTCTGAACACACAGCACATTGAACCTTAAAGCAGATGGGCTACAGCAGCAGACGACCACACTTGGGTATTGTTGCTGACCATCTCCATCTCTTTATGACCACAGTACACCCAGCTTCTAATGGCTACTTACAGCAGAATAATGCACCCTGTCACAAAGCTCATATCATCTCAGACTGGTTCCCTGAACACGACAATGAGTTCACTGTACATAAGTGGCCTCCACAGTCAGCAGATCTTGATCCGACAGAGCACCTACCGGATATGGTGGAATGGGAGATTCATGTCATGAAGTAACTGTATGATGCTATCATGTCAGCATGGACCAAAGTGTCCGAACCAAAGGTCTCTGGGGAATGTTTCAGGCACCTTGTTGAATGTATGGCATAATTAATTAGAGCAGTTCAGAAGGCAGAATGGGGTCTAACCTGGTACTAGCAAAATGTACCAATGTATTGTGACACCTTTTTAAATAAATGTCGCAACAACTTTGTTTTCCAAAGATTTCTTTCCTCTCTTGAGTATAGAATGGAGGGTGGGGGATTAAATTCTTCCTTCCACACCCCTGAATTCCATGCTCATGTGTAGCACCAACTATGTTCATTGTTGCTAGATGTAGAATAAGACTTACTTTGTTTCAGTCTTGTGGTATTTTGCCTATGGGATTTTTGGACTTTGCAACACAATGTCACTTCACAGTTCAGCAGTCTTCCAATGTGATGCAGAAAGGAGGAAGATGACAAAATGGTCATGCTTCATGGGAAGATTAACAGCGCCGCCCACATTACTGATCGTGACTGATCTATATTTTAGGCTCTGAATCAAATGAAGCAAATAGTGTTTTCTGCCCCTTATACAATTTTAGTTCTTTGCTTCCAAAACCTTAGATCCATTAGTCATTTTTATCTTTTGTCGTGAGTTCAGTAATTACTGCCTGTTTATGGGTTCTGTGGGCTCATTGAAATTATCAATATGTCTGGGTCACTAAATCGATGTGCATTTCCTTTTTGGGAGCCATATAAAGAAGCAGCATAGCCTTAGTGTCTCGGTACTTTTTAGATGTTGTTCTCTAAAGAAAGCCGTGAACATGTGAATGTAAATATAGAGTTAAAAGGGATAAAATGTGCATGTGGCAGTGCCTTTTCCCTCTTCTCTTTTTCACTGTTGTGTTAGCAGAATGAAAATGACTAAGTTTAAAAATAGTAAAAATGTCATGTGATTTTGCAGAGCCTGAGGCAATTCATCCCTAATCCAGAATATGAACTTGGATATATATAAGAATATGGGCATTTGCACAGAGTAAAACCTTCCGTAGCCTTTCAAGCAGCTTGGAGATATGAGTGTTAAATACCAAAATATTTATTTCTTCGAAAGCAGCAAAAAAATAGCCAACTTGGGCTCCAGAATGATGATTTTCAGATGTTGTTGGATGACAGTTGAGTAAGAGTGAGCCTAAGACACTGTTAGGCCATGTGTGTGTTTGATAGTATAAGCACAACCCTTAGGGACAAAATATTTTGCGTAAGTAGTATATGTTTAATACTCCATCATAGCTGCTAGCTTTTACAAAGTCCCTTTAGATGGCACTGTCTCACTCTAAACAGATGGAAATTTCTAAGCAATGTCAGATAGAGGTCATTTGTTTAAGACCTGAATTTCCTGCCTTCTCAGGAATATGTGTTAATTATGCTGAAACGTGATTTTTTGTATAGATACGTATTTTGTATAATTTTATCCACATATATAATTTAAATAAGAAAATGAGAAATTTCAGTAAAGTGTCAATGATGAACGTTACTTAATCACATCACAGAAAGAATCATACTTCCAACCAATCATTTAGCAGCCTTTTAAGAACAGACAACCTATTAACTCACAGCAAGGTTGGTTGAGTTAGTGCAGGACAGTTTTGGTAATGCACGTGGCTTATGAAAGACGGGCACTTCCTCAGAAGATACTTCTGTGCCTGTGTCAGCGAAGACAGCTACAGTGCAGCAGCCATAACATCAATAGGAGAAATCGTAGAGAAACAAGCTAAAAAGATGTTGCTGGTGTAGAGGCCCTGTGGAAACTTACCACCAGTAATTAGGAACTGTAAGACGTGACAAATGGTTTTCTGTACTTGTTCAAAGAAGTAAGCCACATCAAACCAAAGCAGTCAGAGAGAGACACACCAGGCTTTACTGTTGCCATTTTTGTTGTTATTAGAATTAGAATTTATTGATCAGCACACCACGGCACCCAGTGCGCAACAATGAAATGTGTCCCCTGCATTTAACCCATATGTGACATCATGACATAGCAGGGGGGGCAGCTAATTCAGCGCCCGGGGAGCAGTGCTTGGGGGCGGTACCTTGCTCAGGGTACCTCATTGGTGCCTTGCTAGTGGGGGATTCCAAACTGCAATCTTTCAATTACAAGTGCTAACTATCAAGCCACCACTGCCCACCCAGGGTTATCAACATTCATGAAAATTAAAATCATAAGGGGAAAAAATCATAAAATGTAAAAAGTAAAAACCAGACTGAAAAGTAAATCGAATTTCAAATAAAAAAAAAAAAGAAATCAATACTATAACACTGCCCCTTACAATGACAGTTTATTTTTGTATAATTTCTTTGTAAAAATTTGATTCCATTTTGCGATCCATTTAACTTGACATCTTTTTCATATTCTGCAGCTGTTTAAGGGGATTCCTAAAGTCACAACATAATTACTTGAAGTATATTATGATAATTATATTATATCGCGCAGCCCTAGGTACCTGTATGTACTACTGCTGCTACTAGTAATAGTATTAGGGTGTTTGGTTTTCAAACTACTATGTGTCTTTTTAATATTGTTGGGTATGATTACATTCTTGATTATACTATCATTTCACAAAGTTCTCAAACAAAACACAGTGTGGCATGTAATCTAAAAAGAAGACAGACCTCTAATTATGTTATAAGCCGAAAACTTTTACAATGCCTATGCTCTGATTTTTGGTATTTAATATGAAAATGTACCAAACGTAAGCCCCAGGAAAATTGCGGCTGTTTTTGCAAATCTAATCACGTACTTCATCCTGCATTATCTATTCCATGCCGCTCTGATTTTGCTCTTGTATATATTAATGTTAGATGGACTCTTCAGGTTGTCTTCAGACTTCTCTTAAAAATAGGAAGTTGTCTTTGTTGTTCACGTCAGCAAAAGCATCATCTAAGTAATTTCTGTTACTGTATACATATATATTTTTTTAATTTGTTTGTAATCTTTCTTCATTGCAGTTTACCATGGCTTTTTGGTGGGTTATATTACAAAATGTATTCCACAGAACAAAAGACGGACGAGAAAGACAGACGTTACCCTGTGGTGTGCAGTCTGATACCAAATATGGTACCAAACCGGAAAGGAATTAAAATGCCATTTAGTGAAACGTAACCTCTGGGACGTAGCTGTTTGTTATTGATTATGGCATAAGTGCTAGCTGTAAGAGGAATAGACAAACTTGCTAAAAGAAATTTCTAAAATGGTACAGGTTGGATACATTTCTAATGACTGGATGTCTTTGTTGATGTGTGGGAGACACAGCAGGGGCTGCGCTTATCACACTGCTTCACGAAAGTGTTGACACACTGCAACAACAGTCAATTGAGACCTGGCACTATGTCTACTGTAACCATGTTTATCAAGACACAGGGCAGTAACAGAATCTGACAGCACATGGTGATTCAGGTATAGCTGCATTTCAAAACCTTTCTCTGTCCTGCAGGTAGAACAGATTAAGAATCTGTGGTCCACTTCCAATTCTCCCCTTTCTAAGTGCTCTGTACAATGTAAATCACTTCGATTTGAGTTGTAACTGTGATTGATTTAATTATCCGTTAGCAACAACACACTGATTTTGCATGACTTTTCCTAATCTCTACACACTTGTTTGTGTCAGAATTTTACATTACACCTGACAATCAGAAGCAGCATGACTTTTCAGGTTGGAAAAAGGAATGATGTACTCGCATTTATAAAACTACTATCAGATTCTGTCAGTTTACATTTGACTGAAGCGTGATTTAACACAGCCATTTACATTTACAGCATTTGGCAGACGCCCTTAGCCAGAGCGACTTGCATAAGTGCTTTAAGACTCCACAATGAATTCTTCAGATACTAGCTCAATAAAGACCATTTATCGTATACCATTCAAAAATGCAGAAATGAGTTCAGTTGTATAAGTAGGGACTGGCATAAAAGAACCGGAAATAAAATATGAATTTAATAATCTGTTCATTTGACTTTATTGTAATCAATTGAAGTGAAGTTTGGGGAGAAAAAAGACTATCAAAAATGACAATTTATTCAAGGTCCTTCGGGAAGAAAGCTGTATAGTAAGATTTGAGGCACTATATATTGGAGGAAATTGAACTACAACCACCTTTTATCAATAGTTTTTGTGCGTAAACCATGATCCCCTGTCTGTACTTTTGACTTTATGTATCTAATTCACATAAAACAGGCTACATTTCCATTATGAAGTTGAATTCCAGAGTGTTGAAATGCAGCTTTCAAGCAATGGGGAAGTTCTGGGTGTTTATATTGCATGGCTTTGTAAAACACAATCTATAGTGATCTGCCATTTTTATCTGTAAGAAAGACACATGTAGCAAAATGATGTAATACTTTGTAGACATACACCTCGTATTGAAAGGCAGCTCAAAAACACAACAAGGAAACTGACTTATACCCTGAAAGACCTTCCCAATAAGGTATTGTGTATGAGTGTGGTGACTACACACAGTGAGGATGCTGAGACAGGGACGAGGCACAGCGGGATGGGGACTTCCCACGAGAGCTAATACTGACTCGCTCACTTCCCTGGCCACTGGTGATTCAATTACCGCCTTAGCACTCTAGTGGTGCCAAATGGATCCCCCATTCACAATCTGACTTTCCTGTGATCACAATTTGCTGTCTGTATTCAAATGACCTACACAGAGCATTGGGCCATCCATTCTTTTATTGTCATAAAACATTCAAAGTTAAAAGCAGGTGCCATTAAGCACTCACACACCAAGCTTATCATTATTCCTGCAAACTAACTTGCGTTTGACTTTTTTTGGTAGACCGGTCGATGTTTTTATTGAATGACTAGATTTTAATAATCTATATTGCTTTTGTGTAACTGGCAAACATAGACTATGGAAATCTGTGTGGTATAGATGCTTATTTATGGCTCTACTACAGTGTATAGGGAAGTCAAAATGTTTGACTTTTTGCATTATGTCATAATTTTGATCTAAGAAGTGAATATACCTGTATATAAAGTATTGTGAGGCTGTCATTTTAACTGTATCGTTCGCTTTTTTCCCTCTCAAATATGGCACCTGTGCCTCTCTACAAGTGGGGGTTTTAATAACTGACTTATGGAAAGTAAGTAATCCATGCTTTATTTAAGGAATTTAATGCTGGGCAATAACATTAAACTGTTACCACATCCTTCTATCGCCAGTATTGTCAGGGGGACTTCTCAAAACTTTCCGTATTGCAGATGGCAAGTTGTTGCGTTTTTAATTGCCTTGTTTTCTCTTCTTTGATTCCATCTTGCTTCGAAATGATCGCCTATGGACCATTTAATATGTGTGAGATGCTTGGGATGGATTATATAATGAAGAAATTGGATGAAGAGATAATCTATAATTATTTTCTGAAATCCTGGTGTTTTTCTTCTTTTATGGAAGCAAACCCAAATATGGTACCAGAAAGATGAGCGGATGAAACTAGGTGAAATTTTGTCAGTTACTTCTTCGTTTTCGTTACCCAAACCGAATTATATCCAGTGCCCTCTACAACCCAGACCCAGATAAGTTGTTACAGGATTGATTTATTGATTGATTGATTGATTGGTTGACTGGTTAATCGGTTGGTTGATTGATTTCTTTGTCGGGTTATTGAAATATATAGTATGCAATTCTACATTTGTGGCATTTTCAGAAGGGCTTGTTGGGGAGCTGAAAAAAAGCAGTCGGGGCGAGTCCTATTCCTTAAAGGCCCTCTGTAGTGCATGCCAAATCAGGGGGGGGGCGACACGGATTTAATTTCCTGGTTCACAGATAGCGAAGCAGATTGTTGCCTAATGATGTAAGACATCTACTGATTTTTGCAGGTGTTATCAGTCACACGTCTTCTGATGTTTGTGGAGATAAAACTGCAAGGTACATATTGTGATTGATTAACTAATGAACCCTACGCTGAGCAATTAATTGTCTGTTTCGCGAACTCTCTAAATCCCTCTGAAAAATGTTTGTGAAGAATAGCAATTAGATTTAATTAGCTGATAACCACCTGAACTGAACATCTTGTATCAGCTGAAAGTTATATTTGTAATTACCTAAGGGTCTTAGGTTCATTTGCCTCAAGTCATGAGTATTTCCTCTCTAAATGAATTAAATGAAGTAAATATAATTTGACTAAATGGTCATTGAGGTTATAAATCAATTACTCCATAGTTTATAATCATACAACTGAGGCTGTGCATCACACTTTACATTGATAAAACATAAAGCTCTGTGTTTACTAAAGCTGTGTGTTTAAGTTTACTAAAGAATTACAGTGAATGATATGACGATATCAGTAATTGAGAATCTCATACAAGCAGTCCTGTGTTGATATCTTAGTGTCTAACAGTCAATTGTTACCTTTGTCAGCGAAGTAGGCTTACATACAAAGAAAGAACATGATCTAGCTTTCAATTCAGCCTTTCCCCAAACCATCTCCAGCCATTACCATGTTGTGTTACAGGACAGATAGCTTCATGGAGAATATGGACACTGCCATGCTACGTTTCTCTGGTGTTGCGTAGATAATCAAGAACATACTGCTAGCTAAAGCTGTTGTACATTTTAGATTTTTCTTTTTTGTACATTATGCCCTACTGCATTGCTTTGCTTTTTGTAACCCTCCAGACGTCTTGTTCCTGATAAGGAGCCCCGTTTGTTGTGTTACCTCCATGTCTCATAGTCCCTTATGGGGTCTCCCCTGGGCATCATGCCCTAGTACCGCAAGTGGGCCTCTTGTACTTACTGTCTACCTACATTCAAGCCCCTGTTATTATTGTCCTTTAAGCGTGAGGGGGAAGCTCAGCTTGTTTCATCCACACTATCTTTGTTTTATTCATTCTTACGTTTTATTATGGAAAACTCCCTTCTTCAGTGCAGAACTATAGTTAGTTTGCATGATTTTTGTTGATTATAGAATATGAATTTAACACTATAGGCTTCCTTTAGATTAACCAAACTCTCCTGTTCGTTCTTTACCCAGGTGAACCACAATAATTTGTGTATTACACAATGATACTTCCTTGTCTGGATGCATGTTTTCTTTTCATAAGCTCCACTGATACCCTTTATTGCAATGTTTTCATACATTTAATTTACCACTGAATATTGAAGTGACCTGTTTACATGGAATTTTTCTGTCATTATATTGCCCACATGGAAGGTGAAGAAAGATAGTTGTATCACACTCTAAACCTGTAGTCTGTGTGAAGTAACTATCATATTTGTTGCATAAATCTTGCATTTGACATTTAATACCATGCGTTTTATTCATATTTTTCCACCCTTGATCTGCTTGTATGATTACGATGTTTCCCTGCTTTTTTACACTGGTGTGTCAGTACTTATTTGGAAGATGGATTTATAGAGGGAAGTTTAAGCAAACAGGGATGAACTGTTTACAAATTCAAGAAAACTCTATATCAGTTCATGAAACACCAAAAATGTCATATATTAATTGGTTATAATTATCATTTTGGTGTATTTTTTTGCTCGTAATTGCTCTTATTTGCTTGATCTTTTGGAGCATATTAGCTATCTGTAACTTGAATACATCAGTTTGTTTTAAATATCTGTTGTTGCCATTATTGAACATTTTGATGTAGGTTAAAGTTTTATATTGCTCTGTATCCTGCTGTTATAATCCTGATATCTCAATAGGTCATTTTTCCTTCCTAAAATTTAATGTTTGCATGGCATAAAATTGTCCATTTAAATAGTAGACAGCTGGTGGGCCTTTCAGTTACATGCATAATTATTGTTGGTTATCTGAAGATTGCAGTTGTCCAAATTGTTGTCATCATATGAACATTTTGTACATGCAGCCTAAGGTTTACGGAGCGAAATTAATGGACTTACAAAGCGGATTTATTTCAAGAGCCACTAATTGCATCTGTGATTAATTTTCAGAAAACAAAGTGGAGGAGGAACAGGAGGATAAACATATAAAAAAAAGGATAAAAGAACTTAAAGTCCTGGATCCAAAAATGGCTCAAAACTTGTGTAAGTACACTTATTGAAAAGTCATTATTCTCAACATAATGAATTTTTTATGGCATTTTGCCCAAGATTTTTAGTTTCTCAATAATGATAATGGTAAATGTTTTCCTCCTTTGAACATTTTTGTTTGGGGATGAGCCAATTGCTTAAGTTAAGCATCATTAGTGCATATTTGACTGGTCCACACATAATGCCTTTTGTGCTGTTGATGAAAGTTCGCACCTGAAGTAACTTGCACCTAAGGTGTCAATGTAAACAAAATATTGTCCATCAATCAATCAAAAAAAGTCAAAGGACTTAACATTGAGAAGCAATTTTCCACAGCAGTTAGGTGTCATGCTGACACTGGCAGCGCATCTTCCTGTTTTCAAGCTTCCTTTTGTCATTGTCAGTTTGAGGGTATATTATGTTATACTGTAGCTGTCTGAAACAGTAATGAAAACTAAGTCTGATTCCGAAGATCCCCAGCCAGTGGCACGATGATTAAACCAGAGTATCAATCTTCTGATACCAGCAAGTAGTTTTTTTCCCCCCTGTACTACAATTATTCTACATGAATGAAATTAAAATTATACCTCCCATTTTTTCCCGTGAATTTTATGAATCTGCCTATTGTTTAATGAGGGATAATGTCAGATGGCAAATTGCGTTTTTTCTTGTGGTCTTTTGTGCCCTTTAATGATGCTCATAAGTTAATATACTTAATATCTGCCTCCCTGTTTTAAATGCCCCTCATAATCACATATTATAACGTGCAATAAATAATGAGTAACTTAATAATTAAATCTGAAAGCCAGTGTCCATTATCATATTATGGCCTTATTCACTTGTTTCAGCCCTTTACCAGTCAGCATTATTTATCAACACACCCACATGCTTTTAATGCCCATTTTAAAGATCCCAAACATTTCCCATTTAGCACGTAACATTTTTATATTCTTATGTATCTTTGATGGGTATTTTTCGCTCATCTCCTGAAGTTCAGTCAAATTGTGAAATTAGGTGGCTTGTCATGTGCTGTGTATGTGACTATTTCAATTTATTTGACAGACACAGGATAGTTGCAGGAATTTCTACAACTGACATTTTATATTAAGAATAGCTATTTAATATATATGTCAACTATATTCAGGTTTTTGGGAATAATATTTTTACAGGAATCAGGCTTTCATTCTGATTTCATTTTGCCAATTGGCCAAAGTGTCAAAACGTGTTGGAGAACTGAAGGTCATTTTGCTTTTTTTGCTTAATTTATTGTTTTCTTTTTAGCTATCTTTTTGGGCTCCTTTCGATTACCATATCAAGAGATAAAGAGAATTATACTGGAGGTTGATGAGGAGAATTTAACTGAGTCCATGGTACAGGTATGTATATGCAACTGTTGTAGCAATTTGTGAATTGTAACGAAAGATTAACATAGTAATGGCAAGCTTGGTAACCGCAGTCTGAAAATAAATGAATGAACGAACGGATGGATGGATGGATTTTCTTTATCAAATGTTCCAGGGTTACTATGTTATCCATTACTGTATTCATCTTTCATTAGATTAACAGTCTTCATCTGTGTACTTTGCCTTTTTCTCTCATTTCACTTTGTAGGACCTTTCAGACTAAACTGGTTCTGCTTTCTCCACTCAACAACTAAGGTCATGCTCACACTTGATTTATGAGGAGTCTGAATGGCTATAGAGCAGAGGTCACTAACAGGCGGACCGTGGTCCGGGTCCGGACCCAGAAGCTGTCCCATACGGACCCGGACCTACAGCCAAAACAAAGTTATTATTTGAAACCTGACCGGGCGCTTCTGTTTTACGTGGCTCAGCTTTTGCAGTCTTTTCGGTAGCGGTTTAGCACTAGAACCGCTGTTTCCCGCGCCAATGAACGTCAAATGCCTTTAACCACCAGTCAAGACGTAGTTCAGTGTATGCAGCCCTTTGTCTGCGCTAATGTGCCATTAGTGTTAATAGCAACAGTGAAGCGAACACCCTAAACCAAAAAGCCGAAATGTTCTTAACAAAGTGGCTGCTTAATAACAAC
>JAODJX010000037.1:24408720-24423720 GCA_026776945.1 Isichthys henryi
CATCAACAAGGCATTTTCGCCCACAGAACTGCCGCTCACTGGATGTTTTCCCTTTTTCGGACCATTCTCTGTAAACCTAGAGATGGTTGTGCGTGACAATCCCAGAAGATCAGCAGTTTCTGCAATACTCAGACCAGCCCGTCTGGCACCAATAACCATGCCACATTCAAAGTCACTTAAATCACCTTTCTTCCCCATTCTGAAGCTCGGTTTGAAATGCAGCGGTTCGTCTTGATCATGTCAACATGCCTAAATGCATTGATTTGCCACCATGTGATTGGCTGATCAGTAATTTGCATCAACGAGCAGTTGGACAGGTATGCCTAATAGAGTGACCGGTGAGTGTATATCACACTAAATAGTTAGACATTATGATCTTCCGGACCTTTGCTTCAAGAAATTTTCTCTAACTGAACTTCTTTACATTTTAGTTGAATGCCTCTGCAGTTTTAATTCTCAAACCTCATAATGAATTCATTACTGTATCTGCATCAGTAATCAGTCTGCATTGAGGAAAACCCACGTTGGTTCATCCCTGGCTCATGTTAGAGCGAAGATTTGAGAAAACAGGCAGCACAAGGATCTTGTCAGCTTTCATTTATTAAGCATCTCACCCATAAATAAGTTAGCCTTGCCCTTTTGATGCCTCCCATCAAACCTCTGGCGTTGTAAAATCTAAATGAGTCGACCTTTGTATCTGAGCTAATTTAAAAAAAATAACAATGGGTTCAGCTTGCTTGTTTCTCTGGCTGGACCATTATCTGAGTGCAGTTCAGCCGTGCAGTAAGCGTACGTATCAGACCTGGTTCTTGGGGTTTCCCTCCCATTGCTTTGATTTTCTGATCAATTAAAGAACCCTGACTTTGCCGTACACCTTCAGGCCTACCTAATATTCCATTGTCGGACTTTGAAAGCTCATTGGTATAAACCGGCATGGCATGCTGCTACATTGAACGCAGGAATGCTCCAAGTGTTTTCAGTCAGTCGAAAGATACGTTTTTGTGTTTTTCCCCATAATTATTATTCAGGATCATGTTCTTAAAGCCCTACAACAATTTGATTTTAAATAGTTTGGAAACGCTGCAAAGCAACAACTTCAGTGCAGGAGATATATACACATACACATTTCAATATGGATGTGATTATCTTTAATGCTACATTTACTGTTTTACATACGATATTGATATTGATGCATTCCAAATTAGAATTCAGATTCGTGCTATGCATGATTCCTATTTCTGATAGCAATTAAAGCTTGTGATATACAAGGGGCTACTATTGCAATGAAGTGTGTTATGCTGTTGGCAGTGGGAGAATTTTTTTAGTAGTGCCTATCCACATTTTTTAATTTCAGATCCAATTCCAATATACAACTTCCGATACTGATACAGATTCCGATACAAGAGCTCTTTTTACATAAATTTATAAAAGAATTAATAAAATATGAGTTTTGATATACTAAATGTACAATATATATGTATACTTTACTAGCTTACAAAATAATAATATATCAATACAGATGATAAAATGTATGCCCAAAAATCTTTAATTAGGCTACTAGAAACATATACTTGTTTGTACATCTTTAAGTGTTTTTGAGGCATTTTCAGTTCAGTTCGAACATCTTCCAAGCGAGGGTACGCAAGTGGTGAATGTGTAGAATGCCCCACGAAGTTTCTCCCCCTGGCTACAGTGCCACACTTCGTTCCGATTGGCAGCCCTTCATATCACAAGCTGCAGCAAGTGCACAATGCTGCCAAAGCTAGTCACTCCCAAATCATACATAGCTTTTATCGCATCACTTGTGGTGTCTTACACATTTGTGTGCGCTTTGTTGAGTGGGATTTTCCTTTAAACGCTACTCCCACCACTCAAACCTTTGTTTTTACAAAGATTGCAAATCACTGTGCTACGAGTTGTTAAAAGTGTAAAATACTTCCAGATTGTCACCCTCTTGATGTTCTTACATCACAATAAGCGGAAGTGACTGCGCTCACACCCACTGAGTAGCAAAAAAATGGCAAATAACTGTTGTGCTATTGATTGTACAAATAGATTTAACAAGAAATAGGAGCTATCCTTTTCGAGATTGCCAAAAGCTAAATAAGTAAGTATCGGACGTGGATGTATGGCCAATACCCTATCCATCAAATCAGTCTGGATCGGCGCCGGTACCGATCTGAATATGGGATCAGTGCATCTCTAATTTTAACCATTTGCCACTTGCGTATACTCTCTTGGAAGATACTCAAATTGAACTCTGCAAATGCCTGAAAAATGCTTTAAACAACATTGGTGAGGTGAAACAGTACATTACGTACGTTTCTGATGGCCTAATTAAAGATTTTTTTGGCATACATTTTTGTTTGTGTGTGTGTGTAATATAGACTACTGTAGGTGCCATAGTTTTGGAAATAAATAATGTGAGAGATCCTAGTGATTTCTGCACATGCACACAGCTGTCACAATAACCTTACATCAATGACTGTCCATTGAACACAGTTTCCACAAGCACACCTGGCGAGGGAAAATGTATCCTGGCAGGCTTTCAGTCAGGTCAGGTTTGGGAGCATGCAGTGGTACAGCGCCTCGCCACGCCCACCGTGCAGCAGAACACCTCGGGATCATTGCTGAGGACCCGAGTGACTGGACCAGGCCAAGGGGACGCCCATGTAACACCTGGCTGTGACAGATAGATGTTCATTTCTGGAGGGTAGGACTGGACGGCGTGTCTGCCTGGGGGCTCGCCAACTGGGATCCTGTGCTGTTTTTTTTCATGTGGCAGCTGCAACAAACGCTCTGCAGCAGTGCATGCTCCCCGACCTGACCAGCCTGAATTGCTGTCAGTATATATTTTATGTCACCAGGTGCACTTGTGGAAACTCTACTCAAGCCCCCGAGAGAGAAAATTCATGTTGATTTTCAGTCAGATTTTCATTCCATGGTACCTTTAAAAAAAGTACTATCGGCTGAACGGAATGGGTCCGTATTCAAATTTACACACACAAATACTAATTCCCCTAGCGTTTGATGCTAACATAACACGGCGATTCTCACAGATGTGCTTGTGAAAATTAGCACATAGTAAATCATGATGTATATCATGAGAACAATAAATAGGTGTCTCTTCTGGTTTTACGTCACTGTCGCTCTTCAGACCAGCAACACCTTTACCGATCTGACCCTTCTGCAGTGGAAAACCCGAAATGAGCTGGAACCACACCGTAACTAGTCTCTCTTCACGGTACAGGTTTGGTACAGCAGGATTCTTTTATGCCAATGGAAGAGCACCATTTGTGTCAACACTTACTGATAGCATTAATTTTCATTGTCTCATTAATTATTTTCGAAATCAGGGTACTTTTTATTAAACTTTATGATAATTTTTTGTAACAGGTAGTATATCAAGCTGTGCAGTAGTAAAAGCGATAACCCGCACCATCTTAGTCCCAAATCCCAGAACATCAGCTGCAGTGCTTAAAAGGCCTTGTCCACTCAGTCTAACTAAAGCAGGGCTCTCCAACTCCGGTCCTGGAGGGCTACCTTCCAGTAGGTTTTCTATCCTACCTGGCTTCTGATGAGCCACACCTGTTCCTGGTATTTACCTGCATTTTTCTTTATTTCTCCTTTTTAATCGCCCTTTAAACAAAGAGTAGGAATATAAATAGTTTTTTGCTATGGTGTTTTCTTTGCTGTCTCTGTAAACAGAACCTGGTGAAGCATCTTCCTGAGCAGGACCAGCTCAACGCTTTGGCCAAATACAAGCGGGAGTACAGCAGCCTGTCAGAGCCAGAGCAGTTTGGCGTTGTGGTAAGTGACCTTCCTGCGCGCTTTTGGGTGTCTGTTGCCTTTCACAATGCATTGTTTCAGGGGGAAAAAAAGTCAGTGCTTCATAGTATAAAGATGTCCCATGTCTTCCTTTATAATGCAGATTGTATGACAACCTTTTTTATTATTATTATTATTATTATTTATTTGTGCCCTAACATTTAGAACCTAAAACTTACATGCTTCAGTTTTTGTAAATTTCATAAAATCTTATATACTTACTTAATATTTGCATAAAGCCATTTTATGATGTTAAGCTGTTTAAGTTTAGCAGTAATTTCTTGTCATATCAGCGCAATTAAAATACGAACACATTTGCTCCTACAACAATCGATTGCCGCGCGTATAGCTTTTAAAGGTGAATGTGTACTTGTGTACCAGTCACGTGCATCCCTGTTTCTGTTTCATTGAACTCTGATAATTAAAAAAAATAATAAATACATGTCGGATGTTACAGTTTATATCTTTAAGTTCTCATCCTTGCATTAGAATACCTGTTAATTTGTTCATGGTATCTCATGTAGTAATGCTGTGCTGTATGCTTTAAGTCTACTACACACTGAGTATTGAACTGAAGCTTAACTTTAAAACAATATATATATCACAAAACAAATCATGATCGCAATATGTGTCAGAATAATAATGATTAGATTTTTCCCCCAAATCGTTCAGCAACGCCAGTAATAAACCATACATGCACAGGACAAGGCCTGCATGTAATTGGATGTGGCCCAGTCATGTGAATAAATGAGTGTAAAATTGATATTTAGGGCAAACCTGGAAAATTAAGCAGTAGCTGGAGTGGTATAAACAGAGCAATAATTTTGCTTCCCACAATACACTTATCCTTTTTGTGTTTTAGAAAAAGGGGGAAAAGTTTTCTACAAGCTGATGACCTTCCCATTATAACAATTTCCGTCAAGCATTCACAAATCCAACATTAGTTTTATGTATGGTGTCCAAGTCCAATATTTTTTTTTAAATACCTCTCCATAATCAGAATCCCTTCATGATATGAAAAGGCGTGTGCGTTACTAGAAGGCACATGAATCCATCTGAAGTCACTCATTTTACAGTATATACGCATATTAACTGGCACACTGTGCCAGGGGCCATTCAGAGCTACAGCCTGATCTGAGCTGACCAGTGCCAGGGCGTCTCCAAGCTATACAGCAGCAGAAATGCTGAATAGACAGTAGTAGCATCCTTGGCAAATTGGAACCAAACGCACCAAAGTGTGGCAATACAATTTTCTTGTTTCCCCTTCTTATCCTAGTGTTAATGTTTCATGTTGGTAACATCTTATTGTTGATATTTCCCCTTCCTTTTGCCTGCTTTAGAATGATGTGTGTGTTTTGCCTGAACAAAATTACATTTTATCGTAATGGAAATAATTGTTGAACTAGGGTAAAACACGATATTTTAAATCTGTATTGATGGGATAATATGCTAAAGCTGTTCTGTTCATGCAGTTGACAGGAATTCTGTCTGCCATTGATATTTGTAAATTGATCAGACACTTCTTAAAAGAGATGCAAAAAATAATTGTATCTAAACTTGTCCTGTCTTTGAAAATGTGCAGTGTTTTATGTAATTTATTCCTGGCATTTTTTTTTTTTTAATCTGTAGCATTGAAATTACATATAATGGTAATCGTGAGAGTCGCAATGGCGATTCAGTATTTCACGGGGGACAGTCTCCCATATACATAACGTGATATTTACAATAAAAGTAGCATTTTAAAAATGTATTCAACAGCAATAAATCGCGGCACTTAAAAGATCCTGGCATGCTGACAAACTGCCATCTTCTGCCATTGGCTAGGAACATGAGTAATTTTATGTGTGTGAATAGGTTTATACAGAGCTAAGTTTTAACTGTGTATGTAGTGCTGAGCTGAAGAGATCATGTTTGCACAGTAGTAAACATTGTTAAAACTGTTACAATAGTTTATCACTTCATGCTTGTGGGTGTTTAGGTTTTCTTTTTCATTTAAGTTTAATATTGTGGAGTACTTATAGGTATTTGTTTAATTATCTTAATGGTACTGTAAGCAAACAAAATATATTGTTTTACCATTTTTAACCATCTTTTTTAATCTTTATCTTTTCCAATCACTTTTGTGCTCAAGCAGTACAACAAATACAATATCTCAGGTTTTTATAAAAATGCTTTGCCGTTCCTCTGATGCCTAAACAGCCCACAGTAGTGTTTCCCAATCCGGTCCTTGGGGACCTGCAGATAGTCCATATTTTTGCTCCCTCCCAGCTAAAATGTGGACTGTCTGGCAGGGAGTTAGGATCGAGCAAAAACGTGGACCATCTGTGGGTCCCTGGGTATCGAATCGGGAATCACTGGCCTGCAGTTTCATATAAAACACACAACTCTAATTCAGGACTACCTATTCCCATGATGATGCCCCCACTTTCCTTTTCCGTTTCGCTTCAGTTCTGGCTCTCTTGTACACATGTGGAGCTCCCTCTACCCGCTGCCTAATTTCCCCTGAATTGTCTTTCATTATTTGTACTTTGTCATCTGTAGGTCATAGATGTTTTAGGTGTGAAGGTGAGTAGAGAGCCATGGGTACAGAGATAAAGAAACCCACTTTCCCGGTAGCCAGCTTTACACTGTGAGTCGTCATCTTTGAAGTTCTACTGGGGAGAAGTTTAGAGTCAAAGGCACATGAAGAATTTGCATAACTTTTAGAGTTTGACGTTTTGCAGGAACACAAAGCTGACACCCATTTAAGATGAAGTCTTAGTTTTACATATAAATGGGGTAACCTAAAGCTAATGTTGGTAGCCAAACAATGCAAAGATTAAGCAATGTTATTAAATACACTTCTTGCACAAGTGAAAATATGTTTGCTGAATGCAAAGAACACTCAGACAGATTCCTTTATTGCATTTGCAGTCTTTCGCAGTATAATTTCCAGAAATGGGAGCAAGTCCTTCATACAAAATGACAGTGTCTTGTGATTGAGGCTGTGGTTTCGGAAAAAACTGTAATATTGTATAATTTATTAGTGTGCTTGTTAATTTTTGTTGGAAATCTTTTCCTTCTAATATGTCTGCCAGTCAGTCTCTAGTTAGGGTATCTACCCTGAATGAGCACTGTGTGGTCAGTGGGTTAGGATTTTGGGCCTCTAATCAGAAGGCTGTTGGTTCAAATCTTGTGTGTGGGAGTGTAATTCTACCATTGAGGCTTCATGCAGCACCCTTCACCACAATAGCTGGCAGGACCGGCTGGCCAGGATTTCTCAAATTGTAGGTCAGTGTGGATAGAGCATCTGGTAAATTAATGTAAATAAATAAAACAATCATAGTAATTTAAATTCATTTTTGTGCTCAGTTCATGCATCATTTACATAGCTTCCATTTTTGGGTTCAATTTGCCAAACTGCAATTTCAAACTGTTGTACAAAAAGTGAACTGCGGTCTTTTATTTGATGCAGGTTCTGAAAAGTTTCCAAGTGACAACAGGTCAGGAAGTACATGTCGATTCACCAGTAATCAGTTCATTGTTTGAAAAAAAGCTGCTTGATACATTTGCAGTCCTCAGCCATTCCACCTTCAGTGCTGCCTTACTTGTATATATGCCAGCTTGTGTATAACATTAAAAATAATCCAAATTTTATCTGAGCTTAACCAATAACTTATCCAACTATTTTTCTGGTTCCTCACCAGATTAGCGGTGTCAAGCAGCTTCGCCCACGGCTGCATGGCATCCTGTTCAAGCTCCAGTTTGAAGAGCAGGTGACTAACATCCGGCCAGACATCATGGCTGTGAACGCGACCTGTGAGGAAATCCGCAAGAGCAAGAGCTTCTGCAAGCTGTTGGAGCTCATCCTGCTCACGGGCAACTACATGAATGCTGGTTCCCGCAATGCACAGTCCTATGGGTTTGATCTCAGCTCCCTCTGCAAAGTAAGTGCTGCAACAAATGATGGATACAATTTATCAGCACTGCTTCTTCTGCATGTGGCTTTTCTGGCAATATTCACTTAAATGTTAGTCTGGCACTGACCTTCACAATCGGACTGGCATCTAGTAAATTCAGTGCCGTTAATTACTGTGTTCTAGGGGTGAGCAAGTACATGACTGTCTGTATCTGTTCAAAACAGCTAAATTATTTGTTCACGTGTCCAGAATAGGTAGTGCTTAATATTGGATGTAGGTGTGGTTTAACCCAGAAGATTGTATTAGTATGTGAAGAAAATCTTGTACGAATATATATGACTCCTTATTTGTTTAATATTGACCATGTAAATTTAGCATGTTGGACCAAGAATACATATACAATACACATATGGCCAAATACACAATGACTGGCCACTTAATATGGTATACCTGTTCACCTGCTTGTTGAAGGAAATATCTAAACAACCAATCATATGTCAGTATTATTTTTTTTTTGTAAATGTGTTTATATAAAATTTATATAATTTTATATAAATTATGAACAGCCCACCTCTATTGAAATTTACGTTGGAATAATCAAACTGTTTCACATAGCCAGAGTCTTGGTCAGTGCATAAGTGTGTTATAATTAACATATAATTTCCAAAGTTAAAATGTTAACTTATTTGCTTGTTACCTAGTATTTAGTCTTTTATACTTTTGGGATCTGGCACACTAAGTAGATTATATACACCCCACTGTGCTTGTGTGACTTTCTTGCCAGCTACCTGAAGCTCGGTTGTAGTAGCATTTGTCATCAGAAAACAGTTGCATCGGGATCTGTATGTATGTGCTTGCTTGACGTTACGTGGTACCTGGAGTCTCTTTCAGAGTTACATATCATGATTAGGACTCATTCAGAATGAGTAATACAGAAGATCCCCACAAATGTAAACATTCGTGAATAATTCTTGGGCACCCCTAACCTCAATTCTATACAAGTCTGCTAGCCTGAACGATAACATTGGAAGTCTATTTATTACCGGTTTCTAAATAATCAGTCCTGTACTGTACACTGCATATCAAATTGCTTTGCCATTTCCAATCCATACACTATGATGTTTGCACATTGACAGAATTGCCGTATGATGCATTGATACCACTTTAACATGTGCTCAAACACTTCTTTAGGTTTATTCTCAGTGTCTCCTTTATGTAATTGAAAATGCAAGTGTCATTTAAGTTCATTTATGTATGTGCCACCCAGTGGTGCAGTACAAAGGCTAAAGGAGTGCCGGCACATTTCTCGGAACATTTCCCTGTCGTTAAGCAACGACAATATACAAACCATCTCTTTGTCACTGTATATACAAAGATATTACAGTACATGCTGGGAGCAGTATGTTCTGGATCCATTATTAAAAATGCAACTTTAATGGCACTGAAAATTTTTTAAGTTATTGTGACAAAGGTGAGATTTCAGGGAGACACGTAAATGAGGTTGGTTACTGAGACAAAGATGAGAGGCACCCCAAGCCGAGACTTACGATATTAAAGATATAGTATGCACTTACACTAATAAATATTATCCAATATTAATAATTATATATTATATGATTTAATGTGACCTGAACCTGACCTTCAGTACTCTTTCTGGCTTATGCATCATCAGTGAGCTTTTGTGATCTATCAACAGCCTTCAAAAATGTTTTTATTTGTTCACAGGCAACTCCTAAATAACCATAACCTTAAATATCAAATTCATGAATGTGAACGGGGTTAGTGTATCCAGAGAATGAAAGTCCCAGCCTGATCTTACTGGTAGCTGATTAAAGTGGAAATGTATAAAGCTGCCAGAAGTTAATATGTAATTCTTATTTTATTATACCACTAAAATGTGGCCTATTGTGTTCTATGTAGATCTTCTATCAAGCTTTCATTTGCAGAACATTTCTTAATCTATGATGTTAACTTTTAGAACCGGTAGCTCTGAAACTGGGATATAATTGTTTTTTTACTGTAAAAAATACTGTAAATATCCTCTATCTATAAAGGGCTGTATTCCTGGCACAGACCTCAGATTTTAGATACTGTTTATGCCAGTATAGGTGACAAGGTATTAAGAACATTTATGTTGTTCACCTGAAAACTGAACATATCTGTAATTGCAGTAACTAATTGTATTTGCCTGTTTCCATCCTCACTGTGACATATTAGGTTATGCAACTGAGGGCAGCTGGGGTTTCCTGTCCTACCTTGTTCTCCCCAGTGCCGTGTGGCTTTCCCGCCCCTGTCCAATAAGTTAATTAGCATCTCTATGCTGCAGATGTAGCTGTGTGTCCTGCAATGGACTGGCATCCCAGGCAGCTGTAGTAGCATTTCTTAATGTCATTATATTATTGACTGTCTTGTCTTTCTCACTTTATCATATTATATCTAATAAGATTAAATGTCTTGTTGAAGGTTATACAACAACTTGGGCCTTTTCTGCAGGATGACAAAATATTTTTAGCCATTATACTACTGACCACTAATTTATGTTAATGTATGCTGTTTTGTAAGCTTTTCAGTCTGTGTGTAGCATTCATTTGAATAGTCATGGTGGCATAGTGCTGTCGTATCTTTTTCTGTAAAGACCAAGATTACTTCAGTGCCTTTTATTTTTGAGATGGTTTTAATTCGTCACACTGTAACCAAATTTTTATGGCAGGCAAATTTAAATCATGAATTCAATATAGTTTATATCTGCTTTAATAGAATTCATTTTCTGTTTGCACTTTAAGTTTTTTTTTTTTTCTTTTTGCGGTTAATGCTTACATAAAGGCTTTGTATATAAATAATATTATGATAATCATAATTGGTAGTAAAATTGTTTTCCGATTTGTTTGCAGTTTTACTTTGAGTAGCAAATTAGCTTGTCAAATATGAATAATCCTATATCCTGTTAGGTCAGATCTCACCATTTTTAAAGGGAGTTGAGTAAATATACCTCAAGTTTTCTATTTCCCAGATCATTTCACGTTGGGGTTATACGCATTTATATTTACATTGTATTCACTGATGAGACTTTTACGCACTTATGTAAGTTGTTCTAGCTAAGGGCGTCTACCAAATGCTGTAAATGTAAGGATCTGAGTGACTTTGACAAGGGCCAAATTGTGATGGCTAGATGACTGGGTCAGAGCATCTCCAAAATGGCAGGTCTTGTGGGGTGTTTCCAGTATGCACTGGTCAGTACCTACCAAAAGTGATCCAAGGAAGGCAAAGCGGTGAACCAGCGATGGGGGTCATGGACACCCAAGGCTCACTGATGTACGTGGGAAGCGAAAGCTAGTCCGTCTGGTTCGGTCCCACAGAATAGCTACTGTAGTACAAATTGCTGAAAAGTTAATGCTGGCTGTGATGGAAAGGTGTCAGAAAACAGAGTGCATTGCAACTTGCTCAGTACGAGGCTGTGTAGCCGCAGACCGGTCAGATGCCCATGTTGACCCCTGTCCTCCACCAAAAGCACCTATCATGGGCATGTGAGAGTCTGAACCACAGCATCCTACCACAGTGCAAAAAAATATTCATTAGTGGTTTTTGGAACATAAAAAACGAAATAGTTCAAGGTGTTGCTGCGGCCTCCGTATTCCCCAGATCAATCGCTTGTGGGATGTACAGGATAAACAGTTCTGATCCATGGAGACTCCACTTCACAACTTACGGGACCTAAAGGATCTGTTGCTAATGCCTGGCATCAGATAACACAGGACACCTTCAGAGGTCTTGTGGAGTCCATACCTCAGTGGGTCTGAGCTCTTTTGGTTTATGCAGTTACACATTTGTCATGTGATCATTTATAACACTGCACCTGAATATATATTTTATAAATGCTTGTATTAGTGTCACCTGTTGTAAAAGTGTTGTGACAACAGTGGATTGTTGCTGGGTCACCACACTTAGTGTGAATTGGGCCATCTGCGGTGCCCCCCACCAATGCCTGAAAATGGCACCACATTCTGTAGAAAGGAGCCAAACTCAAAAACAGCAGAACGCTTAATTAAGTTTAAGTTGTTTTTAGTGCTCTTGGAAATGCCGATTTACCTTAATAGTATGATGACCTGTGTGCTGAGCTGTAATCAGCAGATTAAGTGAGGAGGGCAAGAATTAGCGATAAAATGAACTGTCATTAAACTGCAATATAATAAAAATTTTGTCGACATCTCTTCCTGAGCTACAATTTTGAAATGTTTTTTCACGAATGGCAGTAGAATAACAATGAAAAACGCAGATTTAAGACTGAACAGAAAAATATTGTAATGCTCGAGTAGTGAAGAGATTTTAGTTTTTTTGCGCGTAATCCTTAAAAGGACAGCAGTAAAACAGTGAAAGAGAATCAGCTCGCTCACAGACCGAGGACAGATACAGCCTTTAAAGATACAAAAGTGTTTACAGGCAATGGAGACGGCACACATTTTATTTTTTAAGCAGCTTATAAAAACATAAAATCTGAAACAGATCAAAATTAGTCAATATGCACATTTTACTTTACTCTCACTTCCAATCTGCATTTCCATTCTTTTTTGAAACCAGTGGAAACACGGGCAGGTTCTCAAAAGGCCCCAAGCGAGAACCAGCCCAGCACTGGCACCATCACTGCCTTTGGGTTGGTGGAAATGAAGTATGAATCTGTTAGTCTGGGGTTTGATTGACCTGAAAGGCTTTCCGGACAGCAGCAGGTCAAAAAGATGATGATCTGAGTGGGTTGTTTCGCTGATGATGCTGCTAGTCTTCCTCTTAAGTCAGTTTACATGAGATCCAAGAAATATCTCGGAGCAGCACAGAGGATCCCGAGTTCAGAATTCAAGATGGTTGCGCCCTTTATCAACAGAAGGGAAAGTTGTAGTTTTATCCTGTTTAAGCACTACTTCTCATTTGTGGCTCATTAAATCAGTCGCACACACTATACTGTCCAACTTATCTGTGGACGTGTTGCTATGGAGTTTTAAATGAAAAGCATTGCGCGTAATGTGTTATCAACTGATATTGCTAACAATGGCTAACAATTAACTGGGATAGAACTGGATTTCATGACTAGTTGGATTATTTGTCAGATTTAAGGTAGTTTGGACTAATTGTAAGTGAACGAAGATAAAGGTAATTTAAACTGAGGTACCTTAAATCTGACAAGTTGTCCGGCTAAGCAGAAAATCTTGCTTTTTCTTATGGGCCCATGGAATTGCTACTTCTGTGGCAAACGGAATGCATCCGATTCAGTTTTCCCGAGTTTTTAGCAGATGTGACGTAATCTCGGAATCCGAAAATCGGATCCCAAGGCAAATGGAACGCATGAGTATATTGGCCTTTGTGAGGTCGTTTGTAGTTTTGTAGCTGCCGGTGAGTTATTCCCATCAGGTGAGTGGTGTTAGGGAGGATTCCATAGAACTTGACACTTTTCACACATTCCACTCCGTCACCATGAATGTGAATGGGGGACGTATCCATCCAGTCTTTGTTCTACTGAAGTCTACAGTGATTTCTTTTGTCTTGCCACTGAGCTAGATGTCTGACTGCTGTCCTGTAGGCTGCCTCATCAAAACATGGTCCTGTGGGGAACCTTTGTTCCGGATCAGAGTGGATGAGGTGTGCTTTCCAGTCCTGACACTGTGGTCTGTTTGTTAGAAAATCCAACACCTAGGAGCAGATAGAATTATCCAGGCCTCAGCTGCTCAGCTGTTTGTTGACCAGTTTAGCCACTGTTAGTCCTATAGTCTGTCAGTAGAGTTGTGTAAAAAAATTCAGTAAACTTTTTTATTTTTTTTTTTTATTCCTTCATTAACTACATGAATATTGTCACGATAGCAAAATTCTGACTTTGATACCGATACCACTTTAAGTATCACAGTACCGGTACTCCAAGCATGCCAATGCAGAAAAAGTTAAGTATCGTTAATGGGAAATTATACACTTATGTCACAGGAGCCATTTATCGAAAACATTTAAATTGTTACAATTTTAATAAAAAAATTAAGCCTCACTCCACTCCAGTACTTTGCCAATATTGCCAAGTATATTACTCTGAGAAGGATAATATGTTCTATTGAATTTATAAAGAGTATATCAACCCCAGATTGTTGTACACATCTGCCTAATCGTTATTAAAATTGCACGTGAAAGTGACGATGAGAACAAAAATTTTAAAAACCGTGTGCACGCAAAACTATAAAACAGATTTTTTCCTGCATAAATGCATTACGTTTGGTTATCCATCTGCTTATAATACCATAGCATAATAAACAGTCGATACAGATGCTACTTTAGCGTAGCTTGTTTACCGTATTATAACGTTTTGCTGTATTATCAGTTCCCTTACATAAATCACTGATCTGATGCTCACGTCATTTTATAAAATAGATTTGCTAGTTTGCTGGAACTACACAATGCATGAAATTCTGACATAGAGTATAATTTAGTTTGGCAGTAGTGCAGCCATATTGAGTACATGGTTATGATTTGATGGTGAGTGTTAGTGACATCTGTAATTAGTACCAGTACTAAAGAAATGTAATACCAAACAGTTCTCAAAAATGCGGTACCTTTTCAATACCGGTATCCTGTACAACACTAACTGCTACATGCCTTCTGAGGTTAATAAAAAATACCAATTTTATTGGTATGCTATATATAATTTTACTTATCTTTGAGGCTAGTGAAAGGGTCAATTTTCATTTCATTTACTCCACTTGTCATCCCAGGCAGACCCATAGCTTTCGGTGAAATATCAGAGCTTGACCTTTGAATTTTAGTTCTTTGGAATTTTCTCCTCTCTATTACCTGACTCATTTGGATTTCCTTCATTATAATGATGCCTTCTGACATTTTTGTATGTTTAATGCCAGTGTGTCTTGCCTCACAATTGTAACATCTAAATAAGATGACCATTTATTTAGACTTGGTATACACATAGCTGTTTTTATTGTGTAAAACTTGGACTGAACTCATGTTATTTGGTGGTTTATCAAGGAAGATAATCTAAGGATGTTTTGTTGAAATTTTGTATAAATTGCAGCTTGCAATTGATACTGCTGAATATAACATGGAAACAGAAATCAGTGGTATATTCAGGTTTGTGTTTTATTGGAAACAGTGTAGTACTGATGTGGGTACAGCCAGGTTAACAGTTTTTGCAATGTCACTTGTCCTTTGGACAATATTTGTAATGAAATCTCTTCCGGTTAGCTAACTTGTTAAATCAGCAAACTATATATACTTATAGACAGATGACTGAAGT
>JAODJX010000037.1:24427478-24442927 GCA_026776945.1 Isichthys henryi
CCTCTAGCTGACTTACACACACTGGCCAAAATGCATTGATGCTGTGCTGGCGGCTCTTGGCAGCCCAAATCCCCATTAAGATGTTGGCATTGAACTCTCTGTTCAAGATGGAATGATTCTCAAAAATCTTCTATTTGTAGTTTTGTCTGACATAGACATTGGAGCCTTTTGAATTGCAGTAAAACCAACCAAATGTGAGTTTGATAGATGGGGTACTGCATATTAGGGTTGGGAAAAAATATTGATGGAATGATTAATCACAATACTGGTTTTGACGATTCAGTATCAATTCACAGAATCCCAAGACTGACCTTGTTAATTTATGCCTACTCCCCATGACTGAAAATGTGTGTGTGTGTGTGTGTGTGTGTGTGTGTGTATATATATATATAATATATATATAAAATGTTTTTGCTGAATTTTACTTTTATCAGTCGTCGTTAACATTCTCTCTCCTATATAGGATGGTTGCAGTAGTTTTGTGCTGTCATTTTGGTGCATTGTTAGTCATGGTATTGGAACACTCCCAGCATGTGAATGCAAACAAATCAAGTCAAGTAGGGCTTTATTCTCATCACTCATGTTCAGTGCACTGCGTGCCGTGGTGCGAAAGAATATTATATAAAAGCTAAATAAATAAAAGCAATTGATATATAGAGAAAGCAAATATTTTTGGATATGACCCATACACACTGAAAGTAAAATCCTAAGAACACACACTGAGTAAACAGATACCAGATTTGATTCAATAATCTTCCCAGGTGTTTTTATATTACGTTTCATTTTTGCTTTTTCACTGAAAAAGATACAGTCAGTTTGTACCTCTCCATTAACAAATATCCTCTTCTTAATATAGCTATCAGTGAAACTTATTCATCACCTTTCATGCAGTAGCAGTTAGAAGTTTGGGCATTTTAAAATGCATTTTCTTATGGTGATCAGTCACTTTCTCATCTTCACCTGAATTAGCACTGAAAGTACAATTTACTGAAGGTGGTCGTTGTTTCCAGTTATTAAAATTCTTGATTTTGTTTGCCCTCGTCACTGAAATGTGCCTGACATGCTAAACCATATCCAGTCTACATACTTTGGTCTTGCAACAACAGCTTAGACCTTGCATTCAATAAATTACACCATTCTGTAATCTGTGTAATATTTTCATTATGATTTCTCCACTTTCTGCGTTGTCTTAAATCCTTCATGGCATGAAATCGGGAGACAGAATTAGATTAATTGTCCTGTCCTCAATACTAAAGTGGCCAAGTCAGTGTCAGCACAGTATGAATTCTTAAAACACTTTAATAAAATAACACAATCTACATTTACAAACATATTCATTTTCAGAACATATTTTGATTTAGATTTAGTCTTAGTCCTTTGAAGAAAATGTGAATTGGGGTTAGCTACAATCAACACCAAATAAAGTAGAATTTGCTACTTTTGATCCGTTTCGAATTTCTCTTGTTGACATTGAAATCTTGACAAAAGTGACAGTGCAATTAGTTTTTTTTATCTTAATTTACATAAAATGGTATCAGAAGCAAGGACTATGTACGGTTATTTTCTTTTACGAACTTTTAGGGTGACTGTTGTCATTCAATGATAATCAAATGATGTCAGTATGGCTGAGGCATTATTGGTTTGGACATTCATGGATGAATGCATTTGTTAATTATTTCATCTTAGATGGATGTTCAGTTTCATAATACTAGTGTGGTTCTGCAAATTGTCCCCAAACAAGAACTGTAATTGAAGCCAATTCATAAACACATGGATTTGCTAAAATATATGCTTTTAATCTGTCACTGGAGTTTTCACCCATGCTTGACCTTGGTAATTATCAAAAATAAACAAACAAAACGCCAAGAAAGATACTGTATGAAGTACATTTATTTCTTGCAGCATTACTCCACTTTAAAAACATATAAAGAATAAACATGCAAACTTTTGCAATTATTTTTTCAATACGAAGTACAAATTTGATTAACCAGAAAGACTGAACAAATTTGTAGTCTGTGTAACTACCCAGTTGACTCACTGAAACAACTTTAACACTGCAGTGTCACCACACACATTCTCTAAGTACAGTGCTTTGCGAGGATGATAAAAATATAATAGCCTCTTCAACACCTAAAGGTCAAATGCAAATGCTTTGGTGTGGATGTGCAGTGGCTTACTTTGCGACTGCAGCTGCCATTCTTAATAGACTGCCTTCTGCAACTCCGTTAATTTGGTATTTTAGCCAAAATAATTCAATCAAGACTAAAGAGTTTCATTATGTATACAGACGCTCCTCTACTTACAAATGAAATGCGTTCCGAACGGCCATTCGTAACTTGAAATGTTCGTAAGTCGTTATTCAACGTCATTTTAAGGGTATATGCAAGTACAAAGAACTAGGATGCTGGAAGTATGCACGCTACGCTGCTGCTCGGCAGAAGTAGAGACCAAAAGTCGTACTAGGTGGAATTGGCGTGCAGAAAAAAAAATTGATGTTGCGGCCTGGAAACAGGAGCCCAAATGAAGACAATTTGAAATTACAGTCCTATTCGTTCGTATGTCTGAAAGTTCGTAAGTAGAGAAGCGTCCGTATATCAATAAGGGACTATATTGTGGAAATATTTAGATTTTTATTTGGTAAAATCTCCATCAAAAGTTCTCTTGATAAATAAATTTGCTTTTAATACTAAAATTATTTCTGTTGTCACTGATTATTACTGTACTTTCTGGATGGGGAATACATGTGGTTTTGAGACCAGTCCAGATCTGTAAACTATGCAGACGTAATGTATCACTGAGAATCTGGAAGAGATCAAATTTTAAGACAAACTGCACCAAAAATAAAACAGCACTGCATAGTGGCTGCGAAGAGAAGGGCAGCCTCAGACAATGGTGGGCTGTGATTTTGAATAGCTTAAAATAAAGTTGAGAATTTTGTTTATTACTATTTTTTATCTTATTTTTACTAATGCGGGGTACACACGATGACTTAGAATGCTTATGGTTTGTATTTGCAAGAGAACTTTTGAATGCAGCTGTTGTCATTTCCAGATATATATATATATATATATATATATATATACACACACACTGTATATATATATAAACTACAGATTGGAAGTTACTGCATGTGCAGATTTTTCTTATGGTGCCTGGAAAAACTTGGTCACTTAAGACACACAGCTTTCTGATCACATTCAGTGTATTAGACATCTCATATTGTAAGAATTTAGTTGCAGTACATTTAAATTCAAGATGTACGACACAAATAATGTATTGTGAGATTTGAATTCTGAAAATGTGACGTTTCATCTGTTGCATATTGTGCTGATGTCTGCCGGTCTTTCAAAAATCAGTTAAAATCATAATGCATAAAAATACGGTTTATTTGCAATGTTATGGAAAGGTACCGTCCCTGTAAATGTCGGTAGCACTGTGAGCCCCAGTCCAGGAATAATCCACTTTGCCTATTGTGATGTCTCAGTTGGGTGGGAGCAAGTGTAGCTGCCTCACAGAACCTGATTTAGCCAGATGGAGACGTTTTCTGGGAAAGTGTCCCGGTGTGAAAGGCACAGTGTGATTAAATGTGTTTTCAAACCAATGCTTTGCCTGTGCTAATTGTGCATTGTTGAAATTTGCTATTTGCAAAAGGGTTTTACCTACCTTTGAAATCCTAGCAGGCTTACTTTTATTATAAAGCTTGATATAGTAGAATGAGTGTGTTTGTTTTTCAGTTTTTTATGAGAAGCTTTGTGTTGATTAGTTATAGCTTTCTCTATGGAGTTCACAACATAGGTTGCAATCAGAACAACTCCCACATGTCCAGGAAGAGATGTAAAGTTTGAACGTTTGAATTTCATAGCTTGACTTTACTAGACAGAAGTTGAATGAATCAAAAAGGAACCTGTGCTCCCTTCTTATTCTTCATCTTTTCTTAGTGCAGGCCAAAGAAAGATATGAACTGTCTTGTATAGGTACATATGTACAAACAACGTACATACATACATACATACATCAATACAGACAATTACACCGCAACTGCCACTGCAGAGAGCTGCTCCCAGCTCAGTGGAGACACACTAACTGGAAGATCTAAAAGAAATATGTTTTTCACTTGCTTTTGCAGTTCTGTGCTTATTTCAAGCATGCTCTGGGAGTATTCTCCATCTATCATTCAGTATGTGATAATCACATTTATCACTGTTCATTCTTATTTGGATTCTGTGACTCCAGTCAAAGGAATATTAGTATATTTATCTTCAGCTCCACAAAGCAAGGCACTCGAGAGGAACTTATGCCTGCATCAGTCAGCAATTCCCACTAGCATTGCGATATCATCTCCTAAGAGCTGGACACCTGCACAAATTTCATTTTGAGAACAAATCACCAGTGTGTGTCTGCATTCAAATCTTCCTGCCGAAATCCTATCCCAGCATGCCTGCCGCAGAATCCGCTTAGTTATGCACTGTTGGTTACCTTCAAGAATAGTGCACATACTGATCCAAGAGAGGGTGTTAAAGTTTGGGCACATACTAAATATGTTTAGATATTTCATAAACTTTTTCAGGAGCTTTATTTATTTATTTATTGAAAATAGATTAAACACATATGTTACTAGCAAGCATGAGATTTGGTCGTGAGTGAGAGCTGCCTGACTATTTCATGGAAATCAAGACTTTTCTGTACAGGATCTTTCGCGTCTTCAGTTTTGTCTTATTGACAACATACTGAAGGGCATAGTGGTATCAAAGGGTTCCAGAGGAAGGTTTGATGGACACTTTTAACATTCCTTAGATATTAACTCGTATAAGAGCATTGCATCAATGCTATTGAGCATATCATTTGTAGATTTGTTTTTTGTTATTGGCTCAGATCTTTTTCAGGTTTGTTTGAAGATATTGTTGGAATTGTAGCTATTTCTGTCTAAAAGTGCTGTGCTTGAGTTGGGCAGTTTGGTTGAATGTAATTATCATTCGAAAAAAAATATTTCTGTCTTGTAAGTGTCAAGATTGACATCAAATAATTTTTTTTAAATCAAAAAAGAAACAATGTAGAGGGAAAAATACAGTGCTTCACAATAAGACAAGTTAATATAATAATATTTATAATAATGTTTAATTACATGAAATTGTATAATTATATTTTTTCCTTTGTCTATGTGCCTGGGCATGTAATCTAAGGCACAGACAGCTGCTTATTGGTTGAGCTACATGAAGGGTGATATGCGGTAGCGTGTTATACAAATAATAATGCATTATATGTGACCTGTGTCGTGGTTCTCTTTTAAATGATACAAAGGTTATTGTCAAGTTGAGAGACTTTACAGGCATTCATTTTCAACAAGTCTTACAATAAACATTAACTTGCATTTGAAATACTGAACCATCTCCATATATCTCACTGATTCTTGCTGCCTGTTTTTTCCTGCTCACAATGGATATAATATTCCAGCTGGTTCATTGTATGTACATCAGGGTGGTACTTTTGCAGTATGAATAAACTAGTAACATTTACCCCTGATTTCACTCATGCCACTGGAGCCAGTGTAGAAAATCAAGGAACACACGGTCGCATTGTTACAAATTTTATGTTGAACAATTGATTGTGTAGATGAAACATGACAAGAATGCCCTTCTGAATCTAATTATTGTCAAGAATGTCTTATCACCCAGTCCCCATTTCGCTGCTGACTCCTCAATGGTCAAAACATGTCTGTTAGTTGGTATCGGATGTATTGTGTCTTTGTCCCTTACTATGAGAGATAAAGCTGAGTGATCCCACCTTTGTGGTGTGGTCTTCATCTTTCCAAGAGCACTGGCCATTTTCCAGGTGACGGAAGCTGCAAAGCACAGGTGTTAGGGGGGATTTAGTGCAGATGTGGCTGGTTGGTCTTGGAGATTATTTGGAGTTTTGGTTCTGCTTATATGTAGGGAGTCTATTCCGTAACATAGAACAAAGCGGTTCATATTGACTCTTTTCATAGCATCATGATTTGTTCGTTTAGCGTAATTACATTCACAAATGTAATGCATGTATTGCAAATAAACTTAAGTGTGTGTGTTTGTTTGGGTTTATTTGGTTTAGGCAGCTCTTGGACCAAAGAATGTACAACAGAGCCATATGCTGTTCATTGTTATGTATTCCGAAGGGGGGTGGGGGGGTAGTTTTGTATGAGTAATGAGCAACATGAAAATAGTTTAGTGAGTGTTACAAAACCCATCCTAACATCATATTAACAGGTCCTCCTCTGTCTAAGGTTTGGGGTAATCCTGTTTTGCACAGGGTGCATTAAGAAAGATGACCTACTATAATAAAAATATGAAGTCAGTACTTTTGATGAATGGGATCTCTTCTGGATATATGGAACTATGGGGATTATTGTCAGAACGGTGTTAATAGTGATATTTGTTGTGTAGTTCAGCTTTTCCTCACTTGGTCCATCCTTCTCTTTTGCTGAGCAGTATCTGCTGAGCACCTGGAAAAGAACCTGAAACACATGGAGAGGCAGCTTCTGCAGCTGGAGAACAATCTGAAGAGCTTCTCTGCTCAGGAAGACCCACAGGACGCGTTTGTCCCGAAGATGGCCATATCCTTTGTCTACTTGGATGCAAGTCATGGGGCCTTTGTTGAGTTTTCAGACTCTTTTGTGTCTTTGCTGTCCCCCTATTGGCATTCTGCTCCCTTTATGTTGGCCAGTCCAATTTTTGGCTCATGACTGCTGCAAGGAAATGTGCTTTATCAAGTCAAGTGCTATAAAATCATTAGTTGCATCTGTAATGTACTGTTAGATGTTTTGCCCACTCAATATCTTATGTCTGTCTTTGACATTTTCTGCTGCTCAGCCTTAACCTCAGGGAATCTATTTCATTTCTTTTCGTAAGGTTGAATGGGGGGTGTTAGACCCGTGAGTTTCTCTGTCCATTCCATGCTGTGGCCCTCTCACTTATGACCGACTTCAGTCGGTTCATCATCATCGCATAGCCTAAAGCACAATGATTCTTTCTCTATATTGCAGATTAACGTTCTTTAAAATGTCCCATAATGTGAAGTGCTTCGTAAGCCATTTGGCTGCTGAAAACTGACAAACAAATCACCCCCCCCATCAAGCACCATCTATGTTGCCAGTCTATCCTCCTCTCACAGTATTGTGTTTTATACTTCACTTGAGAGGACCTATGTTGGGTGTTTTTTTTTCCCCTCTCTTTTTTTAAAGAAATTAAGCTATGTTCATTCTGGTGTTGTTTTAATACAGGCAGTAGTATCAATGTTGGTAATGAGGGTTAATATTAGTATCTCAAATATAATAATTTAAATTATAAATAAGTTATTTTCATTTGTAAATTACACAGAAAAACAAACAAGATAGAAATATCACGCCCTGAGGCCAAGATCAATCTGT
Source organism: Isichthys henryi (assembly GCA_026776945.1). Taxonomy (NCBI): domain Eukaryota; kingdom Metazoa; phylum Chordata; class Actinopteri; order Osteoglossiformes; family Mormyridae; genus Isichthys; species Isichthys henryi. The sequence goes on from JAODJX010000037.1 coordinate 24,434,878, forward strand.
CCCAGCCAAGTAAAGCTATTCTGTCAACAGAACATGTCACTGGATTACCATTTTTAAATATTTTTCTAAAACATCTAAATAAACCTCGATTACAGGCAGAGGGTCATTTTATTAATATTTGCAAACAATAATGAAAGCATTCCAATATCAAGTCCCTTAACACTAGCACTCATTTAAGAGTGTGAGCTAGACATATGCTTTGTGTAATTCCCTGTCCGACAAGCCATTTTAGATGATTGTTAGCACAAAACCTTAGTAAAGGAAAAATTGTTTCCCTAGCAACTCTTGTCATTCAGATCTTGGGGAAACTAATACAGAGGAAAACGATTGGTTATCTTTTTCATCAATTACATAAGTCTAGTTTTCTAATCAGTGTGCAAAAGCTCTGTCTTCAGTGCAATGTCTTGTAAACAATGACTTTGGAAATCTTCAATATTTCTTATCAAAACGTGATGTGAAACAACTGCCATTTATCTCTAAACCACTTGCAGTTTTGCTCACATCAAAAGAAAGTTTTGTGTATTTTTTTCTTCATTTCATCAACAGCAATTCAGTCCTTATTAGTTTTCTCTTCATTTAATGAGAGAGGTGATTGCCGCTGGGACCCCTGAGATGTGCTCTGAAACTCACTTGTTCTGCTTGAAATCGCCCAGTCCCCACCAACCTATTAAACCTGAGGCCTCATTCAGAAACAGGTGGCTGTTCGGACAAAACCCAGGACTGGAACAGCGGCCATTTGTTCAGCCTTCTGTCAGGGCAGACATTGATGCTCAGCAGAAAGGGAGAGCCTTTCAGAAACTGACAAGGAATCGGGAGAATGGCTGCGGCATAATGCATGACAACAGTGCAGGAATGATTTAGCAGATGGCTCCCTGCAAACTGGCCTGTGCTCTTCAGCCTGTCTGCTCAGCCCTCCTGCGGAGGTCAGTAGCAGAGGACAGGCCTGTGCTCTTCAGCCTGTCTGCTCAACCCTCCTGCGGAGGTCAGTAGCAGCGGACAGGCCTGTGCTCTTCAGCCTGTCTGCTCAGCCCTCCTGCGGAGGTCAGTAGCAGAGCACAGGCCTGTGCTCTTCAGCCTGTCTGCTCAGCCCTCCTGCGGAGGTCAGTAGCAGAGGACAGGCCTGTGCTCTTCAGCCTGTCTGCTCAGCTCTCCTGCGGAGGTCAGTAGCAGCGGACAGGCCTGTGCTCTTCAGCCTGTCTGCTCAGCCCTCCTGCAGAGGCCATCACTCTGCTTCTCACAGAACTTTACAAACTGTACACCCGGCAGTTAAAGGCTAAAATACACATGCCACCTTTTTATATTTTTCAAGTATATTTTTTCAAGTGTGTGTCACTTAAAAATGAATAACATAAAAATCAAAATATCGCATTAGGTCTAAATTACAAATACACACAACATATTCAGAACAGAGTCCGTGTGAGTGTGGTGAGGCTGTGGTGGGTAGCTGACCTCTCCTGTCACCTATGGTTTAACAGGCACACCCTGAAATCACTGCTACCCACTGACTCTTCTTACTTCAGAGCTCAGGTAAAACCACAGACTGCATAATTTCCTATTTGCTTTTAAATACAGATATTTCTCTGTGTAGCCTGCAATGTAAAGCATTTTTATGTTTGTCATAGTTTCTTACCTTTTGCTTGCCCGGATACTTTTCAGAAACATGGACCGATTCCACCATTTTATGTATATTTGTACCTGGACTTAGGGTCTGAGAATTTTAGGTTATGCTGGTGAATTATTTGTGTAAAAGAGTGCTGTCGAAGGTGTAGAAAAGCATTGAGCTGGTCAGTATATAAAGCATGTATTGTAAAATTTACTGATAATGGCTTTATTAAATTTTCTTTTTTTTAAAAAATTACATATAAGTATAACTCCACGGTGAAATGCCCTTATTTCAGGAAGTTAAACTGGGTGATTTAATGGAACCTGTCTTCCGTAAATGAAGTCTGATCAGCTGCTTTTCGATCTCAACAATCAGTGCATTTATTCTAAACACTAACATTTTTTGCAGGCCAAATGTAAAGTTTTGAATGATTAATTTTTACATTTGGCTTTGCTTTGTGCCTGTGTGGGGTTTTTATTGCCTCCTCTTCTTTTCTTTCCCATGAAGTAGTAAATTAAACACAAATATTTTGAGGTTAACTGATGTAAAATGCAGAGGTTTAGTACTGGTGGGTTCTTTCACTTTCGGGGATGTAACTTTTTTTTTCTTTCTTTTCTGAAGTTATTTATCAATATTACTACTTAGAGTAATACCAAGAGATTGTCTCATGGTGATATTAATCTTAAGCTAATATACAAACTGTCACTCCCTCAATCTTCTCCCTTAGCATATTTCAAAATGGTGAGTTATACATGTAGGTAAACCAAGGATAAAGCAGGTTAGCTTTTTAGTTGCATGTATAAAAATAAGAATTTAATCTTTTTGGGATTTACTTAATATGAGGATATTTGTTTGTTTACTTACCTACTGATTTACATCCATCCATGTATCCATGCATCACACAATGCACGCTCCTTGCCCATAAATGCCCTCATCAGATTGGACTGGTTCAGGACTCACTTCTGACTAACTGAGGGTCTTTGATGTATTCGACTATACATTGATTCTTCATGTTGTCAGTATTTTGACATTTTATTATTATTGTTGTTGCTGTTGTTGTATTTGGGTTCTGCTGCCTGGTGTTTTGAGCACTGTTATATTTACACAGAGAATCATTTAGGTTCTTTGCAGTCTGCAGCATCCCTTTATGTAGTTTTTAAATCATTTTTATTTTTTTATTGAATTTCCTTTGTATTATTCCTAATGTCATGTAAAGCTGTGGACTGAAATGTTTTGGAATGGTGTTTATTTTAAAAATTCAGTCAACTTATTGATAGTCCTCTACATTGTCAGTGTTGCCAGATTCTTCTTCTTCGAATGTTCGGCTTTTAAGTCCCGCTTATATTCTTCCATGTTAAAATTCAGCAAAGTGGAAATAGGTGCATCTGTGCAAATCCTTGACCCAGCCTTCACAGCTTTGCTGCACAGGCCAGGGAGCAGTACGAGAAGCTGGACATTATGCATAAGAATATGATCATGCTGTACAAGAACCTTCTAGAGTACTTTGCTATTGATCCCAAGAAGACATCGGTGGAGGAGCTCTTCAGCGATATCAGCAGCTTCCGATCTATGTTCATGGTAAGTCTGTTCTTTAGTACTGAGCTGAATCTTCTCAGAATGTACTTCTTCCTTGGCATGTTCTTTTGTATATTTAATAGCTGTCACCTGTGGTTAAATATTTCTAGTAAAGATATTTTTAATATGGACGGACAATTGCAGTGATTAATATCTGTCAACCTAGTAGCAAATTTACCTGGAAAATCTCAGATGGAAAAAAAAACCTCTTGAGGGAGGTGACTGATAGTTGGGGGAGTGGATTTTTTATGAAAATGGGGGGGGGGGGCTGAAGTGTATGAAAACCCGATGATCTAATCTACGTTAAAGCCATAATGGTTATAGAGTGAACTAGGAACATCCACCGCAAGTTATTAATATCTCAAACACAGAACTGTCTCCCTGGATTTAGAGCGCTGCATTAACATCCTCATATTCTATAACACAGATGCAAAATGAGAAATTAATTATTGCGTCTCTCACCTTCATACTAAAAGCGTTTGTTTGCTTGGTCCTCCTTCACTGTGGAAATAATGTGATAACTGAAACAGATGTTCTTTGTCAAATCTGCCGTTTATTAAGGAGAGTTGCTTTTCTTGGTGTTTTTCTTTTGACTGCTTTGTAGCCATCATGATTACTTGTGTTCTCTCTGTCTATTTTATGAAAACTTTACGGCGTGAGCAGTAAATCAAAGTAAATCAAGGGGATGTGAAAAATTAGTTAGTGGCTTGAGCACAACAGCTTTGATCAATAAATAGCATTCAGAGCCCGCCTCCCCATGCCAAGATAAACATTTTGCTGTAATGTTCTGTAATGGGATACTGATGTGGGTGTACGCTAGCACTGTGCTCATACAGCTTCCCCAGGCATCAAGCTGGAGCATCCATGCCAGTGATGCTCCAGAGGCATGCTTTTGATTTGCCATTAAGAGAGTGTTTGAAACCCTGGGGTGAGCCCTGTGATCTTCAGCAGTGCACGCACACTGTACAGTGAGCATATTAACGGTGGTGTTAGCACCAGAAAGGCTTGGTCAGACAAACTAGGTCTTTTTATCTGAGGGATGCGCTTACAGTGTCACCTTGCTCTTTAATGAGCAGGATGGATGTGAAAGATAACACAAGGGAATTGGCTCACAGGAATCAAAACTGAGCACTTGAGTGGTGATGATAGTTCCACAAGTTATCAAATTGCATTTCATGCTTCCATGCCTTGGTCTTTCTTTCTGTACATTTAGTGTTTAAAGACCCCCCCCCCCAGTTCTATTCAAAACTTTAGATTTGCAATATTGTGACAGAACAGAAGCAGACTGCATGTTTTTATGAAATGCTTTTGAAATGCAAAGTTATTTTCCACTTGGCTGCCACACTGATGAGACGAGTTTCATTGCTTTCATTATTTTAAATGATTTCAAGATTGAAATTTTGAATTTTGGGGGAACTGTGACATTCATGAACTGCATGCTAATGCTGTGGTGTATTTGAATTGGTGTCAGATCTCCTGCTTTGCTGATTTTCCAGATGCGTATTAATGCTTCAGAACCTCCAGGGCCCACGTCTGACAAAGCTGTTTCTTTTTTAATGGCCCCTGATTGAGTCTTGTGATACAAACTCACCTTATAGAAATTAGTGCTGCACGATGTCAGATCTCAATATAATTGTAATTGTATGGCGCATGCGCAATAATCACAAGGGTTTTACATGATGGGCGAAACATTTGTCTACATGTTGGCTTTTCACTACTATACGTACGTTTATTTACACACACAATTTGGTAAGTAGATTGCGTTGTTTCTAAGAAATATAAGATGAATATGGGAAAACATTACTTGTAACTTTTTCTATCTTTTTGAAAAAAGACTGCCCATACCCTACTGTAATAGCGATTAAAATGCACCGTGATAATTTTTGGTCATATTGCTCACCCCTATTTCGCGCCTTTGAATCTGAGAAAACTTACCTCTTCCATACCGCAGAGGTGCTTGCTGGTTCTGAAGCAGCCAAATGTAGCATGAAACGCAACTGGCTTGTGAATATATGCAAATGTGGCGGTGTGTGTGTGATGCCTCACTAACGCACTCGCTGAGAGTACTTTTTTCTGTTTCAGTTTTTCTTAGGTGGTGATAAAGGTAACTTGCATTGGTGCTCTTGAATCTATATACGTTGAGGAGCAATGACAGAATGTTTCATGACAGTAACATCTGGTAACCAGCCATCAGAAGCCCACATTGGCATTCATGTGTACATTCTCCCCAGCTTGTCCAAGTAACATCAGGGATGAAATTTACAAGATAATTTGTCACAGAGTAAACTCACTTTACACTTGATGAGATGACTGGAGAATAGCATCCACTATAAGGGAGGTGAAAAGGCTCTACTGGAACAAAACTATTTACAGAAAAAAATCCTACGTCATCAGTGGTACAGAGAGAGCTCAGCTAAATTGCAGCTTGATGTTCTTGCAAAATCTGTCAAAGGGTTGCCTGCCAATACTGAGCACTTCAATGGCAGATATTACAGCAGATATTAATATTACACTTTTTCACAGCAACATCCTCCAGATATCACCAAAAGCATGGATCAGTATTATTCTATACTGGAACTTATTACTTATTGACAGAGTTCAACCAGTCCCTTTTCAATTGTGTATTGTAAGGTAATAATTGAAATATTTTAATTGTATATAGTCTTAACGTATAATGTATTAATTATCTAAACTGTATTAAGTTCTGTACATGTCTGTCTTTGATGCCATTCGAATACTGAAAGAAATAGCTGGTGTTCCGCTGGTGACTAAACTAAAGGAGGCTGTTTTTGATGTCATTGTCTAGTTTGGTTCTGTAGTAAAGCTCGACTGATGTGTCCATTCTGTTCCATTCAACCCGCTTTATCATTGGTGTAGATTTATACTGTAAAATGTCCATTCTTTTCTAAGTGGGAGTTTGTGCGTATCCTATATGCAGATCAGTTTACTCTAATTTAGTGCTGTGCGGTATACCTACAAGAAAAATTCATATCATAACAGTAATAAAAAACTGTTTTCGGTATGAACCAATGCTGGTTTAAATAGCCTACACAACATTTGGAAAATGGCGCAGCGGGAAACTGTTTAAAGGGGGACCTTTTTCACTGCTGCACCACTAAAAATATACTGCTAAAGATCAGAAACGGAAGATATAGTTGACGCTGGAGTTGAAAATAATGAGTCACTGGGGTTGTCAAAAATCGATTCTCAGATACTAATTTTTTATATCAATTAGTATTTGATTAGATACTCATTTTCACCATTATTGATACCAACAGTGCGGTTTTCCCCTCATTCACCTGCACACATGTACACACTCGCGCAGCCCCTCCCCTCCTCTCGATATCCACTAAACGCATTTGCGCTGGTTAACATACACTTACCGAGTTGGCCGATCGTGGCATATGCTGCAGTTGAAGGCACTTCGCAAGCTGCTTTAGTGAAAGAAAAAAAGAAAAACGCAAAAGTGCCGTTTGGAAGTATTTTGCAGACCAACATGGAAAAGCTAAGGATGTCAATAAGCCTCTATGCAAACAGTGCTACAAAGTTCTGGCGACGAAGTCAAGTAGCTCGTCAAACCTGGTGAAGCATTTTATAGACCAACACCCCGGTCTTTATTGGAAATTTCACGAGATCAGTAAAACTCGCATTTCAGCAACACTGAACTATTAAACACTTATCAAAGATGTTAACTTGGCCAGTGCACACCTTAACATTAGCCGTTTATTTTATTTTATGTATCACTTATTTAGGTTCCATTGAGATATACAATATCTCTTCTTCCAGGACGAAGATGGCAACCAATAAGAAAAATAAAACAAAAGTTTCATATACATTCACACAGAGGTGATTAATATAAACACGTGTGCATAAGAACAAAAGGTGGGTTTCCTCTGTTCTGTGCGTGTGGTGGGAGGCTGAAGAACTTCAGCTGATGAGCGGGTTCTGTATGTATTAGTGTGGAATGTCAGCAAACTGCATACGCGTATGTACTGAGCTAATTTGCCCGCTAAAGCCTTTGCAATAAAAACCAGGCAATGCATTTTCCTTCTAAGAAAAGGAAATCAATAAGCAGTTAGCCAACAAACACGTTAGCCGTCTGCTATCATTAAGGTAGCGGATAGACGCAGTGGCTATTAATAAAATAATATCGTTAATGTGGGAACAATGTGGGAACAATACATAAATGTAAAACAAAAAAGTGTCCTGTAACATGTGGTAAACGCCCAGTCATACTTCAGAAACAAAATACTGTCGTATACCGTGAAACCGTTATAACTTGAAAAATACTGTGATATAATTTTTGGTCATACCACCCAGCTCGACTCTAATTATGCTTCTGTACCGCTAGAGGTTAGTGGGTACGCATGTTCAGGCGTATTGACGCTGTTATGGTAGTTGCCTGTGCCTGTGTGTGTTTATGTCTGTGTCCCCTAGGACATTTCTACGCACAGGAAGAAACTAATAAATACAATTTTATGCGTAAAAATATGCGTACACACAGCATTGTTCGTACACACAGTTGATAAATGAGGCCATAGGTGTGACCTGGTTAGGTGCATTGGGCTTTCACTCATGAAAATTGAACATCTGTCACATCTTATTCACAGTTAATACAAAAGTATAATGTTGGTAGTGTGTCGATTAGCATTTTGAAAAGAAATGTACCCAAATGGCAAATGAACTAAGCATCAATCATAAACCTTATTTGATTATTCTAAGAAGTGGAAGTTGTACCATGTTACAAAATATGATGATGATGATGATGATGATCAAAAACATGCTGAGGCTAATCGGAGTTACTAAATTGCCCGTAGGTGTGCATGTGTGAGTGAATGGTGTGTGAGTGTGCCCTGCGATGGGCTGGCCCCT
>JAODJX010000037.1:24450375-24473978 GCA_026776945.1 Isichthys henryi
GAAGACCCCAGGACGTGGCGCCAACCCATCACCGGGCACACTCACAAACCAGTCACTCACACATACAAGGCTGGGAATAACCCAGGACGGGGCGCCAACCCATCACAGGGGGCACACACACACCAGTCACTCACTCATACAAGGCAGGGAATAACCCAGGATGGGGCGCCAACCCATCCCAGAGCACACACACACACCAGTTACTCACACGTACAAGGCAGGGAATAACCCAGGACGGGGTGCCAACCCATCACAGGGCACACTCACACGCCAGTCACTCACACATACAAGGCAGGGACTTTGTTTGTTTAGCAGGAGAGACCCAGTGTAGACCTTTTCAGTAAGGCACAGGACCAAACTGAATGCGAAAGTAGGACATCAGTTATGTGTGTTGAATGCCCTGTCGATAACGCCTTGCCACTATTCAGTATTCATTGCCTTGAATCAAGTGTTCAATGAGGGGAATCCTGAAGTCCTCTGCTGAGGTCCTGGGGCTACGCTGTGGAAAATTTCCTACGTGCCTCCCTCTCACCCTCAAACACTGTCATTAATGCCAAATCAGCTATACTGTCAAGTTCAGGAACACTTATTCTTTAATGCAGATTAGGAAGTAGGTCTCAGCATTGCATTAAACAAGAGGCTAATTATAAATGGCACATTATGTGTTAACATCTGTCACATGGATAATCTTTTGAAGTGTGACTACATTTCTAATTTAAGAAATTGCTTTTTCATGTTTTATTCACCATAAATAGATATGTAACCTTTCACTTGTATTTTATAACGGGGTCTTGAGCTATCTTGAAATGTTTAAAAAAATGTTTTAAAGTTTAATCTTAGCACCAGGCAAAATCTCATTGAACTTCTAATTTTTTACAGCTGATAACTTACACTTAAAACCAAGGATATATAAGAAAGTGGTTGGCAGTTGTTTCCATTGTCCGTCATCATCTCTCTTTATAGTTAAACCTGCATCACACCAAGTGAAATGTTTGATATGTTTAACCTTTTTAAGTATAAAAAACAGCACTAGAATAGCAGTGAGGAACAAAATTCATCTTTTCTATGTCTTCAAAAGTCAAGAATTTCAATAGGAAAATAATTTGTCAACATTATGAACTAGAGTTGTTATACTTGTTAAAATCTATTTTTTAATTGATGGAAATAATTACTAACAAAATACTAGCATAGCTGATGTTTTGTGAATCTTAAATCTTAAAATGATATAATTTGCTATGCACAACATATTACTTGACATTACTTTCAACAAAACTGTTCTATTTAACAAAAACAAATGTGTCTGCATAAAGAAAGACACCTTTTACGGACTAACTTGTGACATGTAATATATATTTCTTCCAGGTGATCTTAGATCTCCCAGAAACGCCCCAATGAATATGTCCCAACCTGACCAGGTCTCCTCAGTGCCAAAATACCTTCCCTCAATATCTTATCTTTGATTGATTAACTTCATGCTAAATTATTTCCCTGTGACATTCTACTGATCTCCCTGGTTTACTTCAGCCAACAGGAGGTTCACTTATTTTTTTTTCCTTATTTTCATTTTACTACATATTTCCTTGATTCTCTATGCCAAGTACTTCAAGTCACGCATTTCAAATTCCATCATTAGTATGTGTGAGTTTTGTCCCGATACCACATTTTTAAACTTCGATCAATACGATAAAAGAAAAGATAAATTCACTTTAAAAAATCACACAAAAACTAAACATCAAATAAAGTCGTAAATGCTGTTTGTTAGTGTACGTGCGTGCCATATCATTAATGTTACTGTACATTATTTTTATATGCCTTGTGTCTCAAAGCATAAACGCTTCTACCAATTGCTTGATTATAAAAGTTTGTTTCCAAATGATCAGCACTTCACCGCACAATGTCTTATTGAGTCGAACACATCCTACGGGTAAAAACAATTACAGGCCATTGTGTTAACATGGAACCTTTCATGTTTTAAACCATAGATAAAATGCATCTCTGCTTTACATGTCACAGGCTCATACAGATTAATATTTTATTAATTCACAAATAAGTTACCTATCTCTTGAAACATTTTATATTTCCTTGCATGTCAATCCTTTATATGTTTAGCTAAATTTGTGCTGTTTGCCCCCTTTGTCAATATTGTGATTTGGCACCACTTGCATGCAGGCTTGTATCTGTCTTCTGGCTTATCGTCTTCATTTGTTTATATGGTAAAAGGAATATTGGTCATACTTTAGACAACAGCTTGCAAATTATGAAACTGCATCACATTGAGCCAGAGTGAACAAACCTAAGAGATGGTTCATTCTAGGGGTGAATTCATCCATCTCCTAACCTCTTGTCCTGGTCCGGGTTGCAGAGAGTAATAACTTGTGTGCGGTTGTAATAACAACTACCTATTTACTCATTTACTCTGAAACCAAAGAAACAACTTGCCTTAAGGTAAAAGAGTAACTCGAATTCCTTTTTTTCCTTTTACTAACTTTTAACCATGCAGGTATTGTTCTGTTTGTTTTTGATCAAACAGTTTATACAGTTTTACTTGTAATATTGAGGCTTTGCTCTTGGCAAAAGAAAATTGCGAGAATGGATGTTCTTCTTGTCTAATTTATTGATTTGCTGTGCTCCATGAAAATGCATTTCTTGTGTGAGTCTCATTCCCAAAAGCAAAAAGAGACATTAAGGTAATAGTGAGAGTCTGTGAGGAGTCAGACCTGAATGCAGGCATATTGACCTTGTAAGGACACCAGACTTTTCTGTGTATGATGCAATGGTCCAAGGTTACTCGGTCGAAATTCAGTTCACTTTATTGGATTGTCACCACATGCACAAGAACATATTTCTCATTCGGAACTGGATTCACATTTGGGATACAGTCGTGGTCCTTTTTATATTTGACAGAGTGACTGTGTATTCTAACATTAGATTTCATCATATAGAAATTTTGAAAGTACACTATATTGGTGAATCAAATTTCCATATATTTCTATGTATATTTTTTCTGAACCTGTTATCTGGCCCTTTAGAGAATGATGAGACGGGAGTGATGGACAGTCTGCTGGAGGCCCTGCAGTCCGGAGCTGCATTCAGGGACAGGCGGAAGAGAGCGCCCAGGCCACGAGGTGAGTCCTCCGCTCTCATCCACTCCTTTGATCAACATGCTTTCCTCTCCTTTACATTGCGTGAAGTATGTGCTTCATTGTGACTAGCAACAGTCACCAGGGGCTGTTGTAACACCCCAACAATTATAACAAATGTCACACGAATTCCTCATTTGGCTGGTGTCAGTCCTGGTTTTAACTGATGATGTGGAGCAGCAGTCCACTGACCAGACCAACATGTATGTTTCAGTTGCTTGGCCTCCGTAGTCTCTCTTAATGGCCTGTTATTTTTAGTCATTATCAAAAGCCTTGTGTCAGCGTTAATATATGCAGTTCAACTTGAAAGTGCTTGCAAAAGGGCTCAATGCACTATAAGAAAAACACATTACATGATTGTTATCTTTTGTTGAATGATTTTTACAGATCCCCGGCAAAGTCTCAGTCCAACTTCTCAGAGGCTTATTCTGAAGTCTTGTAACCATGGTAAAATTGATCGAATGTGTATTTAATTTAAACAAGTGAACATTCACCATCTAACACATCCTGCTTCCACTGAATAGCAAACTAACAGTTTTCCCAGCTTTGCCTGCGTGCTCCTTGCCTGCTGTATACTGTAGTTTCTTGAATATTGCTCATGCTGACAACTAACCCCCCCCAGCAATCAAGATTATTTAATATTTCAGTTTGACTCATGTTTGCCACATAAATTTGAATAATCTTACAGATGACAGCCATTGCTTCACAATAACGGCGGCAGCCGGGAGAAAGAATTACATTTTGATTCTTTGCTTCACCATGTACAGCAGAATTCAAATGTTGTACTATGGATGATTAACATCAATGTACCGTGGATACTGAGTGCTTCCTTATAATGAAAAGATTTTCACTCCAATAGTACCTGTAAAACTGATCTTAATAAATACAGCTTAATACAATATACTTAGAAAATGGAGAACAAACTGTTGCATAGCGTATTGTCATGCAAGAATATACATTGCTTGAGTAACAATTCTAAATTTAATTTCCTCGCTTTCTTTAAGGATATATAAATTATAACAGTTTCATTAGAAGTAGATGAGCAGCAACACTTTTTGTGTCAATGGGGACACCATATTCCACTCGCTGAGACACTGAGAAAATTATTCATAATGTTATTCCAGTTATTGCCTTTACTGCAGAACCCTCCAGTGTAGTGTATATTAATACATTTGTGTACATTTATCAGCCTACATCAAGGATAGCTCTGATAGCAACAGAAACATTCTATTCTGGTATGACTTGTGAGGAATTCTGGTATGTCTTGTATTAAGTTGGAGGATATATGAGATCCATCACAATGACAGGACTGTCATTGTAAGTTGCACTCAGATGTCCGACAGCAAAAATAAATGAAGGCCACGGTGTGTTCAAGTTCCCGGGTATCGTCTCAGAAGGGAGGACGATTTCCAGGGGATGATTGCTGGGCTTAACCAATGCTGCTGCTTCTAGGAAAAATAAACTAATCAGGCTCTGGGTTTTACATTTCAGCTGTTGGCTTGCTTGGCTTTCTATTCATGCATCAATGCATGTACAGCTACACTGCATCTTTCACACCAGACACCTTATATTTTTTTTATGTGTTTAGCACTGCACATTTATCGCAAAACAGTTATTTTCCTGTCAACAAATTTCACATCCAAACCAGCATGAATTGCACCTTGATTTATTTAATGCTCAGTAAAACGCAATTGTGATTTTTATTTATGTTTTTATTAATTATTTTGCTGTACTTGCTTACTTAATTGGATAAGTGGCTTTTATCTGTGAGTGACTAATCTCCAAGGTTCTTCTCTGTCCTTCATGTCCTCCCTTAAAGAGGTAAGTCTCTTACTGGATCTGCATTTGGAAATACTGTAATTACTGCCAGAAATCACTAATAAAAGCTTATCTTAATATTAATGTAATGGCCTTTATCAGTCAGTTTCATCTTGTAGTCCAAGTGGAAATCACAAGAGCAAGACAACAGTACTGAGCTTTATTGTAACCCATCGGTGATGCCTCTCTGATATTACCTTCATTTTTGAGGCCTTTACATTGGTGTTGCGGGAGGGTCTCATAGAATGTTCCTTTTCCAATAAAATCTTTTATATTGTTTTTAGATGCAGATTTTGAAAGTGTAAAAGGCATAATTCCACTTACGTTTTCTAGAATGAATATTTCAGAAATTCATTAATTAATTGAATTTATTTCATTATAATGAAAATACTTAGTGCTTCACCCAAATAAGCGACTGAGTAAAAAAAAAAAAAAAAGGCTTCACCTCAAAGAAAAGCACAAATGCTCCATGTAAAATACACTTAAAACCTCTTCTCTATATTTTTATCCAAAAAGCACCATTTATTGCAGTAAGTAAGGGTCAGTGCAGAAGCAGTCATTCATTATGCATTTTTAAACTCATGGCTGCGGAGCCAGAGAGAGAGCAGCATGCAGAGGCAGGCGGTTATCCTGCGTTTGACCGCATGTAATGCATGATTCGCTCTGCAGTTCACCCCCTTATTCCTCGCTTATTACACATTTGCCCATCATGTTTGTACCTCAGGATGGTATTTTAGATTTAAGTCCCAAAAGTGCATTTATTAGTAGAACTACTATTAATCTCACGTACTGATTTAAATAGCGCGTTGATTTGCTACTGTCATTCACCTGACTGCCAGTTATAGAAAATTAATTGCCATCTTTCTGACAAACCAGATTTGAGAATTCAGAAGCGCTGTGTTATAGTAACTTTTAATGGTTGCATTTTACACCAGAGTAAGTTTGCATTAGTAGGCATTTAAATATAGCAAGCGGAGGTGGAAAATACTCTCGTACTAGCTGACTTTCTGGCCTTTTACAAGACTTATGTCAGGGCTTGCTGTTGTTACTGTATGACAGGAATTAGATACGTGACCTTTAAGCTCCCAAAAACTTCTGTCACACAACAGTGATTGGAATGAATTTTGGAAAATGGTGGTGTTAGTCTTACTTCACTTGCAAGAAACTATGTAAAGTACTCGGAGGAGTCATCTATAGTAATCATAAGCATTAAAGCATTGCTGCGCTGTGCAATTGATACTTAAATAGTTCTTCAGACTAGTGTCGCCTTGTCACCTTTTTAAAAATAAAGAAATGCTTGTCTGTTTGAGAAGTAAGTTCCGCCATATAAGTACATGGATAGAGTTAAGCATATGTTAACCATGCAATGGGAGCACAGGGACACCTTTTAACACGTAGTAACGTGGACAGGGGCATGGTGAACCATACAACAGGATCAGAGGGACACAGTTAAGCACAGAGTGTGAAGGCAGGGACAGGATTACAGGTGAGGCAGAGGCATGGGGCACAGCTAAGCACACACAAAAGCACAGGCTTGTTAGCAGACAGCTCTGTCAGCATGATTTTCATTGGAGTTGAGAGACCGCAGCTTGGATAAATGTAGGTGTTATTGCACTGTTATTATTTGTCCCTGTCACAGTGCCTGCACTTGAAATTGTTCCGGCAGGTGTTTCTGGATCATGTGGTGACAGTTTGGTATAGCAGCATTTTGAAAGAAAAGATAAACCCTCCGTTGTTATCTGTGCAATCCACCTTTAGAATGTTTAGTATAGTTTATAGTTTACATCAAACATTACTGGGTGATTGTCATACCATAGCTTTGTGCCTTGATTAGAGTTTTTTTTCTTAGTTAAAAGGATAGAAAAAATGTGCGTGTTCAGTGTGTGTGTGGGTTATGTTTTATTTTACATTGTTGGGAACAAATGTTCCCCGCAATGTAATAAAAACCTGTTATTTTGAATTTATCGGGACCATTTTTCAGGTCCCCACAAAGATCTGTGAATGTCTCATAGTTTGTTTGGTTAGTTCTGGTTACGGTTAGAGCTGGGTAGGGGTTAAGGTCGTCATATTGGGATTAGAGTTCTCCCATAGAAATGAATGGAGAGTCTCCACAAAGATATAATTACAAACCTGTGTGCATGTTTGTGTTTGCACGCGAATGTATCTATTTGTGAATGTGAGTGAGTGAGAGAGAGATGATCTATGGAAGAGCTCCAACATTGTGATAAAGTTAGCTTTATATGCAGTTTTCCAACTGTAATATCTTTCAATGTTTGCAGTATATTTCAGTGTTTGTATGTGTGCACTTCCCATTCAGTAGCCCAGCTCTCTTGCTTAGTCAGTGGCAGTGAATGGACACAGTGCGATTAATAAAACACGTTATTAAAGTTGCATAGCGTACATTGTCCCCCATAGTTTAATGCTTAAAGCACACTTTGCAGGACATGTCTGTATTATTTAGGGTTATCCATGCCGTCACGTTGCAGCAAATAAGTGACCAAGTGTAGTGAGATTGAAAAAGCAATACGAGTGAACACAAAAATATTTCAAAAAAGGCGAGGGAATTCACAAATGTAATGCCATCCTCAAATAGACAGGACGTGATCCACAAATGTGCAAAACACGTTTCACATGTAAAAATTGCTCTCTGTTTTTGTGAATATGATTTTACACAGCACAAATGAAAAAAAATAGATTTTTCTGGATTGTTAAAAATCTGTGGATCATGGTACATATTTGTGAATGGTTTACAAAAGTCCTATAAAACCTTCATACAAGCCCCACATCCCAAGTGGTGGCGTGTAACCTTGAAAAATTGTCATCCAAATGATGAAAAAATGTTGCGGTATACAGTGTGTTTTGCGACACCACAAAATATACGATAGAACATAATATGAAACGATAGACATTGTTATTTCATCACCCGGTATATATTGTTATATTGCACGGTTGGAATATATGTAATGTCTACGATATAGTGTGGGATATACTGCAGGAGCTGATTTTGCAGCATTGGGTCTGTGTGCAATTCACCGCCCAAGTGGGGAATCAGCATCTGTCTTCCAAACTGTTTTAATTGATGCGACATGTCATTGTTCTCAAAGTTTGACTGTCAAAACTTTTGATATATTTGTATTTTTCTACAATACATCTCTCACACATCACGTAGGCCTGTGTGCTTTTCATTAGAGTGACAGATTATTACTGCAAACTTCTGTTCACTTTTAAAGGACTGTTATAGCAGAGAAGTTGTTGCATGAAGCAGAATTAAATTAAAGTGCAATGCAGTGTAATGCCAGGCACTTTTAATGGAGAACGGGAGTGAGTGTGTTTTCAGCATGAAATTCAGAATTTAATGACCTAGGGCTTGGTGACTTATACGTGACCAATCAGGAGAATTTTGTCTGTTTTGTGCTCTTGCCAGTTTTAATGTTCCACAAGAAAAAAAAATGATGCACAGGATGTTTGACCTGTTGCTCCCAAATGGAAATGCAGAAATAGAGCAGGATATTTTTACGATGGCGGTCTAATTAAGTCAAACCCAGGAGAATTACTGAATATTAATTTTGCTTTACAATACCTTAGACTCTGTTACTTTCTCTGATTTCTGCAAAGTCTGAGACTAATGAGCTTTGGTATATGGTCCTATAGAAACAGATATATACTGCTCAACTTGAAGACCGTGGCTATAGGTAATACATTATTTTATCCCACGTTAAATAACTGGATATTGTTTTAGATATCTAAGCCAAGACTTGAGTCTGTATGTTTAGTTATAAATAATTTTAGGGGAAGTTTTTACTAATAATCAATTCAGTACAGTAGTCAAAAGTACATTTTGGTTACAGGCCAGAATTATCTGGATGCTGTTGGGTAAAATAGGTGGAGTTTAAGCAAGTGATTCTCTATCTGAATCACCTCTCCTTGTACTGGTGATTATATCAGTTTGCAGAATTCCTTCAGGTTTTCCAAACGCCTCATTAAAGACATGAAAAGGCTATTATCACCTTTGTAGGAAAAACCTTCTCTTTGCTCAACATAATTGGTCTTGCATTTTATATGGGATTCCTTTTCCTTTTTGATTTTCATCATTGCTGTTCATGTTGAACAAATTAATATTTTCATGAAATAGGTCATGAATCCGCTGAGTTGCCAGCCTACTACTGGTATTGGTATGTGCGTCTAATTTCCAGAAATGGGTTGACATGCTTCTGTCATATTGGTTTTAACATAATCCTTAACTGAAGGAAGAGTTTGCAGTTCCTCACTGTCATATTAGTTCATGTCCATCAAATATTGGTCTCCATAGCCGCCTTGGTAAAAAGTGTGTTGGAGGTCAGCTTTAAAAAGAGCCACTGCCCGCATGGACGGAAATGGTGTGTCAAAGTGAGTTCATGAAAGCTTACATTCCATACTATATTTTCTTAAAACTAAAGAAACCAAGTAAAGCTATTTTAGTGCAGTGTTATGCTATACAAGTTTTCAGTGATTATACAGTGTAGGACTGGCCTGATGGTTAATTTTATAGTAATAGATGCTATGAAAGTCAATGGAAATGATCTGGATTTTTGGAGTTGATTCCGGTCTAAAGAGTCACACTTGACAATATTTGGAGAGTTTTGTGTGCTGCTGCAATTTTTCAGCTGGAAAAACAAACATAGCATAGCTATGAATGTATAATATCTGAGCAGATAAGAGTGAGCAGATGCCTGGGTTATAGTGAAGTGGGCATCTGTACATAATGGAAGGTGAGCTCAGAGAGATGCCAGGAAGCAGATGAGAGCTGCAGAGGAAAATTGCAGTGGGTCTTTTCACAAACCGAAGTCAGGCTTCAGGCGAGCAGATCTGATTCTTCTGGCTTTTATTGATTCCACACCAGTTTCTGTTTAATAGTTGTATAACTCTGTAGACAGATTTTATCTACAGAACAGCTTGTGAAGTGATAAGCATGATCTATGAATTGCATAGTTATATTTTGTTTTTATGGAATTGGCATGAAGCTGTTGGCATCACGGATGAGTAGCTTTGTACCATTGCAGAGCACCCGCATGATGTGGCTGATCTCTCCTTTCACAGCACAGACGCAAACACTGAATTCTGAAAGCAGTTCGAAGTTTCTATTTATTTCTGTCCAGGATAAATCAAGTTAATATTGTCGGAGCTACTTTTCTGAGATTAATAATCTGTATTTGCTTTAATTGAATTTTATGCTCGGCTTATCTTTGCATGATGGGGTGATCTGTTCCCTCTCGCCTTCTGCACACTAATCTTATCTCTGTGACTGCCTTGCCTTTTCTGAGAGAAACAAGATTTACTGCATTTCTTTTTGATGTGAATTATTCAAAGAACCTCCACACCTGTTACAGGCATCAGATGAGTTTTTACGGCGAATCAAAATCGGCATTATCTGTAGTCAGGTGAGGGGAAGATCTGACTGAATATGATAATGGCAGTGACCTTTGATCATGGAAAGGATATGGTGAGAAATGCATGCTGAAACACTGCTGTTGATCATCATTTGCACATGCGGAAAATGAGTTTGTAGTGCTATTAAATAAAGTGAAACATAACAGGGTAAGGCAATAACCGTACTCAAATAGCATTCAAATTAGTTATTTATTTATTATTATGTGGGTCATCTGAGATCAATGTCATGGTTCAAGCTTTTTTTTTTGCAATTCTTTGTTTCCATGGTGACGGCTTCTGTTAGAGTCAATGGCAGGTTCGAAAGAGGTGGACGTGCAGAGGAGTATAAAATGGCAAGAGTGACCATTGTGCCCCCCGCGCCCCCCTTTCCTCCTTAGCCAGTGTTGCGTGAGCAGGTACAGTCAGTGCACGTAAATGGAGCTTATTCAATGTCAGCGCTGGCCACAGGCTGTTCTCCACTAACCGCTGACCCGACGTTCCCGAAAAGCACAGCAGTGCCGCCACATCTGCGCAGAAGGCAGGCCAGATGAGAGACTGCGCTGGCTGACAGCAGATCCCTCTGAGACGGGTTTTAATCAGATCTCTGTCCTCTCCCTCAAGCCTGCCTTCCTGCTTCCTGGCATCGTGTCCCAGTATCTAGGAAAGGCAGCTAGTGAGTCTCCTGTCCCGTGTTTACGCGACGTAAAGTTGCTATAGGCTCACCTGCAAATACACAGGAGGTGTATATTTCACAGAAGAACATATTAATAAGTAACATGGTTGAAATATTAATAGTAAATAATTAATGTAAACAAGTGCAGTGTACCATTAAATAGATTTCTTTAAAGATTTCAATTGTCGCATTTCTCCATAAACTCTAAAGTGCATTTTATTTATTCATATCGTGAACCATCAAAAGTTAGCTGCTACTTTATATTCAGAGTCTGTCTGTCTGACTGACTGACAGACGGATGGACACTATACTGAAACCAAAACATTTGTCCAGGGGAAGGTTTCCTCATGCCAAATTTAGTACCACAGTAAATTATATGAGCTGGACATTAAGTGCTTTCATTATCAAGTAATTGTGGTTACTGTTTAATAAACTCCATTCCCCAATTAACTATCCGTGTGCGTAGGGAGATGGGCTAATGGACTTTAGTTCCTAGAACATGGATGGGGTATAAGTGTAGCAGTTTAAATAAGCACTGGTGGTGAGAAACTATACAGCTGAAGTACCATGCAGAACCCACAGGTATAATATACAGTTTTCTTAAGCAGTAATATCTGTGTTAGTAATAACAGCTTCTCATTTGGAAGTACGAAATGATTGTTTTCTGTTTATTTCATCGTTAGAGACAAATGAGCAAATAGGCGACTGGCCTACAGCTGTACTGGGAACCATTAAGCGGCGTAAGTGCCAGCACAAACAGAAACTGCCCTGAAATGAAAAGTAAACTGACATAATCAAAGTTTCTTTGGGTGGCAAAAATGACTTTTCTTTGGTTTATCATTTTATTGTTATACTTGCAAACCCAGTCAAAAATATTGTTACACTTACGTACTATTATCTCTTCTATTTCTTCTGTTGCACTCGTCTCATGTCACACTGTTTTTGCAATGTTTGCACTTTTTGCACACTTGCACTTTATGTTGTCTTGTGTTGATGTAGTGTTACATGTAGTCCTGTGTTGATGTAGTGTTACATGTAGCTCCATGGTCCTGGAGGAACGTTATCTCGTTTCACTATGTACTGTATTACTGTATATAGTTGAAATGACAATAAAAGCCACTTGACTTGGATTAAGCAGACATATAACTCCATCTGAATTTTGTAGGCTGTTGTTCTTTTCATGGAAAATATGTGTGCTTTAACTTTTAAGGCCTGTCTTGTAAGTCGTCCTGCTTGCTACCTGCCAAATAACTCATCCACCTACATGATCGCACATTTACTTACTCATTAAGAGTAAAACTAATCAAACGAAAATCCTTGTAGTAATGCAGGACAAGCTGTGAAGCATCCTTGCAGATAAGCTTTTTAGATGACGCACAAGTATCTCTGCAGTGAATAATGGAAAAGTAGGTCCTCATATTGTTACATTCTGTTATGCTTTGGTTATTGATGTCGTTTTTTTTTTCATTTCCCATGAAAGTTATAGAAAAGGTTAAAGGTGCAACAGCCTTATACTTAGCAATGTGACAGTTTGATTTTGCTCAAAATCTAATTTGAATGATAAGGTTGTGAAGCAATCCAGGTGAGTGTGTGTGCTGTAAGCCTGTAGTCCAGATCCCTTTCATTCATGCGTTTTATCTGCTGCTACAGTTTGGTTGTGTCTTTAATGATCTCACAATATAACATGAATACAGTGGTTGTCAAATGAATATTGGGGATATTTGGCTCATGAAGTTGTGTAACTTAGCTTGTCACTGCTGATCTGGACTATCCTGAGTGAAACTCTCATGATCATGCTGACTGTAAACCTAGTTCTAAAGTTTATATTTGAACATATAGAACGAGGGAGGAAGCCCAGGAACAGGAAAAACGGTATTCTTCACCAGAACTCTTTTAAAGGCTAATTGCTTGACTTTCATGTTTAAAATGGGAGATGATGAGCACTGAAAATAGATCATGGAGAGTGGCCTCTCTCTGATCTTTTTCTGGCAGTGTGGGAATGGGGAAAATGGGGGAAAACCCAGGTGGAACACACTGTTTTATGTGCAAATGAAATGGAGCACATTGTCAACCTATATAGGCCCTTTGGCTTCACTCCTGTCGTTTTAACCATCACTTATTGCTAATCCTGTCCTAATTCCTTGACCCAAAAAACTGATTTATGAGGGAGAAAAAAAACAACTGACGTCCCTATAGCTTAATAGCAGCATTGTGATGTTGTTGTTGTAGCGTAGCAAATCAGAGCACGTGTGTGTTAAATCTCGCACACAGAAAACACAAGATTATTTTAGGATAATTAATTTTTTTGTGATAGATCTTACAAAGAGTGTGAATAATCATAAGTATATGATATTTTGCTTTTGTGTTAAATGCCGATTGTTCAGCATTCAGTATCTTAAAATGTACTAAATAATTATAATTATTGACTTGTTATATGCATTTTCCCATAAAGTATTTAATGAACGTCTACAGATTCAAGAACATCTGTAGGTAATTCAAAAATTTTCACCAAGTAATGTTTGTTTACACTTTCCTGTGAACTTATATTTGCATATAGAAATCAGAACATTAAAGACCATGACCCTTGTTTCTCAAGAAGTTCTCAGTAGCTAATGTGTCCTGTTTATTAAGGAGTAAACAATGAAAGAATGCTGTGCTTATATAAAGATCAGGCGTTGCTCATAGGTCTTCAGTGCACAATGCAAAACTTTGAGCATTAAGCAAAAACAGTTGGAGTGAGAAAGACTGACAGCCTCTCTCTGACTGATGAAATTGCAGCTGATTTATGG
Organism: Isichthys henryi; assembly: GCA_026776945.1. NCBI lineage: Eukaryota > Metazoa > Chordata > Actinopteri > Osteoglossiformes > Mormyridae > Isichthys > Isichthys henryi. The sequence goes on from JAODJX010000037.1 coordinate 24,464,202, forward strand.
CAAATGTCAGTAACAGCAGAACTTGGCACCATTTTTCCCGTCAGATGAAAGCTGAAGGTAGGCAAGATTTGTTATCAATCACATCTCATCTGCATAAGATATTGGCAGACATTTGATGGCTTTATTGAACTATAGTTCTAGTTGCTGCAAGGCTAGTGCATCAGCACACAAAGAAAAATAGACAGGATGCCTTAAAGGCAATGGCCTGTTTCTCTCAAAGTGAGAGGCAGGGTAAGGTTTGGTCACAGGAAGGTGAGGATCGTAGCAGAGATTTTGTATTAATGAAGGTAAAAAATACTGCATTGGGGTTATGAAATGAAATGTATTTTTAAGCAGCCTGTGCATTTGCTTGGAGTGTAGAGATTCGTACACATACAGAAAACACAAGAGTGAGGTCAGGGGTTTGTATGTGATCCACTTAGGTTTGTGAAGAGATTCGATATGCATCAAGGTGCAGCCCAAGGACAATAAGTGGTTTTTGGGAAGCAATGATTTATCACCTTGCAGTGCAGCAGTGAAAATGCAGTACAAGCATTTAAGAGCTGAATACTACACGTTGTTACTCTATTACACATTGTACATCTGTGGTGATATTTTAACAAAGTTAGAATAATAAATTTAATACTAAAATAAATACTTCTGAAATTTGAATTACATAATACAGCTGTATATAACAAATGTCAGCATTTCTCCATTTTATATTGAATCGCTAAAGTTTAATTTGCTTCCATCATTATATATAAATCAAATTTGGCCAAATTAGCAAATCTTAAAAACCATTTTCTGAAACCAAGCTGGTCTAATGACGATGACGAATTGTGATACATGAATTTGAGATCTGAAGGAGACCGCTGAAGCCGTGGCCTATAGCGAATGGAAGTTGATTCCACAGTCAACAGTACCAATCCGTAATTAAAATGTTATAGCCAGATAAGCCTACATGTATTTTTTGGTTTGTTTGCAAATAGTTTTTATTCTGTTTTATTTTACCTGAGAATTTGTAGGCCTAACACAGAAAGAAATTGTTTACATGTTGGAGTGTAGACTTATAATTTTTGTTTATTTAATTGTTTATTTATATTATGCACATAAGTTTATCAAGAGGACTTAATTATTCGTGACCTGTGCTGCCAAAATGAGTCGGAATGAAGAAATTTTCAAAATGGAGTTATTTTTAGATTCTCCTTTTTATAACCTTCAGTTGAATTGAAGCTTAATGATGTACGGCTTGTTGGAATCAGACAAAAAATGACCGAGTTACATCCGTTAGAAGTTGTTTATATCAACAGGGCGATATAAAATCAAGTTCTATTGGTTCAGAGTGATGTCATTGGAAATTCTATGCACATTTTTAGAAAGTTGGCAAGCCTCGCTTCACGGTGATACCAAACAATCGGTGGGGGGATTCCCAGTCATACCGCAAATGAGTGGAGAAAAACTCGGATTTTCTAAGAAAATTTAAGATAAAGGACTAATTTCTGAAGACAAAGCCTGTACAAAACATTCAAATTATGACTGTTCAAGGTATTTATTTGCTATTTTGACTATTGGGTTCGATAGATGATGACTTAATGGATTCATTTTTGGGAAAATCTCAATTTCGACGAAAATTAACTTTGACGTTTTTGACTCTAGTTCATAATTAGCCTGTGCGCATTCTGACTCATTTTGCCAGCACGGGTCACATTTAAAAGCTCTATTAAATGCCGGTAATTTTTGACTGGGATTTGTCCCATTAGACTGGGGCATTGAAATCTTCCCACATACATTGATCAGCACCAGTTTTATTCTAATGGAAATGCTGGCTGACAATTCAGTTTGTGAAAAATAAAATACACCTGCTTTGTCGAGCCTGGTTTTCAGTACAAGGAATTCTTATGCACATTAAGTCCTTTGTGATCTGACGTGTGTTTATTGTTTGTGGGAGAGACGTGTATGTGTGTAACAGACATATCTGCACTATGACGTTGTGTTAGATAACCGATTGGAAGGTGTGCAGCGTTAATTTTAAAGTTTGACTGAAAACCGGGGTAAATTCATCCAAAAAGTGAAATGAGTATGAATATTTATATCATTATTTAAATAAAAAATGATACACAGTCAAATTTCTACTGCATATTTGATTTGATTGTGCCTAAAGAAAAACGAATCAGATCTCACTAAATCAGACTGGGTCCTTCCGGTTTGTTAAACACTGCTGGGGATTGGTGTTCACTTCAGCGGCATGATGAACAATAATGTCAGTAAGCAAAGGAAGATCTGTGCACTATTGGAAGTGTCACCCCGTAGGCTCTCAGAAGTGACACGAGGCTTCCTTAAGGAGCATTCTTTACACCTTCTTACAGGAGTACCCCCATGGTTTCTCTGCTTGAAGTGTTTGGAGATCATGTGTGCAGAAATTTGAATAAATGCTTTTTGTGTGTGCTCGACGTCCCTGCAGCCAAACAGGCTAAGGAACGCAATCAGTGTTTTACTCCTTGTCTCCTAGGACTTTGTGACAGCTTTCCACTTTCAAGTCTCCTTACTCTGAAATGGCAGTCGTGATTTTGTCTGTAGGCTTTTTAGCATACGTTCAGTGTCTGAGTAACTCCTCCAGTGAATCTGCAGACTGCTGTGCCAAAGCTACTTTCCAGCAAGAGTTTGGAGGAAAACAAAACGAAAAACTGAGTTGTAATGCTAAGGAACATATATCCATATATTACGCCATGATTTAGCAGGAGAGGTTCCTTTTTCATCTGCTTAGAGCCCTTCGTCGTCATCTCTTTTATAACATATAGCAAAAAAAAAAAGGTAAATCAATACCATAAAAGCAATGCATTCCGCCGTAGATAAATATTAAAGCGTCTATTATTATAATGAAATTATTAGATACTTTGTGAGGAATTAGGAGGCACAGTTATTTAAAAGATATTCCTGGAATACAATTGGTGTGTTCATGTGCTAGGTTTCTCGGACCGTCAACCTCCATTAATTCATACCCTGATTTCCAGCTAAACAAGTGACCCTGCCAATGAATTATGGTGCATCCTTTATGTGATGTAATCAAAGATGACTTAATAGCTTTGAATCACAGACTGAATAAAAAGGTGTAGAAAAACATGGACTTTTCTGTGTTACGGTTCCCACCCACCATCATTGGTTTACAAATTGGACTTGCTCAGTTGTTTTCCTTCACTCAGACTTATGGAATCAAAGCTCAGGTTGGTGTGTCCAGGGCATGAGAAAGTCCTGCATTCTGGACGTGGCGTTCAGTCTCTCACTCCAGCTAAGCTCATATTTTGATATTCAAATGACAGTCATATCATCGACTCATAGTTGCTACAAAGTAGGGCTGAAATATTTATTGATCTCAAATCGAAATCGCGATTCTAAGCAGCACTTTGTTTAAATTTATTTACTTTTACTTAACGTAGTCACAGTTTTTGTGATAATTGTTTGAGTGTTTTATGCAAATTTAAAGAGGAGTAAATACGTGTTGGTAGCAATTCATATCCTTGCATTAGAATATGGGCCAATTAACATTTTCATGGTATCTCGTGGTAATGCTGTATCATATGTTTTAAATCTGTAAGACACAATATTTAATTGAAGCTTAACTTCTAAAAAAAAAATATCATCACAGATTCTATTTTAATATCTGTCAGAAAAATCATGATTGGATATTTTTCCCATATCCTTCAGTCCTACTATAAAGTGTAGGACAACTGGAAAATGTCCACCTTACGTCTGTTGTGTGCCTGTTGTGTCCAGCCATCGAGTAGCTAATCACAGGTGTAATGTGCTGATCCCAAGCTTTCAGAGCATTGTACTTAAGTGGTGCCCCAGCTGGATAGGTAATGAGTACTGTTTGCTCATTTACCAAGCAGACAAGGTGCTTGGTATTCAGATAGAGTGATGCGGGTGGCATGTCCGGATACTTTTCCTACCTCTCTCTCCTCACCATAAGGACTGGGGAATAAAGGACCACAGTGACCTGACTTACAGAACTGCCCCCTACTGGCCAGTGATGAGGAGGCTAAGATTATCCGCCTAATGCTGAACACTGAGTGTGCAAGCTGGGGACTTTCCTGACTTGCTCTCTTTGTATTAATCCCTAATGCTTTTAACAAGTGGGAAGAAAAACGTTACTCAATTCTAAAATACAAGAGTCTGTCCACAGGCAGCCATTAATTCTTTTTTTTTTCTTTCATGTGAGCTTCTAAACTTCTGTGCTCAGCAAATTAGTCAGCACCACTCTGAGACTAGTGCTCTATCTGTTTTGCCTTGGCCGCCCCTTCAAAGCTATAAGATTAATGGATCTTGTGTGTGATCACTGGGATTGTTATTTCATACCTGAAACTGGCTTCACTTCCAATAAACCGTCAGCAGAATTTTGCACCTTTTACCCATGGTGACAAATGGCATTTCTGTGCTGGTGACAGCACTGAAGGACTGAACATGACTTTCCATGGACAGTTTACATGGACACAGATAATCTGTTACAATTTCTGCAGTTTATCCTGAGTAGTTGGGGTGGGAACATGGATTATTCCGCACTCTTACTCGCTCCACAGATTGAGAGAAATAATGTGCATATTAAAGGAGATTAATTGCTAATGATTTTCCCAATTGCTCTATTTCCCTCCACGCTGTAGCAATTTAAGACACTGTCAGATTTTATTCCCCTTGACTGAGGTGGTACTTTTGAAGTATATGTGTGAGTGCCTTTCATTTTGTGGTTGTCTGGAGCAGTGGCCTGGACCCATTTTGTTTTAAGATTTTCTAAAGCATTTTCTGAAAGGTTTACGTGTTACTAAAGCAGAATTACAAACCGTTGAATAAATTAGCTGGTGAGATAAATGGTGCTGCTATTTCTCTTTGGGGAAATGCGTAAAACATGAAATTTGTCATTTGTACATGACCTTAAATGGGTTAGAATATGGATAAAGATTATAGGGACCATAGAGAGCAGTTCTGTTTGATTTGCAGTTGAAGTGCTCCACATTAACACTTGCCCTCTGGTCCAGTGCTGTCTCTGAGACTGCTGGGCCAGCTAATCACACCCTCTAATGGCCCACTGGTCCAGTGCTTTAGAATGACTATTTCCCCCTACATTTGCTGTGCTTCATACGCTGTCTATGTGCCTGTTGTCATTTTCACTTAGCCAGCTATTAATTAAAATATTATACGCAGGATGCTTCGGCCTAATAACTCCTTAAGATAACACTGCTGCAGTCCTGACGTCCCTTCTGCCTGACGGCCTGAATGAATCGGCTAGATCTTTTGCCCAACCTATTTGGTATCAGTCTTCTATAGATAGGCCCAGATCTCGGGAACGCGTGCAGCTACTCTTCCATGCTGCTGTCAGGTGTGCTTTTCAGGATGTGAGGCTGTGTAGGTATGACCTTTGACAGCTGGGCGGTGCACCTGAGATCTCCTAAAGGGTGATGACACCTAGCACCTTTTCTGCTGCTCAGTGGTAAGGTCAGCCTGCTGTTTTCGCCCTGGCCAGCAGCAAACTGTCATCTGTGATGGTGCCACTTCTGATGTGTCTGAGCACTGTTGTGGAAAAGCCTGACCAGAACTGCATGACACGGACGGACGTCAAATCAGGCCAGAGCTTTTTCTTATGAATTCAAACAGGCGAAGAACACGATAATGATATTTACCACAGCATGCTTAGTCTAAATAAAAGCAGCCTGCTATGGACAATGGGAGTGAGCGACAGATGGAACAAGTCAGTACAGAAAATTGTGATTTTTTTTCCCCTCCCAAACATGCCCATTATATTACTGTTATTATTTTACATTAAAGTTTGTCATTATTCTACGGGCCAACGAATTCAGAGTTTGGGCTAGTAGCTTTAAAAAGCCAGATGGTCAGTGACAAATGTGCTTTACTACACTTCAGTTTTTTTGTTCAAAGGAGAAGGATTAAGTTGTAGGCAAGATTTTGATTTCTAACATTTTAGGCATTTTTTAGACTGTCTCATCTCAGATATTATTAGGTTAGGCCTTGCTTACAGACAGTGAAATACCTTGTAGTTCGTTGGCGTTGTGACACCTGCATACAAATCGGCTGTTATTACTTACCTGAAAATGTGTTTAGATAAGACATTGTGTTGCATACAGTGCATTGTGTTGCATAAAGCAGTAAACAGTTCTTTTCATAGTCGTTTGATATGTCACATAACCTCATATAGCTGGTTTTAAAAAAAAACAATTGGATAAATGCAGAAAAATCATTGTTATAAATACTTTATGGTTACTGAGGTACATCTATGGGGCTGTGAGCTGCTCCCTCTTTTGCCTTCAGAGCAGCCAGAGTTTGTCAAAGCGTGGTCTCAACACTGTGTACATTGCCACATGAACGTTGGCCCATGCTGACTCCTCTACGTCCCACGGTTGTTGCAAATTAGGTGGTGGTGAATCTCTACACTGAGCAGCTCCAGCACTTTCACCCTAGTTATGTAGTGTTGACTGGGCAGAGCGTGATCCCAGAAGCAGGCCTGTACAATTGAGGCCTTGGGACATGGAGATTTATCCTGCTAAAGAAAATGTGCCTGGCAGTGATGTTCAGATATCCTGTTGTGTTTTGATTGTATTGAGAACCCAGTTTGTGCCATGAAAACACTCCACACAATCATGCCACTATCACCATCAGCCCACATTGCTGACACCCAGCAGGATGGATCAGTGGAATCGTGCTGTTTTCATCATATCCTAGTCTTCCTAGCAGCATGAAACAGCTGGAATCAGGATTCATCATTATGTTCATCATCAGATAATGCTTTTTTCACCCGCAGTCCCCTAGTATGTGTCCTTTAGGTCATTGCAATCACACTCTTTTATTTTCCTTGACAGGTGAAGAACTGTTAGGTCATCAGTTTGTGTAGCACATCCATGACTGGGCATGATGAACTGTACATTACATGTCTGTCAGCATCAGTAATTCTTGCCTGCTGTTATTCAGCCGACTGAAACCGCTCAATAAACTGTCAGAGGCGTAACTCTGCGATCAACATGAAGCGTCTGACCGAAAGGCTGCTTTTAGCCAGATGTGTTTTTGCATGGTGAGTCAGACTGGTTCTGAAATAGTCATACTGGGGTCTTGTGCCAACAACCATGATCCATTCAAAGTCGCTCAGGCGAAAGCTGCCTACCTGCTTTCGCTATAATACTCTCAGCATGTAATGTTGTCACTGACACAGTCCATTTCTGGGAAACAGGAGGTGTATGTAACAAGGTAGCTGTTCGGTATACATTTCAGCCATATGGTCAGATTTATAACAAGAAGTGTGGCAACTTTGTTAAAGTTTGTAATTGAGATTTTTTTGGTTGTCGTCGTTTCCAATGCGGTTGATTAGGGTGAATTCCAAATGATAATAGTTCCTTCTCTCAGTTAAGATAAGAGAGGAGTCAGCTGTGATGTTTAATGTATGGCATCCATTTCAGGATTCATTACATTCATTCTCCCTGCGTTCTGAGAATGTAAACAGCACAACCTCATTGCTCACTTGCTAATTGAAGAGCTATTAGACCTTAATTAGTCACTCGGAACCACATGTATTGAGAACAGATAAATACTTCTTTCTTTTTCATTCTGTCTTAGTGGGGAAGTAGGAATGTGTGCTGGTTTGTTGCGGGATGCTGTCAAGGGAGATATTTCCTTTAAGAAAGGTATGTTTAACTGGTATTGGAATCATCGAACATTTCTTTTATGTAAAGTGTAATTATAATAAAACAAGACATTGATTATGTGGGCACGCCATCTTTTTGCAAGACTGCCAGGCCAAAGAACTGTCAATAAACCAGCAGGTGCAAATGTGAATTGTGCAGTCAAGGGGGAAATGAATGCTTAGGCATCTTCCCTCCTTATGTACAGTACTCTGTGTACTTTACATTCCTCAGTCTTATTCTGCCGAACTCCTGTCACTTATTATTTCCCACAGTATGCAGTCATTGTAAATACTTTCCCTCCCATTATGTTTTTCCAAGTGATAATTTAAGCTGTCAGTCGACTCATATTTACACTGTGAGATTTTGTGATCCGTTGCATTTTGGTCGATTTAGCATTATTACAAGTAAGTCTGGATGCCAGTCATTAAAGTTCCCTTCCAAAGAGTTGTTCTCCTTGGTTGGTTTGTCCCTGAACTGTTGAGACTTAAACATCTAAATGCTGGGCTTCCTCTATAGGGGAGCTCGGGTAGCTAATTTCAGTTTAGATAGTGTCAGTGCAAGAAGAATGAAGCAGACATTCCTCTCCTGAGTCTTTATAATTTTCTGCAGGGACCTCATATCCAGGGTGGAGTGGGTGGAAGATTTGGTGCAAGGAGTATTTTTTTTCCAATTAACTTCGTAAACTCAATAACGTGAAAGTGAGGAGTAGATCATGCACAGTCAAGCATTTTTACATTTGCCATCGTATATGAATACAGCAAGCAAAATCTTTCTTTGGTCCCTTGCTGACCGCCATTTCGCCGTTACAAGGTTTTCAGAGCGGCCTGGCAATTTATCAAGAGCCGGACAAATAAAAGAAGGAAAAGAAATAGGCTGTTTTTTAGAAGGGAAAAATATTGTACAATGCAGGGGTTTCTCATGGTAAATTTACTAAAATAGTTTCTCTTTGACTAATTGACACGCATAAAGTTTGTTTATCGGTGTTTAACCAAAGTAGATTAACTCTCTGGGGTTTAGGGGTAGGGAACACACTTTCACTGACTGGGGCAGGGTCACACATTTCATTCAATATCATAATTTATTTGCCGTGAATTAAGTTTTTCTTTTATATATTTGTTTTATCATTAAACTCATCTTAACCTTAGTGTACTTTGTAAATATGTCAGATTTATGTGAAGTTTGTAATTTGACGTCAAAGTATAGACATTGCAAAATGCAGTTTGGAACACTTGCAGAAATATTATAAAAGTACATAGTAAGCAATGATCACCAATGTCTTGGCTACATGAAGATGACTAAATGGTGTAGTTGCAACATTCAGTTGGATAAATAAAGAAAAAGCTAACTCATGTTACTATTTTTGGTCTCCTTCCATTGAAAATGTAGGAGCTCTTATGTGTATGCATGAGCCATTCCAGCCTCCCCCCATGGCGCTGATGGGGATGTATCTGGATCGCGTTTCACCGTTGCGTTGTTCATCAAATTACCATGCGAATGCAATTTGAGTATGTGGTAATGCGGCTATTTAGAATGCAAATAGCGATCTTCATGTGAGGGTGGTACTACATGCCCCCGATGCAGGTAAAACAAAGTAAGGTGTCATGGTTTACTTACTTAATTTTAAAATCTTTAATACTTCTGACAGTGGACGTTTTGAAAAGAAGACAGATTACAGATTTAGTGTTTTTTCATGTTTCTACAGTAAGATTTCAGCGAGTTATGACCTGAAATACACGAGAAAGATACGCGGCATCGTCGACGATGCCGTCGACCCCAGAGAGTTAACATTAGCATGGGCTAATCAGTTTACATGTGCATAGTATAGAAATGTTCCTCTTAATCATTGCTGTTTGTGGCAAATGTTAGTTAACGATTCGGTAACTTCTGTGTCATTTAAGTGCATCAGTTCTACAGGTAGCATTATAATGTTCCTTTTAATTTGTTGTCACTGTTCTGTTTAATTTCAGATTTCTAGGTAATGCGTACTGCCTAATATTTATGAATCATTATATGTCAAGATGTTTTCTGTGCTGAATTCATTCAGTTTCTTCTGGTCATTAACTTATCCTTTGTCTTTCATCGTGCACCCCCACCCCCGAGAGGGTGCGGATCAAAAAAA
>JAODJX010000037.1:24477967-24491722 GCA_026776945.1 Isichthys henryi
TATATATTTTATTATTATTATTTTTATTTATTTATTTTTTTTTATTTTTTTTCACGGATATCTCCTATACAACAGAGATTATATATATTTATATTGTGGAATGTGCCTAGATGTAACCTTTCAGCCGCAGAAGATCTTCAGAATGTATAAGTGAAGTGTGCTTGTGCCCTGCTAGAGCAGAGTCCTAGCTTTACCTCTCCTATTTTGATTGGTCAGCTATTTATCTCCAGCCAGACATTCTGCAGTTTTCACTGTCTGTTTCAGTTTGAAAGATGATGTCACTTCTCTCAGAAATATAAGAGGTGAACGTTTATCCAGGAAGATTAGAATCAGCAAGGGGTCTAAGAAGGCCATGGCCTTTTCGGAACAGTGCAAACTCTAAGCGGTGTTCTTCCTGCAAGCGATGCCCAAGACGCCCAGTGAGGGATCTTCATTTTCTCTCTCACCTCCTTTTGATTTAGACAATTCTTTCCCTTCTATCATTTACTTTTGTTTGTACGATTGTCCTCTAAATCTTGAAGGTGGATTATCAAAGGTGGCTATCTTACCATCATGCAGCATACAGGCACAGGTCTAAATTCTCCCACATTGCCAAATATGGTGGAGACTATCGGCATCTGGTCCCCCAAGCTAAACACTGTTAGTGTCTGCCGTTGGTCACTGTGAAGTGCTGAATGTTTGTTTGAGCGTGAGAGATAAGCAAGATATGCTTGTGCTGTCTACATGCAAAAATAGGAAATTAATCCATTTCTCTAAGGCTCTCTAGCACAGTGTGTGAATTTTGAAACGTGAAACATGGACGGATGAATATGATTTATGTAGAGGGAAGAAGGAAGAGATTAAGAATTCATTTAAGTGGAGGCTATGTATTATTATGCTGGAGCTTGGCTCTCCTACATATTCCATTGTACTCTGTCTTATTGAATCTTGAGGCTTTAAATTAGCAGGTAGTGACACTGGTGGTTTCTGGTTAGTTTTCCTGTCAGCACATTAAGCAACTGTTTCTTTAATAGGATTTCTACGTAACTCAAGCATTTTTCAAGCAAAGCTAACACGCATAAGTAATTTTGATTACTGTGAAAGCTGTAACATTGTAAATGTCTGTGAAGCCGTAATGTTTGGTGTTTCCTTTCATTTTGGTTGCTCAGAGCATTGAAATGTAATCCCTGGTGTTAATTATGGTAAGATTACATGGTTAATTTTAAAAAGCATTAGACTAGAGTCTTGCACATAGTCCAATACAAATGCAGAATCCATTTGGCCATTTTAGATGTCAGTGCTCTTATAAAACTAGCATGATGGACATTAATAAAATTACTTTTGTTGATATTGACGTGGTCAGATAAGTAGGAAAAAGACCAAAATTCTTCATTAAACACAGAAAGTTATAAACTCAGTTACATCTCCCATTGATTTTTTTTTATTTATTTTTTTTTTTTTGTATTGTTTGCTGGTCAAATGAGCCTGCAGGCTGCCTGGAGTTTGTGCTTTGTTGTCAATTCATGTGGTAAATTCTACTTTGCTCTTGATAAACAGGTTCTGGGATGTGTGAAATACCAAGTAAAATAACACTCAACTTCGAAGAAAAGTATTTATGAAATTACAGACATCCCAATTCCCAAGAACCTTTTTAAGAACATTAAGCGGGGGAGTTATTGAATTATTGTTGTTTGCTACCAAATCAAACACTTTTTAATGCAATCCTGTGGCAGATCGCAGGACTGCCCAGTATCATACTGGTATTATATGTTTTGTGGTCAATTAAGATACCAATAGCAGACCGTTCTCTATTGCAGTGGGTGTTTTCCTGGCTGCCTCATACTGGGACACCCCCCCCCCCGTACTACCCCTGGCTAGTCCTGTCCCCTTCTGACCTCAAGATCAGTAAATCATGCTCCAGTTATTTTGTGGAACATCAGTCTGCTCGTATAAACCTGATGATCTGTAAGCAGCATTGGCAGAAAGCAAAGACCCACCACACTCAGGCACACACACAGAGGCAATAAACAGGAAAGAGCATTAATAATTTGTGTATAATAAAGATTGCGCTTTATTCTGCACAAAGAACAGATTTTTCAGGTTATCACTGCAAGGTTGGGCTAACCAGTCTCGCCACCCTTTTCTGTTATTTATGATCAAAGACAGCAGCCGCTATTGTATGTGCCACAGCTACTGTTTCTAACATGAAACAGTCTCTGAAGCAGTTTTTTTTTCCCCATTTGTTTTTCCGTTTTTCTCCATCTAGTGTGGCATGTCCTGCATCCTTTGAAGTGACATTTAAAATTTACCCAGTGATGCATTCCAGATAATTGTAAGTATAGGTACCTTAGTAAGGTAATTTCACAATGGTGTACAAGTTAGCAAGCTACTTTCTACCTAGTAATGCAGCCAGTTCATTATTAGTGAATTCAACAGACATATCAGCCAATAATGAAATGTAGGTACTAAACAGTTACTGTATGGTCCAAGTATTGATGGCCCCATTTCCCCTTGACTGCACGCTTGGGTGTGGGTGGGTGTGTGTGTGTGTGTGTGTGTGTGTGTGTGTGTGTGTGTGTGTCTGTACGTACAGTTCAGCTGATACTGTCCAGTCTGGGCTTATGTGTCTAAGCGGAAGTTGCTAGGTTTTTTTGAACTTGATTTATTACATTTATTCCTGACGGGACTAGTAATTAATATTGTCCAGCATTTGTAGCTCAGTCATTTGTCTTTTCACACTTTTGCAAACATTAGTTCACCTGCCCTAGATGGTGAATGCAGTATTATATAATTAAGAGGTGGTTTTGACTGTCCCTCTGATTATCTTTTGGGAAAATCTGGTTGCCTTAGTAATAATTATTCAGGCAAAATAGGTTTACCTATATTTGTATGTTTCACTGCTTATATTAAAATATTGATTAACTAACAAACATCATGGAATGGAATTCAGAGTGATTTTAATGTTTAATAAAATAGTTTCAATAAATTGCCCCTATTGGTTGATGTACTAAATTTTGAAGCATACACAAAAACATTCTCTCTCTCTCTTTCTCTCTCTCTCTCTCTCTCTATATATATATATATATATATATATATATATATATTTGTGTGTGTATCTATATATATATATATATATATATATGTATGTATGTATGTATGTATATATATATATATATATGTGTGTGTGTATGTATGTATGTATGTATGTATGTATGTATGTATGTATATATATATATGTATGTATGTATATGTGTGTGTGTGTGTCAAATTGATTATGCATTACTCTATCTCTTTGATGTTCGAAGGCATACCTGAGGAACTTTTCTAACTGCAGGTGAATTTGTGGAAGTCTATTTGGGGCAGTTACTCGTGGATTAAAACATTGGGGTTCATATTTGAGATGCATAAAGGGATTACTGGTGCACTTCTTTTTAATTGCCTTTTTGAACTGGGTTTGTTGATGCCTCTCTGGATAGCAGGCGTATGAAGCTGGTGGTTAATTTGTGTCGTTTTCCCCTGGCGCAGCATCCACAGCCTTCAGTGAAGTCTAACATTAAGCCTAATTGCAGTGAGACTATGCAGTGCTCTAGGAATAAAATTAGCTTTTGGCATAGCCAAAAATTGCGGTTGTGCCTATTTATTAATTTACTTGATGATTTGATGAATTCAGCTATGGCTAAGATGAGCTGTTGCAGATTGATTGCACATGTTTACGTTTGCTTTGATCATGAAGTAGGTGCTCTGTTTAATACACTTTTACAGAATTCACATCTATTGTAGCACATTATTATAGCATGGTGGTTTAATTTGGGCCTTTTTCACACATCCAATATTCCCTTTCTTGTTTCCAATCAATGGTTTAGAATTTCAAGGCATTTCTGTCCAAGATATAAAATAACAGAATAGAATATTATGGTTTATTTGAAGGAGACCATTGCTTCCCTACAGCTCCATTGATAATTTTGAGGGCTAAAGCCAGCATAAGTCTTTTGTGGCAGAACTTCCACCCAGTCATTTGTTTCCTCCCCCTCCTGCGGGGCACTACACCTGCTGAAGCCAGCAGGCAGAAACTGTGAAATTAGCCCCGTGGAAGACCAGCTCCCGCTGTGACCCGACTGCCCCCCATCCCTACTCCCCCATCCTGTATGTCTGATTTTTATTCGTGGCTGAGTCCATTCATACTCCGGCAAAGAAGAAAAAGTGAAGTATTCGCTCTGCATTTCTCCAGCTGTTTCCCTGTGTATTCCCATACTCTTATTGCACACTTGATATGCACTCAGGACGTTTCTTCCTGTTATGGAATATTAGCTGAAAAAATTGTAATGGCCACTGGTTGTTTTCACTGACAAATGAACAGTTTGTAATAAGGAATATGTTTCAACTTTTAACGAATTGTGGCTGTCAGTTTACCGTTTTTTTTTTTCTTTTTTTCATTTTACTCGTTTTCACTGGAACTATTGATAAATTGAGTGCAGAAACTACATGCAGGCAAATCAAATGCCTCTTTGAATTTCTTAATGAATAAATTAACTTTTTTCATTTTACAAAATACTGTAGGTTGAGGTAGATAATTAGGAATACTGGATGGCAGTAGATTATTCAGCAAAACAGCTTATTTTCATTGTATTCATATTCTTTTAAGAACTGAACTGTTTTCTGCACCAGAGTAAACTTTAACTAGATTCTTTATTCACAATGTAATTACTATCTGTGTGTTTGCACTTTTGAAGGAAAACAATACAGTATTTATAGGCAAATTCTATATAGATACTACTAGCAAATGAATAAATTAAATGAAAGGCTAATGGCTATATAATATTGACCTTCACTGCCCATGTAGTTCAGTCTTCAGGTCCTTGTCAGATATACTATGACACTGATTCAGAAATGACAGCCCAGAAGGAAGACTGTGTGCTAAACACATCAATGACCCTTATTACATCTTTAAACATCTCTAGTGGAACCTATGCGGTTTTCAGAGAAGGACCCTGTCCACAGAAGATGAAGGTTGCTTAGGAGTTAAGAGGCTAAAGTAACCATGCATTCATCCATGCATATATTGTGTATTGTGTTTGCCCTGTTCTTATTGCTCATTTTGTAATGTCATATAAACTATTTTTACTTGTAGTATTTTTATATTGTGTGAACTGTATAGAGCTGTTGTGTTCCTCAGATGGCAATGTTATGTGTGATTCCACGCTTGTCTCATTTATTTTAATTAGTTATTGTAAGAATACAATTACTTCCTACAGAGCTCCTATGGGGACATGGGAAGGAAAAAAAATGTCCTTTTACGAGATCTTGCAGTACGTACTTTTGCGTTATTTCACAAAACTTGCATAACAGGTGTTGCTGGCTATTGTTGAGACATATTACAGCTGGTAAACAGAATATAAAGCTAACTTTACCTTTAGTGTTGGAGTTCACCTTGAACCCACTTTCGGGAATTGGCTGTCACTCTGGTATACATTCTTGCTTGAAGATGTAGCTTCATTTGGAACATGCAGATCAATGCTAAATATTGAATCTTTCGACCTGAATCATTTCTTTCAGTAAAATGAAGCAACACCCCTTGGTTTTCCAGATTTCTTTCAGGCAAATTTCAGTGTTTTACCGTTGCACTTAACATTCAGTAGCTGTCTTGCTTGCAGTCACAGACACAGTACAATTTTTAAAATTATAATCATCTGAAAGTTAAATGGCATGCACTGTCCCCTTCAGTCTAATGATTAAAGCACACATCACATGTCTGTGTAATTTAGTTTTATACTTTAGTAAATAAATATACCCTTTGTACTGATGCAGTTATCAATAGTAATGCAAAAATATTGTGAAATAATGCAAAAGTATTGCGAGATCTCGCAAAATGACCCCTTAATTTTTTCTCCTCCCATTAATTTTCTTTCTCATCCCATTTTCCCATAGGGGCTCCGTAGTTTCCAGCCCACTGACTTACAGGTGCATATTTAGGAGAAGTGGACTGAGCAGAATATTAGGATGTTTAGAAATTTTGACTGTTTTGGACCTTTGTGTAAAAGCATGGCGATATGGATTGACCACTTCCAATCTTAGAGGGATAGTCATACTTAGATTCTCTCCAGAAAATAAACAAGATCAAATAAGGAATTAAATTTGTTTTGATGAATTGAAGCTGTTTACTAGGATAGTTCTGTCTCCGATAGATCCGTGAAGTAGCTAGCTGTAATTTGATATGGCATATGCAATTTTATTTATAGAAGAGAAGACCCAGTAAGAAAGGTTTAATAGCTTTTTGAGTGGGTTGATCTTTTTAAATATTCAACTTCAATGAAATATAGAACATGACTCTAGGCTGTTTTGAATTTTAAAAGTATGCTTCACAAAAGCAGATATGTATATTGAGCTGTTGAAATCTGTTTCTATGTTTCAGGCAAACTTGTGAATAATGGTAGCACTCATCAGACCTGAAGGCATAGAAGAGAGGAAGAAATAATTTAACATTTGGAAGAATTTTTTTGATGTAAAAATTAAAATTTTACTTAATATTAAATGATGTTAGTAATGTGTTTCTTACACCTCAGGTTTTGTTATGGTTATTCAGGAGAGTACATTTCTTAGTTCAGAATACTGCTGGAACCTGCAGAAAAGTCTATAGGGTATATTACACAATACATAAAGTATTCCTGATAGAAGGTGTTATTGTCTGCCATTTCTCATCTATTTCATTTGTTCAGTAATTGAAATGATATCATGCTAGCAAGGTGGTGACCAGTCATCATCTGAACAGCTCATGAGGCATTTTAGGAGCCCTAAAGCACTGGCAGATAACTCCGGAACCCAAACAAGTAAAAAATCAATAAAACACCTTTCTCAGCTCTTTATTGTGGCTGGGTTTTGGTGAATTGATACCATGATCTGCGTGTCTGTTACCGCTCCTTTGTACTTATTTTTGCATTTTTCTCCACCATTTTCCCTGTACCTTAGGTATGGATTCTTCTAAGGCACCGATGTCAAACTCCAGTCCTGAGCTCAGTGTAGCTTAGTTCTCACCCTGTTCCACCACAAATGACTCAGCTCAAGAGCCGTGTGGTAATTGGCAGAAAGAGTTGAGTCCAGTGTGTTAACTGAGGAGAAACCCAAAAATTGTACGTTTGAAAGCCCTGTTCTACGGTGCCTGTTATGTTATTTGTGATACTGGATCATTACTTTCGACTTTGTTGTAGTAAGTGAGAAACGTGCAAATTAAGCAATCAGAACAGAGCAGACATGCTCACTCAGTTACACAGCATGTAAATGTGATTAGCATAAAGCAAGAGGCATCGTATGTGACTTTGTGTTCATCACCAAATGGCCAGGGTGAGGATCATCAGTGAAACATGATTGATTAGAAAGCAGCTGATGTTCTATGGCATCATTTTGCGCTTCCTTCTCGAGGAACATTGCAGGCAACATGCAGTTTGTGTGTGGTGTGGGTGGTAGAAATGCCAATCAAGTGTGATTATTACATTCTTGCAGCTATATGAAATTGGTTAATTGCAAGTTTTTTTTCTAGGCAATTTGGGTGAAGTTTCTATTAAAAACCATGTTTACCTCTGTGGTTAGCTAGCAGATTATTTTCCCTCCCAGGGTTCAGGCAAAACAGTAAATTATTTTAATTTGTAATTAAATTTTGAAGTTCCTTTAGCTTGGTGTCTTGTAAACTGTGGCTATAATACACTGTAAGCTCTGGGTTGTCACAACTGTCTCACCAGTTATTGTCTAATCTTAAATACACTGTTTTACTGGAATATTACAAGCTTTCTGTTTGGCAGCTGTGGATCTTCCATGTTTCCCCTCACTTCTGTTTGTAGCACTTGTTGTGGTTGACTACATGGATTTTCTCTGGTAAAAATAAGAAATTTGGGCGGTCTGTTTCAAAATTATTGTTTAGTTGTACACAAATGTTAGATTGAGTTGGTTTTTGCCAGTTCTTCAGGGAGGCTGTTGTATCCTTTTGGAAAGCCTATCTCCTTATATGTAATTGAATTTAAAAGCTGTGATATTACCTTCCATGTGGATAATCACATGCCTACATACATAGAGAATAAAAGCAAAATTGTCATATATACGAGCATATATACACATCATATACAGTAATGCAATAAGGTCAATAAAGCTTTGTAGAAACAAAGATGGCTATTAACAAAGGTAATGTGTTTCTAATCAGTACTTAGAGGATTTTTGAGGACCTGGAACATTTTATAAAGAGTTTAAATGCTAATTTGTATTCTGTGTTTATAGCGTGTTTCTGGGGGTCCCCATTGCTGTAGGGGAGGCAGTTATTAAACACATTTGTTTCCACGTATTAGCATTTCACTGTTATCTCAACCTCCAGTCTACACAAATGTGTGTGTGTTTGCATGATTAACATTTCCGGATGACCAGTCAAGACTACAAAAAGTGTACTGCTTGCTAGTCTAATATAAAAGCCTCACACGAAATTAAACAATTACTCTAGTTAGAAGTTTACAGTGTGTTATATTTCAGTGGACAATGTATCTAGTTGTAGATTGCCAACTCGGTATGTTGTCATCAGTCATTGTATTTGAAATATTATTACATTATCAGTATTATTACATTGAGAATGGAATAATTATTATATTATTGACAGTTAACGGTAGTTATTACCTTATTGACTGATACAGCCCTTTATAAGGAAAACTGGGTAAAGGTCTTTTTTACTTGATTTTTCAGTAATCTGTAAAAGAGAGTTCCGATTTCTTGGTAAATGGATTTGTACAGTTACTCGCACAACAGCTTTCCCATTTTAGATGTTTTTGCCGCTTTCAAGCTGAACGCTAACGCTGCCACTCAGTCTTTTTGCCACTCAGCGGGCGTGAACGCAGTGACTCTGCGCACTGTGATATCACGTGCATACCCTTTACAGACACATTTCCAGCTTAATGATATGTTTATATCACAAATCAGTTAGCTTAGTGTAAGTAAATTAGGCTAAATCCATAAGCAAGTGAGTTATTTGTCAAGTGTTAGTGATTGCATGTTACTATGGTGATGTGTCCATCAGTTGAACATAAGGCAAGCGACAAGTATATTTTATTAACGTTGGAAAAAGTGTTTAACTGCAGTTTATATAAAGGTTGCAAAAGTCAAACGCATATGAGGACAGAAAATAAAAGATTGTTCTCATATGGGTGTTTTTTCTGTTCATGTTAATGTTAATTATGGATACTTACAAAAGAATATATGTGTATAGCCAGATTATCTCAGCAGATAAGAGAAAGAAAAATAAGTGGATGGGAAAATACAGAGCTAATGAGCGTAGCCATGGGGATTTTGGCAAAGGGACATCAAACGTGACAAACAAGACAGGCGTGCGGACAACAAGCAGCTCCGCAACCAGGAAAAACACGTTAATGAGACTGGTGTGACCCATGCAGGATTTCCAACGAAAACAAACTCAAATCAAATTCTGGCACAAATAAGCAATTAGGCCCCTGTTTAACTGATTTTGATACATCTGTAATCGTCCCGGTAACATTTGCATTTAGTTTCCCAAATGGATTTTTTTTTGTGTGCCATTATGTGTTTTTAATAATAATGAAAAATGTTTTCTTTATTCAGTGACAATGTTTTGTTCTGCGGTAATGTTATCATACGCATTTAGCTACTCGAAAAAGGGGTAGATCTTTTCTGACATCCCATCCCATTTTCCAAGTCTCCTGATGGTTATTTTAGGAGATTTGCAGAGATCACCAAGTGACTGTAAAACACACATTCATCATGGGCAGCCTGTGGTCAAGAAATGACACCACAGTAAATACTTTCCTCCATTACCTTTTAATGCTCAAGCTGTTTTTGGTGTGGATTTTCAGTACGGCCATAAACCACACTGTCATGAATGAGTGCCCCAGCTCCAAAGTCATTACTGAAGGTATGATAGAACATCTTTTACAGAATAACTGAGAACTTTAAATGTCATGTCAGGTTTGTGGAAGCCATTTTTCCAGTCCACTCAAGGTCACATGAATATGGATTGATTTTTTTTTTCCTTTATAAAGCTTAATACCTGCTAAGGGATTGTAATTTATAATGCACGTTGGTTTGGCAGTATCGGGATAGAGGCAGTAGTCTAGCCAGACACAATTCAGAAAAGTCAATCAGCCAGATCCCATTCTTCATGGGCCTCCTGCCCCAGCCGACTGCTAACAATAAGTCAAGATCGCTGACACTTATTAGCAAACCCACTGAAGATAGATCAGCAAGGATGTAAAATGAGCCTAGTGTGAGTGTTTAATAAGAGCTGTAATTTTGCAGCTTTTACATCTGGGAGAGAGTGCTAATAGCACATGCCTAGCACGCTACTTTGTCTCAGCAAAGGAGTATGCGATGCAAATTAGTTAAACAAACAAGCAATACTTGTGTCTGCTGCATTTACTCTCCCGATCAGTTTACTTGTGGCCAAACTTAACTGTCTGAATTTTAGATCAAGGTATGCTTCTCTAGATTATTTTATTGCTATCCTTTGTTAGCCATTTGCTGCTCTACCAGCTGACATCTCCTTGCTTCAACTGCCTGCTTTTTCCTGTCTCCTACAGACACTTGTTTACTTAATGGCTCCCCCGCTTTACATGGCCCACTTTCAAAGCTGCTCAGTTTTATATTTAGCTTTGTGAGGATCTCCTGTCTCATTTCTCTATATTTCCTCCTCTTTCTCTCTCCCCATCTGCAGAAAACATGAAAGCACCTTTGCAAAGGTCACGGTCTCGGCAGAATATCAATTTCAACTCGACAAGAGCACCCATCGGCAAGGAGCTTAATTACGAGCCTGAGCCTCATTCATCTGCCGCCCAGAGTAAAGTGCCTGTGAGACAGGAGGCCGTCGGTGGAGCCAGCTGGGAAAAGGAGAGGGAACCGGAGGCTCAGTCCATAGCCTGCTCTCCCAGCGTGGAGAGTGATGTTGAGGCCCTTCTGGCCCGATTGAGGGCTCTGTAGTACAGCACAGTCAGGGGACCGAGGCTTTTTGTGCTCCCTTTGTTTTCCTAATCAAACACAGGTTACCAACCTTTCCTGGTAAGTCACCAGAATCCTTTAACTCACAGTAAAAATGTGGGCTGTGACTATTTCTCTAAATAGCGCAGTAATGTCCACAAGTGTAGTGATTTAACCTTCCTTCAGGATTGACATTGGTTAAAAGGAAAGCACTTTGTAATGTTTCAATGCTGTCCTGCATTTGAAATGACTAATTTTCTAATTAGTGTTGCTAGTGTTTTACTGGCAGACTGAATTATTGCTTTATATTACGACAATCCCACAGGATATTCAGAGATTAGTCATTGTTAAAAATTTGCTTTTAAGGCATTGCAAGCACATTTTGTTCTTTTAAAAATGTCTAATAAATTATATGAAATTACTGGGTTTCTGAAACTAGTTATTGTTGTCAAAATGTTAGTCACTCTAAAATTACTGCCACAAATTTAAATCAGCCCTGCAGTAATAATTCCCAAAAACTGCAAAATGGACATTTGTTACATTTAAATTATTATAGGCAACGTTCCATTATATTTATGTAACCGATGCTTTTAACCAAAGCAACATACATTTGAGAACGCAGGGCCGACAGACTCCTGGGGCAGCTGGGCTTAAGGATCCCACAGTGACATCACTCTGCCAAATATAGGATCTGAACTGGCGTTCTTCCAGTAATGTGCATAGGGTCCTAACCCACAGATCGAACACTGCCTTGCAATAAGCTTTTCTAATGAATATGCACTTTTCGTATTTGTATTTATCCGGATAGGTTCGATACACTCCAATGTGTGCCTACTATATAAAATGTAATCTGCAAAGATACCCTGTAATGTCACACACATCTTAGTCTTCAAATCATTATATATTACACAACTTTTTCCTCTTACGTTTATTATTCATGATATAGCAATTCTAGCCATTCCAGCACAGACCTGTGGTACTGGTTCTATATTACACAATCATGTGCCATAAAGAAAATATCTGCTTTTATTAAAGTGCAATTTTATATAGCCGTGTATTATAAACATGCTCTTTCTGCGCTGCTTTTCTGTCTTTTGTGTAAATTCATCCTGTAATATATCGTTTTCATTCAGTACCGTTTACCACCAGTACAGTAAGTCTTTTTAAAACTGCATAATACCTGTCAGTAAAATGTATTCAAATATCATTTAAAATAATAGATAAAGATACTTTTCGAAAGCTCTGGCTTTTTGCACAGGTGACTTCAAAATCTGTTTTTCTCATCTTAATTTGACTGAATGTTATTTCCTACAATAATCTCAGGCAGGATAACATTTTGAATCACTGGTATTTTTAGCAATTGTATATCAGAATCACATCTAATCTGTTACTATCAAAGACATAATTTGCAAAACTTGATAACATATTTAAATTTTCGTTTGCTTTTCTGTCATGTTTAATCAGTTTATCGCTAAAGTGAAAGACCACTTCTACTTGTTTATCCAATAAAAATGATTGAAAAAAGTTCTGTATGGTGTGTGTGTGTGTGTGTGTGTTTATCTAAAAGGGAAAATCATGTGGAAGAGTTGTCAACTACATGACCCAGATTTGATAATGAAAAGTCCTGCAAACAGTTAAGCTTTACTATAATCATAAACAATAATCATTTGATGTCACTTTTATTAACTTAAGCAACTCACTCAATGTTGTGAAGCATTTGTAGGTTCATAAGCATTTAACATTTTTGCAAAGGCGCTGGAAAATTTGTACAATGATTGCAGCTCCAGCAGTTTACGAACCTGCACCATCTCAAGTATAATTGCTAGGTAGTTGGAGGGCTTGTTAAATGTCAAAAATAAAGATTAGATTATTAATGGATTATGCACCAAACACTTTACAAGCTTCACTTGATTTGTTGCTTTACTTTAGTACATGAGCTGCTTGCTCTCACTGTGCAGCCCATCAGCTGAGAAGCTTGGCACAGTGGGTGAAGTTCTGGCCTCATGTGTGAGGCTGTACATACACTATACACATTCTCATATGCTCACATTGCTTCAGAATCTATGGGGAACCATCTTAAAAACATTTGATTACTGTCTTACCAATACAATACCAGGTGAAGAGGTGGGGCAATGAAAACGAGAGACTTGCTTTGAGGTCACAGTAATTTATTGTGGCCGATGTCGCATCAATTCGTCTTGGGAATGACAGGTACAGGTCCTGCACAGTGGCCAAAGGGATTTTGAGAGTCATTGCAGAACAGTGGCCAGGTCAGTACATGATGCTGGTGGAGGAAAACCTTTGCAGACTCGCTCTTCCAGAACACCCCAAAGTGACTCAATAATATCCAGATCTGGTCACTGTGCAGATCATGGGAGATGTTCAGCTTCACTTTCATGTTCATCAAACCACTCTGTCTCCAGTCTTACTGTGTGTATTGCTGCGTTATTATTCTGATACGATGCCACCTTCAGAGTACAATGTTTGAACCAGTGGGTGAACTTGGTAGTCCATGGCATTGCCAGTCTAGAACAAGTGGGCCTATGGAATGCTAGGGGCTTCACCACACTGTAACTATCCCAAATGTAGGAAAGAGAGTGATGGTGGGCTTTTCAGTGAGCAATACATGTTTCACATTGTCCACAGCCTTAGATTTGCACTACTGGCACCATTCAGACCAACGTTTGGCTATAGCAGCCCGACCATATTGACCCTGTGGAGACCCAATGAACAGTTTTGGTGGAAACAGGAGAGTTGAGCTGCACATTTAATTCTGCAGTGAGTTGGGCAGCTGTGGTTTTATGTTTT
>JAODJX010000037.1:24549762-24560447 GCA_026776945.1 Isichthys henryi
CCATTGCTTCCGGGATAGGCTCCGGACCCCCCGCGACCCAGTAGGATAAGCGGTTTGGAAAATGGATGGATGGAAAATCTAAATTGTAAGTTGTCTTATTTCCTCCAAAGACATAGAAAATCACAAATAACCTAAAATTGAAGGGCACTTTTTTCCTTGGGTCTCAGGGGGATACAGTGCTTACAGAAGTCACAATTATTATTCAAACATAGCTAAGAACTTCATGAAACTTCTCCGCATTTCAGTTTATAGGTAGAAGTTTGTGCTATAGCGAATACAGAAGGCATGCAGCACTGCAATCCAGCACCGGATAAGCAGCTTCAGAAAGGGGGGGAACGGATGGATGGACTTTTACATAAATAATCTATATTCAGATGAAATCTTGACCGCAAATTTACATGCTTGGTTTTTCTTTTCACAAACTCTCAGATATATTGCTAGGATTAAAATGTTTTTTAAACAGCACAAGCATCACCTTCCTTGGGCTTGTGCTCAACGCAGAAAAGTAAAACATGGTAATGATCAGAAATTTACATTTGATTTTCTGCCTGCTAATGAAGAATGAGAGAAACAAAGAGAAACTTTCTTTATGGCAGAAGAATAGTATTTTTGGCCATATGTCATATATTTTAAGTGCTGATTCCTGCTGAGCAATAAATGACATTACGCTAGATGGTGCAACCTTCAGTCCAGTTCTTCTGCCTGCCTAGTGGTGTGCTGATTGTGATAAAATGGTGTAAAGACACATCGTATGGAGCTCATTGCTCTCTGAGACTCCATATAGATCTCAGGTGATTAAAAGATACTCTTAGTACCAAGAATCCAGAAGTCAGACTGCTCAGCTATCCAACATGACACAACTTAAATAGCTCCTCAGAGCAGTAGCTTATTTCATTTCCTTGAATTGCGCTGAATGTCATCGACGTAGAAAGGCCAACAAATTTAATCGATATGTGTAACATGACCCTGTCAAAGCATAAACATTAAGAGCAGAACTAGTCTCAATGCAAGACGACCACTGCAAGAAGCATGCAATGAAGAACAAACAGTATGACTGAAGTATACAAGAGACAGTAACTGTGGTCGACTAGAGAGAAAACACTGATACATGGTTTTAAAAGTGAAGAATTTTAGATACTGATTAAGCTTATATGGTTTGAATTTCATTAATTTCATTTATATTTTTTTGCTATTCATAGCTTTAATTTAACCAACATGAAAATGAATAAAAAGCTTGTTGTTTCTCAGAGGAGAGCAAATTAAATGCATTCCTCCATAACAGTTGTTTAGCAAAGGATTCTGGGAAAAAAAGAGAAAAACAATGTACTGATTTTCTACTGAGAACTCTTCAATTAAACCTGGAAACTGTTTGTCTCAGTTCTTTAAAAATTATGATTTTATGTACATTTTAAATATGCGGTGAGTGTTTTGTTTGGGTGGATGAAAGGAAGGTTTATTTTTCATTTATCTATAAATAACATTATAGGAAATTTAAAGTTAAAGACATAAAGAGCAAACATACTTGATTATCAATCAGATCAGGAGTGTTATGGAAAACATGTAACCCATTAACCCTCTAGAACTGGGAGCAAGAAAACTTACTGGTTTTATTATATTACAAAGAAAACAACATCTGGTAGGAAAAAAGAAATTGAGACTATTTTTTTTCAAGTAGGGTCACTTCATGGGCAAAGTCAGCTAATTGTATGCAGAAGATCGAATAAGAAAACACATGATCAGGATCAGACAAGTAGGAACATCACAAGTCATTCACCGTTTCTTACATATGGCAGTAGAAGATGACTGCGCCAAATGGGGAACTTAAATCTCTTAATATTGTCCCTGTTTACAACACTAATTTCCTGGCTACTATACTATTCGTGACTTCTGTCTAAATAAGAGCCATTCAGAATTAGTCCGTAGTAATAAAATACCTTGACTAACAAGAAATGAGAAATGTACACACAAATGTACAGTATATGTCCTGCAGTGGGCTAGCATCTCACGCTGATCTTTGTGACGGATACTCTCTGGGACACGCCCCAGGGTTCTCCATGTTCCTGCTCAGGAAAAACAGTTGGATGATGGATGTAAAGCACAAACCAGTCAAATAAACATCAACTGATGATATCAAAATTGTTTTGTGCAGATTCATCTTAAGTAGCGTAAGAGGCTAGCAGTGTGTCATTTCCCTGGTCCCTTGTAGTTTGCATTTTACAGAAACTCTAAAAAACTGCTGAAAACCATGAATAACTATCAGGAATTTGGGGCTCATCCACTACCCCAATGAGTTTTGCACAGTTCCACACGATATATATTCATTTCTTTGAGTAAGTATTTAGATAAGCAATTTCCTCATGCTGTGAATCACAGAGCCCATGCATACATAAATACAGCATTTCCTGTATGGGCCTCCTGTTTTGACAACTTAATTTCCAGTCGAAAAGCTTAAGCAGTTGAACGTTTTCAACAGGACTAGGAGACTGCCACAGTAAGTGTGAAATTTTACTTTATGGGCTTGGTGCATTGCAAGAGTAATATCTGAAGCGAGAAATCAAACAAGGTCATACTAAATCTAAGACTAAGATTTCAATTTCCAAATACAGCTCCATGTGTGAAATGGCTGATGTTTTTGGACATTGGAAAATGTGACCAAACACACAGTAAAATAAAGAGAAAAATATGGCCACAGGCATGATAAAATGTAGTCTTTGTCTAAGACAATGTCTTCGTACACAACTGTTGCATAATTTATAAATGTTGATTTTGACACTTAGAGGGCAGTTTATTCGGTTTACGCTTGTTGATAAACACAGACAGCCAATCATGTGGCTCTAGCAGAATATACATGACACACAGAAGTCGAGAGGCTCAATTGCTGTTTAGCTAGACACATGATCTAGGCAATCTTGAATAATATTAGGTGTGATTGTTGTCAGATGCGATGTTTCCAGCATCTCATAAATGGCCACATTCCTGGGACCTTCACACAATACAACATCTAGAGTTTGCAGAGAATTGTGTAAGAAACAAAAAACATCCAGTCAGTAGGTGAAAACACCTTGTTAATGAGAGAGGCTAGAACCTGTTTGTCGATTATATAATAACTCCAGTATTTGGTGACGACCAGGATGAACTTCCACAAACGTTGTGCAGATTTGTTCTAAATAACCCATAACGTTGTTCTATATTTTTATTCCCTTATCACAACTTTACAGGGTTGATTACCACAGACATTATCTCATGGCTTCGTATTAGACTTATCCAGATGCAGCTTACTGTATTTAAGCAGATATACTCGATTGATTCGATTCTGAGATGGCCACAAAACCCATCTCCATTGGTCACTATATGACGTCACTATCACAAAGAAAAAAAAGTGATCCACAGAAAGTATTTTTGTGCATTGTGTAGATCATAAACATTCTGATCAGATACGTACCTCTAATTCCTGCAAATGCTGGGCAAGTCCTGCATTTTACATACAAATACTGTACTACAGGCCTCATTTGTTTAACTGAAAACCTTTCTGTGTGAACACAAAAAAAAATCCGTCACTGTAATTAAGCATTTTTGAACATAAATCAAAATATTTCCCATTTATATTAAAAATACACAAGGGAGAAATGGAAGCTTCGATCTTCCTTTCATAATGTCTGTAGTTTAATCAGGTCTTGTATAAAAGAGTGATGAATTTCCTTGTCTGGTTAAGGTATGCTTTTGTTGCTTGTAGATTAAGTAAATGTCTTCTTCAGAATTTTGATTTCAGTAAAACTCAAGAAGGCAGAAACCATGGAATACAATTGTCAGAAAAATATTTTTTTCTAAGCTACTTAGTGCTGAACAAATCTGCATAAAAATGCAAATTAAGGTAAGAAGTTTCCCATCAGTGACCGTATCATTTAAATGGTTTGTGCTGTGACAGTGCGCCTTTAACTAGCACTCCCTCTTGTGGACACACGCGGCATGCGTGCACTCTTCCTCATCGAGAGCGATCGCACCACAAACACTGCCAGACATACGCTGTGTTTTGTCCAGTAGCGAGTCCTCAGCCCTTGTCAAAGGATCCGAGATGGGAATGAGACTAATAGAGCCTTATCCAGATGGTAGACAGTGCCTCCACAGAATTCTCTGTTAATCCTCACCCCCTCCCTGGTCCGCATGCTTGTGTGCTGCCATCTACCTTGAAGACTTGAAGGGGCTGGCGTCATGGTCAGAGGACGTGTCAGCCACAGTGACGGAGAGGACTTTTACTGGACTGTGGTTTCTTTGCACAAGGAGATTTGGTCTGGCGATGTGGAGAGTCATACCTTCCCATCTGGATTGGGTATGATTATGGTACTAAATATACTATCTTTGCAGATTGGCAGCAATATGGGAATCAGGGGGTGTTACGTGCAGTTTGAGTGGATTCTATTCTGCCAAAGGATTTGTTTGTTTGTTTGTTTGTTTTTAAATTGTACATTTAAAATGAAACTAGACAAATGATGCAAAACAAGTCAGGGTCATAAATGTATTAGTGCTACTGGGACTGAGGAGAACAGCTGTTTCTGGGTGAAATACACCTGGATGCTTTGCATCCACTGAGCAGTTTCTTCTTGAGAAGATCTGAGTATACAGTACAGTATGCATGGTTTCTAGGGAAAAATATGATATAACCCCCCCCCCCCCCCAACTGCTTTGTATCAAATACGGTGGGAAAGCTACTCCACAACCTGACTGCATCCATGCAGAAACCCAAAGCGCTTAGCTAGCCAAGTTAAGCAAATGCTGTCACAAAGGCTGCATAATTATGGAAATTAATTTTATCTGGCATGTCGATTGATAGAGCCGTGGTGTAAAACAGTCTGCAATAGCAAAATGTGTTTTTGTCAGCCTTTTTTAAATTGACATGGTTTAAACTGCAGCGTCTAACAGATATTGTCATTTATTACTTAATACCCTAACATATTTCAAAAGTGAAAATCTGGCAAATGCACACTAAACAATCAAAAGCTGTTAGATATGCCATTTGCGTATATCCATGCCTGACGGCAAGCATAATTGTTGTTTTGATACATCGTAAATTTTCTGCATGCATCATAACATGCGATTTTACAATATATCCTTCAAATTATTTAGGTATTTTGTTATGACATCAATGTCCTTCAAGATCTTATTTACTTCATGACCTTTTTCACTTCAAGTGTTAAGAGAGGTTGCATTTTAGGAGAGAGAGAACAAAAAGCAGAAGATTTAAGAGGAGAG
The DNA here is from genome assembly GCA_026776945.1 of Isichthys henryi. Taxonomy (NCBI): domain Eukaryota; kingdom Metazoa; phylum Chordata; class Actinopteri; order Osteoglossiformes; family Mormyridae; genus Isichthys; species Isichthys henryi. The sequence goes on from JAODJX010000037.1 coordinate 24,555,010, forward strand.
TAGAAAAAAAATTGTTTGATATTGAAGTAAAAAACCTCTGGGGGTCGAAGGTGACCTGTCTGCCTAACCCTCCCCTGCAAACTCCTGATGATAAGAGCAGGTCTTTGACTCTTCAATGTAAGCATTGTTCCCTGCAGCTGAGACATCGGTCCTTCTATTGAATTGAAGTCGACCTGCAATTGTGTATTCTCTGGCTTTCCTTTAATTATCAGTCCGGCTTTCAAAATACTCTGCTATAGCATAATGGTTGCACTTTAGCAATTGAAAGAGACAAAATTCATTCTGAAAGCTACCAAATGTCTTTAGTTTATGAATAGGCCCACTGTATTATGTCTTGCAATGCTGTTTACAGGTAATAAGTACAATGTCATTTTTATAGCTTTCCAGTGGTAACTGATACTTTCAGTGCTGCTACCCAAAGAGAATATGTGATTCCAAACAAAGCTGGCTAATTATGTGTAAAGTTTTGCTGATTCAGACGGGAAATCTCATTAACGCTCACAGGCCAAAAGGAATGAGCAAAGCACACAGCACCTAATTGGACATTGAAGTTACGTCAGCAGTTTAGATAGTTGAGTGATGTTCTTGTGTGGTAATAAGTTACACTGCAAACCTGATATTATATAATCATTTCCAAAATGAGTTTCCTATTATACATAAATTGTGCATAAGTGCATGACATGTTGATGTGCTATTTAGTTTTACATGTAGGCGTGCTGAGGCTGTGTGTGTATTACAGGGTGTGTTTCATTTTAAATGTTTCACAGCATTCCAGTATAAACATTGGATTTTCTGCACAAAGAATTCAGAGTGTGTTTGGTTATTATTCCATTTAATGAATTTAAAAAATGGCAAATACAAAACCCAAGGTATGTATTTTGTGGATTACATTTACTGAAATGTATCAGTGTAAATACAGTAACAATATACCAAAAAGAAGAAAAACGGTATGCTAATCTTTATGCTAAGTTTAGTTAGTTAAGTAGGCAGGTAGACATTTAAACTTTATTTGTCCCTGTGGGAACATAATTTTTCTGCAACAGATCTTGAGACATGCAGCAGGTTTAACCACAATGTTGCACTAAATAAATACAATGCAGTAAACGAAATACATATTACACATTTTAACTGAACAAGAGCTGCAACATTTAAGATAATTAAAGTGAAACCAAGAAGTATTTGGAGGTCAAGAAATATGGACACAGATTCTGAGTGGCAGGCGTGAGCCTCAGAAGTGCTTCTTGGTGCATTGTGGTGCCGTTAGCTTCTGCTTCAAGAAAGCGCTTCACCGAGGAGGGGGGGCTGGCATTTATACTGGCGCTGAGTTCTGCCCTCATTCTTTCTTCCTCCACCACCTACAGTATGTCAAGGGAGAGCCCCGCCACGGATTCAGCCCTTTTAATGCGCTTATTTAGACGATGGACACCCCCCACCCCACACTTAATCCCCTCCCCAGACCACCAAGGCAAGGGTCTTATCAAAATTCAGTACATTTTCAATTTTTCCCCTAAAAACACCTTATGTTCAAGCAGCCAGAGGTCTGTGAAAATTAAAATTTTAATGTATGTTCTTGTGTATAAATTTGAAGTAGCTCTAAATGGAACATACAGCTAATACAATGGCAAACCATGAAAAGATTTCCTAAGAAACTTGAGTATTGAATGGAATTTTCTATGAATGCAAAAACAAGACAAGGACTGGCTCTTTTTGCATTTCTAGAAAATTCCAAACATGATGGTTTATGACAATGATGCTGCTAGAAGTCAGATTTAATAACTGTATCAATGACATTAGTATGGGCTTGTTATGGGCTGCGTATCTGTTACAGTCACTGGGAATGGCTGGAAATGAGAAGATAAAGGGAATAGGCACCAAGGGAAAAATGATCATTTAAGCTAGAACCCAACAAGCTGGGAATCCCAAAACCAAATTAAACTTCCACGTTTATGTTAGTTATGCAGATTGAAAACATTATTGTTTAACATCTCCTTCACAGGAAGACAAACATGCTGATTTATTGTTTGATATATAAGATGTTTGATTTATTACACAATATAAGAGTAAAGTATGGCATATGACATCCGTTCACCAGTAACTTGAAACTAGTCCGGATTACCATCGGGTGCTGTACTCATCCAGCATTAATAATACCATTACTGGTCATTTTTATTTTTCTTGCCATTCTTTGGCTTGAAAATCTGCAGATTAGTGGTGCTATTCCGCCCCCCCCAAATGGTCCCTATTCAAATTTCCCTGTAGCTATATAATCTTTAGTTACTTATGCTGTTATGAAACGACTGGATATCAGTAATTGCCGGGAGGCTGAATGCTATTAAAAAGAAAATGTAAAAGACTTTTCCTTGAGACAGTTCTTTGCATTCTTATGGTCTCAGAAATAGATACATGTAAAGGTTGAAACAATACTGAAGCGAATATGTCTCCACATATTTTCAAAGCCATAGTATCCTTTTTGGTACTGTTCTGTAAATTTGACAAACAAGGAACTATATACTCAACCAATATTAAGTGCTATTGCTGACATAACCCACACATTTTTCACAATGTTATTTTGTTTTCATACTCTAACTATACTTCAGAGTATTTGGATGCAACAGAAATATGGTTTTATTTCAATTTTAACCCTCTTAATACCTTTTAATTTTCAAAATGTATTTAAATTATCACCAACTAGACTAAAAAGTAATGCTGTCACTGGAGGAGAGAGGATAGTGTGTGTATTTTGTATAACAAACCTACCTGGAGTACTAGTTCACCAACCTCTTAAGTAATTATGTTGTTTTTAGATGCACCATGTGAAAACCAGTTTGAACACTAGAACCTCTGTGTCTGTGTGCCTTACACATTGTTTTGAATATTAATGAAACCAAAAGGAACGGAAAACGAAAATACACCACCCACACTTTTTAATGATATTTGTATGCCATGTGTTACACTTTACTTAAGTATGAAAGGGGCAGGAAAAAGGGAAAACTTAATATCCAAAGACTAGAAGCAACTTAAAAGATTTAAGTAGTAGTTTGACAGTTAGGACTGGGATCATGTTAAGCTGTAATAATTTCAGTAACGCAAAAAGATTACAATAATTTAGTGCAATAAAGAAAAATAAAACGGTATGTAATTACATAAGATTAATTTTCACGAGGAACAATTTTCTACAGGTACCAAACGAATAATCTCCAAAGAAAAATTAAAAATAAGAGGATGATACTTGAGAATGTTTATGTCGCATAGTAATTTGAAATCAACAGATATTCTTCTATATCGAAGGAATCTCTGCAGATGCTCCACTGGCGTGCAATATCATCCTTTTATGCACTGTGAAATTCCACAAGACTTGCTTTTCACACGCACTCATACAAAAGCCATCTGTCAGTCTCCCTGATTCTCTATAGATGGCGTGACATTTAGCAGACAGAAATTAGCAAAGGGCTGAAATTCTACTCTGATTGTAAAGGGAGCCTTGTTGCTATGGTACCGAGAAGAGCGAATGAGTGAAAGAATTCATGAATGCTGTGCATTTTCCTGTAGGCATACCTGTCTCAGAAAGTCCAAATTACGACAGATTCATGAAGTGTGCATATACCACAAGGGATGCTTCTCAAATTTTTAGGCATTGAACTAAGTAAAAAAAAAAAAAAAAATTTTCAAAATGAATACCTTTAACTATAGAGAAAATGCAGCCTCAAATACGGTCTTGATTCAATAGAGTTACTCAAATATAAACCCTGAAAAACATTTAAGAATGTTATGTCTGGCCCTGTTTAACATACCCCACAGAAATATTGTAATGCAGGCCTACATTTATAGAGTCAAAGATGAGGTTTTTTGATTTGTGGAAGAGTCCGATTTGGCTTACAGTATGTATGCAAAGTATGAAATTAAAAAGTGGAAACATCTGCCTCCAGTCAATTCATGCAAGAGCAAAAGAAAAAGAAAAGATGTAGTTGAACCCAGCAGTCATTTAAATGCAGTTTCTAGAAATCAAGAAGCATTTATTGATTTAAAGACAGTCAGAGCGAAGGTCAAAGGACATAGAGGCCTCCGACAAAGCGGGAAATGTGGACTTTCACACTTATTAGGTAGTGCTAAGTGCTTATATCATGGTATGAAAACCAGACAAAACTTTATGCAAACTATGTGTATGTGGATCTATCTATCTGTCTGTCTGTCTGTCTGTCCTTCCATCCGTACACAGACATACAGTAGGGGTCTGTATGTGAAGTACCCGCTGTAAGCTGTTCTTATCAGCACCGGTCTTGCACTGAATGTCTTACTTCCTGTGGACTTCATTTGGACCCATTGTACATGGCCAGGTTAGCTCTGTGGGGGCTTTTGCTTTGATATAGAGAACCCAGTAGCGCGAGATTGAAAGGATGGGGGGATGGAGGGAATCGCACACTGAATCAATCTAACAGTTCTACGTCTTTTCTGCAATACCTATTAAGTTATACACCTGTGTTTCCCATAGTAGCATGTTACACTTACTCCCAGCCATGAAGATTAATAGGATCATTCTTACGAAGCAAACAGGAGATGCTGTGAATGACCTCAACCCTCATACAGTAAGTGAACAACAAACAGACATCCATTAAATGAAAGAAACAGAAACCACCTATGAACTAATTACTTCTGAAGGTCATTTGCAAAGAACAATCATTCCAAAGAGGTCATCAGACTATCCTTAAAAATATTCCATCTGCCAATCAGAGTTCATTAAGAACTGATGACTGAAAAGCAGAAATAAGCCTGATTATGCACATTTGTTTTGGGTAACGGGAAACAGGAAAAAAACAGTAACTAGAAGACCTTTATTAAGTTGAAGATGGGTGACTTGAGATAGATGTACGGCTTAAATACACTGTGAAATCAATATACTGAAAATGCTTCTGGTAGAGTCTACTCATCCATCCGTTTACAACCAGCCATCATGGTCGTTATCCTGGGAGGTAAATTTTATGTATGTTTCCTAAATGAAGGTGAAGACTTAGACTGCTCAGTTTTAGGTCATATTGAGGTATTTTCATTTAAATAAGAATACTGTACACTAGTGGAGGGTGGTGTCACAAATCACAGTTGTCTGCCAAGAGTACACACTTTTTACATTCTTTTTTTTTGTGAAGTGAAATATCTGGAGAATAGTCATATCTGTTGATGTGGGATGCAGTTTATGAAAAAAAGTGTTTTTTGTAACAACGTGTCAAAATATACAGGTACATTTGATGATTGCTGTATAAATCATCCTATTGCAGCTAGATGTTCTGAGTTAAATTTGATGCGAAGATGGATATAGCAAGAAGTGTCATATAAGAACATAAGAACTATACAAACGAGAGGAGGCCATTCGGCCCATCAAGCTCGCTTGGGGAGAACTAAATTAATAGCTCAGAGTTGTTAAAATCTTATCTAACTCTGATTTA
>JAODJX010000037.1:24625704-24648881 GCA_026776945.1 Isichthys henryi
CCACGTCACATCACCAGCATACCAAAACACAGCACAGAGTGCCATGACGGGAGGGTCCCGGGCCTGGCCTGGCCTGCACCTCCCTCACTGCGCCACGTCACATCACCAGCATACCAAAACACAGCACAGAGTGCCATGACGGGAGGGTCCCGGGCCTGGCCTGGCCTGCCCTGTCCAGCCCTGTCCAATGGAGTTATCGAGCAGGAAGCAGCAAATGACTATGGTTACATTAATATATACAATTATTAGTAGAAGCTCTGTTGCTTTATTACTAGAAATATGGCTGATAATTTACAGCCAATGATAATATATTTAGATTGATTCCTCATCTCTGAACCCTTTCTGAAGTGCTGGAAGCGTGTCTGGTGATGCATCGCATTGCACTGTATTGTGTCAGATGGAATCGCACTGCATCGCAATATGGCTGAATCATATCGTGTTGCACTAGTAGCTGCATCATATGTATCTTTAATGTTTCAGATTGATGGAGATGCACATCCCTGCTCTGGATATATGACACACACACAGGTCAGGAATTAAATCTCCAATCCTGATGCTGTGAAGATACAGTGCTGTATATGAAAATATCCTGGTACAAAGTTAAATATTCCCATACTTCTGTATTAAAATTCACCAAATGCTTATCATTAATTAAAGGTAAAGGCACCTCTATGGTAAATTTGAAATTCTGTGAACATTCAACTTTTTCATTTGCTTTTCTAAAAATGACCTAACTACAATTGCCTTTCATGCCCAACACTTTTGAAATATGAAATCACACCAAATATGTTGTCTCTGCCCTCCCTTTGTTAGGGTGTTGATGAACATGATGAAATCCCTGGAGGTTACTTCTGTCATACCCTTGAAAAAGTCAGTGAAATGAATCGCTTAAGCAAACATTAAAGTGTATCAAATGCATAACTAAAAGCAAGAGAATCCACTGAGAATGAAGCTATGTGTCCAAATTAAGATCTATAAAAGTAATATTAATATAAAATGAAAACATATTTGTAGTATTAATTAAATTTAATGGATTTTTAAAAGTCTGTCAAATGTTAATACTATTGGGCCTACGTTGGCATTCAATCGAAGAAAATTTCTTTCACTGTTCTTCCTACTTCTCAGCTCGTATGAATTTCATTACAGCTTCAGTGTCTGCATAGAAATGTATATGAAGAATTTCGCTTTGTATCAATCTTGTATAAATGTGGTATAAGAAGAAAGTGTAACCAGGTATTACTCTATCCGCAGGCCTCAGCCTGAAGTGTAACCAGGTAGCACTCTATCCGCGGGCCCCAGCCTGAAGTGTAACCAGGTAGCACTCTATCCGCGGGCCCCAGCCTGAAGTGTAACCAGGTAGCACTCTATCCGCAGGCCGCAGCATGAAGTAGAGCCAGAGACTACTAAGCCAAAAATATACATTGTATTTGCAATAGGGGGCCTAAATGTAGGTCAAAGGGGAGGAATGGAATGATCACAGCATTTGCCTCCATAAAATCAAAATATTGTAGCATGGAGCATCGTAACGCAGGGAGCGCCTGTACAAGCGTGTATAGATAATACACAAAGCAAAACAAACGTAAATGAAGAAACTGGAAATAAATCATGTGGGGCTGTACTGCGCTATCGGGGAGCTTAGTGCACAGCCCCATACAGAAAAGGGAACCGTTGCAAAATATGCAAGCAAATTCTAAACAAAGCATCACTACACACAGATGGAGTCAAACTAACTACAACATTCCTATTTACCTACTCACAGTAAGCTAAGCTGACTCAAGCCACAGCATAAATAACACATGCAAGATGGCTACTGCAGATGCTACCATTCAGTTCCCGTTTTCAAACAGCCGGAAGCCCCACAGAAAAAAATAAGAGGAAATGATCCGCTCAAGTTGTTAAAGGCTAAAATCTAATAAGCTTGGGAAGACAGCAGTTGGCTTCTCTAGTAGTATCCGTTTAAAAACTTGTTTCTGAAGGGCCGATGTTGCACCTAAGCAATCACTCCTAGTTTAATCCCTCACCAAACAAAGAATCTAAATCAGACACCAAACAAAGACTGACCACCACAGCTGCTCTCTCCATGCAGCTGCTCCCCTTGCAGGAGGGAAGGCCCAGGTACGCCCCTATCATAGGCTCTGGCCCTGGGTCCTAGTGCCTACATATACAGCCACAGAAAAAAATAAGAGACCACTCTATATTTTTAAACAAATCTGCATTTTTTAAATCCTGGTTTAATCCTGCTGCCGTTGGTCGAAGGCTACGCAGACTAGCAGCAAGATGCTTCAAGGTTCAAAATTTCTAAGACAGCAGTACACAAAAAATAAGGTGAAGCAGGAGACACTGGGAACGAGCAGAAACCAGCCAGGAAGGGGGCGAAGGCGACTTTGTAATGACAGAGATTGGACAGTTTCTCATGAATCGTAGGATGACATCAGGTGACCTTCAAAATAAACGGGGAGCATTAAGTGCAGGTGTGAAGTGCTCTGCTAGGACAGTTCATATCAGGCTGCTAGAAGAAGGAAGAAGCCCTTCATTAATGAGAAACAGGGAAGAACCAAGCTGCAGTTTGCAAAAGAAATATATTTGCTGACACATAGCCATAAATTGAGAAATGAGTGAAACAAAAAGTTGTGCTGTGGTCTCTTAATTTTTTCCATGGCTGTATGACAGAAAGGGACCGTACCATGAACGCAGCTCACAAAATCACCATTCTGTCAACTGTTAATGAATGAAGCAGCTCATCAAGGACTGTGACAGTTTCCACATGTCCAGTCACAACATAAGGGAGTGTGGATAAAGCAAATGAAAATGATGAGACCGTATAACAACTGCTTAGATTAAAAAATAATAAAAATCTAATTACTGGTCTTTTTCTTATGTGTGACTTTTTTTAACGAACATGTTAAGGCCTAATTGGACAGGATTGTTGACAAGCCACTGCAAACTCAGGCTGAAGACATAAAGACAACCATGCCAGCAACATGACAATCTTATAAGGGCTTTTCGTTTCATTAAAAATCCTTTCATTTGCATTTCATGAGCTTGGTTGTGTTCAGGAACACATGCTTCAGATCTGTTAATGTCACACACACACACAGCTACCAAAAAGCATATGGAACTATTATGTCAATATCCAACTGAGATAGTGAATTCATTGACATGCCAGTCAAAGGAATAAGTTTTTTAGTGATGTTAATATATTTGCCTTTTTTCATATTTACTGACCTCCAGTTCTTTGCTGATATGTGTGCCCTAATTTGCATTATGTTGCAATTTTATACTACAGTGAGCAAACCGCAATGTTTGTGCCTGGCACGAGCTACCAGACCTGTATTTGGGGAAAGCTCTTGGTGAACTAGCCGTTATTACTTATTATGCCTTACTGGAGACATGCCTTCTAGAAGATTCTATGTTGTATTACATATATAGAATTCTGTTCTCTATATATATAAAGATAAACTGCATTATACATACAGTACGTATGTTACTTTGAGACATTCGGTTATTACTACATAGCAAATTGAATTGAAAGCTTTAAATGAGAAGATTCTTGCTATATAATTATTAAATGGACTTTAGTCCCTTTTAAGGTTTTAGTCTGTTCAGTTGCATCAGTCTAAAATTTGACCAAAAATAAGATAAAGAGCCCATTTAAAGTAACTCATACTGCTGTTGAGGTTGTTGAGTTTAAGGCGCCATCCAGTATTACCAAAAGTACAAAACTGTACTAGATTCTCAATCAAAGGACTGATTTCTCATCAGTGTTGATCCCCCCGCCCCACCCCCCTAAAAAAATGCTTCTAAATTCATCTTATGATGAAATATAAAGGAAGGTGGTAGTGCAGGTGACATTTAATAAAACCCTGTGAAGACTGGATTGCAGAGTATGGATTAGATCATTCATTAATTACTAGTATGACACTCCGTCTGCATGGCACTGTGCCAAAGACGATAATCCATTGTGATGGAATTCTTCTGTTTACTTCACATCCGTTTTCCTCAGTGTTTATTGACCTTTTCATTTAGCATTCCGTTCTTAAACCAAATCTGCCCATCTGCGGCTGGTCGGAAATCATTAATGTCTGTTAGCCTTTATTACCGGACAGAAGTATCTCCCTATTCCAAATGTCATTCTGTACCAGGCTCACCGTCTGAGTCTCGGATGCAGACGTTTGATTACAGGCCCAAACCCACGACAACCCACAGGTTTCAGAATGCTTAGCCCCATTTACTTATTCATTCAGGAAATATTCATTCAGGCTGAGTCTGACTGGGATTTAGTAAGAATTTCTGTAACAAATGGAATACAAACCATTTTCATTTTAGTTGAAATGAAATTTGAAATTCCATTTCACTTGACTGCGAGTTTGACATTCTCTTAGGCTTACGAATGCTATGATATTGTGTTATTTACTTTTAAATTGAGCCAGATGGCCAAAATTATATATGTCTCATGTTCGGGTCACGTTCTAACACAAAGTTGCTGGGTTGTAGGCTGATTGTATATTTGGAATTCAGGCTTTACAGCAAATCGGCTTTGTCAGTCACAGCCGCTGAATAGCGCGTTAGCCGAGGGTTTCAGGTTGACCTCACTTCCTGTCGCTGTCTGTAGCAAGAACTAGAGGCCATAAGAAGAATGAAAACAATGCACACGGAAGTTTGTGGACCTTCTAGCGGTAATGAATTGGTAGCATGAATAAAGATTTTTAACAAAAGGCAGCGTCATAAAGCATCTACACTTATGAAGTCACCTGAATGTCAGGTGACAGATTTCTTAAATCTATTTCACCTTTGCTTGGAATATCACACAGAACATCAGGTCTGATTTCCAAATCAGGTTTACATTTAGAACAGACTAATACAATAAAGTTTCAGATAAAACACGTGACTTTTATGGTGTTTTATGAGTTCTTCTAGATGCAACATCTAGAAATGTTTCCACTGCAGACGTGAGGCAGTGCACTAAATATAAATATGTGCAGCCATTATTAGTGTCAGAGACGTACACCCTTCTCTGGCACCTTCAGTGTTCAGTGGAGTGTGCGTGCATATGATTTTCCAGCATGTCTTTTTGTAGGTGTGCGTTGTAAACTGTGTGTAAAGCAGTTTAGCAGCAGTGCGCGCCCAGAGCACCTTCAAAAGGCATGCCTTCCTTTCATGGCACAGCGTTCCTCGGGTGCACGTCCCACAGGGTAGGCAAACCTGTCTTCTGTCACCATAACACAGACACGTCTTGCTTCGCTCTGCAAAAGCCACAAGCTTGCACAAATATTTTTATGGGGGTAGGGCAGGGGTGTGGAATAATGAGGAGCTCATGATCGCACTGCCTAAGTGTTTATGGATAAATCCTGCTGATAAGCCGCCATATAATAATATGAAGAAGAATAACAGTAATAATTTGATCAGGTAAATTTGAGATGTGAGTTTTGGTGCTGGTGAGCAACCCGAGCTTCTTGTTTTGTTCACAGAAGAGTTTCCTAAGGAAATACAGTTACATAGCAGCTTCTCATACAAGTAATGGTGTTTATAATCGCCGATGGAAGTGTAGCCTATTTTCCTCAGTTTTCAAATGTATTAAATGGCATATAATGCAATGAATAACTGCAGTAAACTGCAGCTTAAACTTGACCTTTGCGATCTGTTAACTATGACCTTATGTGGAGTGGTAACATAGGATCATTTCCACGGAGGGATTAGTCAGCCAGGATATGTTGGCAGAATTTTTTTCCAAGCAATTCTTAGATGAATCTCAGCCCCCCTCCAGCGTTAATGGTTGTCTTCTCTGAGAGAAGTACTGCCCTTCCAGTTCACACACTCCTTGTACCCTGTGGTGTGACTGACTGGAATGTATATCAGATGAGATAGTGAGAGGGCACCTCTAATGTTTTTCAAAAATCCATCCCTGTGTTTCCTTCTGATTTCTGGTAATAAGAATAATCCTTAGATTTTCTAACCACTTATCTTGGACTGAGTCGAGGGAAATAATGATAAATAATACAAAAGAAACTAGTAAACTGGGTCAAAAATAATTTAAAAAATGTATTCAGTATAAGTTGTGTTGTACGTTGGAAAGAGCTACACCTTCAGTACTACATTTAGTGTATAGGACTACATTGCAGAGCGTCAAAATGATCACATTTAGTGTGTTAATGCTGCCCTATTGCTTGCGCTGGCCTTCCTTGCCCAGCTAAATGCTGTGCTCCATGGCTCTTTCTTATTCCCTGGGTGTGTTTTTTTCACTTCCTCTTTCCAAGGCGTTTTTTCGCCTTGCTTTAAGCAGTTCTCGCTTCCTGCTTTTGCCCCAGGCTTGCCAACGGTTCTTTTACGTCTGCCTCTTAGAGACTCAGCTTTCCAGAGGTATCGCTCAGAAGAGACTATTAAAATAACTCAGAGTGTTGAAACTCATGTTATTTTGGTCGATCATACTGAATGCCCTTTACGATATTTTTAAGCATGGATGATGATTTCAGCACTTTTAATTAAATACAGTTATTACAGTTCAAACCACTTAGCAAATAAGTTGCTTAAAAATGGAATGATTACAGTTCTATCCCGTTTGTCATGCTTGTTCCTGCTGCCTTTCTTGTGATCTGTTTTCCAATACAAAAATAGAATCCAAACAACATGTAATATTTTGTTACACATACTGGCTGTGATTTTAGCATTTTTATCTTCGGTAGGACACTCTACAGAGGCTGCCATCTTCCACAGACTTACTGATGATACCTTCTCAGCTTACGCGGCTCATCCACGGCTGTGTCCCCTGTTGCTTCAGCGTCATCCTGATATATTTGCAGTAGTTGATGTCCTTTGATTTCCTGCCAGACTTTGAAGAACCAGCTATGCAGACCATTCAGCAGTGTTTATGCCGCATTGCCGTGTGCTTCCACATCTGCCTTTTCGTTCAGTCAAAACATTGGCTCCCAATTTAATGCGCATTATTATTATTTTCATATGCAAAAAACTAGTATCGTTCGTGAAAATAATCATTAAAAGAGTTGTCAGTTTGTACAGGAAGTGAATAGACAACTTTTTAAAACAACACAGCACAACATCATCCATGTTACATAAACTTAACTTATTCGATGCAGAGCTTAGGGAGTACAGAATCATATATAAAGATACTTCCAGATTCATAAGCTCCAAATTGATGGGACAACAGATTCTTCATTTGATTTTCTATTCATAAAATCTCAGCAGTATTTTTCATATATAAATGCATGTAAGTAGTTGGTACATGTTCCTTTTAACAGAGCAAATCAATAATATGCAGTGTTAGCAGGAACTAGCTATTAGCAGTTATGCAAGTACTATTGATCTAGCTGGAAATTCTAACTTGCTGTGGGATGGAAACACCAGAAAAGAAAAGCTAAAGCATAGAGTGAAACCAGGACCCATTGACTTCTCCGAAGAAATACTGGAAGGATTTCAACAGTGATAATTGACGTGGGATGGATTGGAGGGAATTGGAGAACAGAACTATATGACATGGGAGGTTAAGGAAGATTAGTTTTACTAACAGAAATTTCCTTCTTAGGGTGCATGAGACTAAGGAAAAAAACAGGCAGCAAAAATTAAATGAAGTATTTAACTAACCATTTTGTAGGAAAGAGGAAACAGATGACACTTCACATGTCAGGTCCTTTTACCATCAAGGTGTATTTCTGAAGTGAGGTTCAGCTCCAAAGCCACTGTCAAAAAATCATGATAATATTTTGAGACAAAAGCAAATGAGAAGCAGGCGGAACCAATCAAGAGTAAAGCAGGCAGTCACCTGACTGGGAGACAGAGGTCGCCCCGCCTCCGTTGTTCACTCACTGGACTAAGATAAGCCCCCAACTGAAAATTACAAAGATAGTTTGTTTTCTTAAGACTGCCTTCATGTTGGTGCAAAGGAAGTTTAAAAAAATACAGCACTGAAAACATAGCTTTGCAGAAAATACCACACAAACCTTCCAAAGTAATGAGAGGAAAAGAGCTGTATTAGTATTTGCTTTTTATTATTATTATTCCTTTAAGAATGATAACGTCAAACAGAGCTGTTAGGCGATAGCAGTTGAGATCATTGATGCAATGGTGTGGCTACTCCTGTCCCTCCCTCCTCAGTGATAAGCAGGGGCACGGAGCCCGACAGATGAGGCCTGAAATCCTGCTGCTGGCCCGAAAGCTCCGCTCTCTGAAGGGGGATGAGGAAATCAGCATCTCAGCTGAGTTTCAGTCCACGGTCCAAATCAGCACAGCCAAAATTGCCAATCCTCTACAGCATTAATACTTGCCAACACCAAGTGTGTCAACAAAGAGGTGGACATTATGTTAGATTTCGAGCTACATGCTGGTTTCACCAATTTACACTCTGCTACACAGCAAAAGTCTGAAACCCAACGATAATGGGACACGCCTTACACTCCACTGGAAGCCACTCTTATGTCCCCCATGTTATCAGGCTCAAAAATGAACACAAACCCTTAGCTAAGCATGAAACTATAGAATATTATGAAAGAAAGTCCACATTTTCAAGTCGAAATAATGTCAATAAAGAGTTGCAAAGTGCCTGAGGGTAGAATCACATTAAGGATACACTAGAGATGAAGGAAAAAAATGAAATTCAGTACAAACACTCTCAGAAGTAAAATTCAAATACTATGGCTTTTAGCTACCAGTTCCAAAGCACACATTTAACTAGTTTAAATAAAATATGGAGTTAAATAAAATATGATGGTCAATGTAGAAAGAAAAAAATAATTCTGTTATCTTTTTGCAGAATGGATATCTGCGTTTGTTGCAGCGCACCATTAAAACTCATTTAAAAAAGACAACATAAAATACCCCACCCCCGCCCCCAAAAAACAAAAAGACCGACCGATTTCTGGTCATTTGTTAAGCAAAATAATAAACTGAAGTGTCACGATACGAGGGACGAAGGACTCAGAGGTAGGTGTTCAGGAAAACAAAAGGGGCTTTATTGGAAAAACAAGAGCAGGGAAACAAACTGGACCCCAAGAGGTCTACACTTACTTTGGGAAGGACACAGGCGACACAAGGACTGGCGGAAAAAAACAGACTAGCGACGAACAGGTACTGAAATATATTGACTGACGAGGGATAACAAGCAATAGGTGTGGCTCATCAGGGTCACGTGAGGGAGGAGACCGAAGGAGACCGGAGGAGACCGGAGGAGACAGGAGGAGACCGGAGGGTCAGGCGGATGCGACGGGCAGGACGTGACATGAAGAATATTCCTGCAAGCTGGATTCTGTATTTTTGGAGATATGTGTGGATTTGTTTTTTTAAAAAACAAATGGAATTCATAGACCACATACCACTTGAGTCAGACTCAGCAGTCTAATGTTGGACTACAGAGAATTTGCAGAATGATCATTTTTGCCAGTGGATTTTGATATTTTTCTGCATAGAGCTTAACCATAATATACACACCAGAGCGTTTATGGCCAAGAATCTATGCAATTTCTATGGCTATTATCTATATTCTTATAGTGCATTATGATATTCAGATTCAAATTAGGCCTTTTCTGCAATTTTTTACAGGTTGTAAATATGAAAAAAGGATGAGAGTGATATCTCATTTTACGATTCTAAAGGAATTCTCTGTCAATGCGAAAAAGTAAAGAAGTGGATGATCTACTTTGTTGTACACAATTTTAATGAGCAATGCAAATTCTGCTCCACGTACTACAACAGAGCTTAGCAAAAGAAAGAAAAAATATACAAAATAAGACCAGGAGTTGTGGTTACAGGTAGGATCAAATGTGTAGTAACTGTTAACATGATAAAGAACTTACACAAAATACATAAACTGCTCAAAATGAACCATTTTGGTCCTTATATATCAAAAGAAGAAAATAAATAAGACTGCCTTCTCTGATGTAACTGCAGATCCCATGTGGTGCTCGTAATACAGAGGTCTGCGGTGAACTGCACACGTCAGGTTATCCCCTTTAAAAACAAACACATTTAAAATGGTATTTAGCTGCCTTGGAATGGTTTAGCCTAGTGGGACGGACTTACACATGTGGCTATTATTTCTCTGAAGGTTGGCTCGCGTGCGTTTGAGCAGTTTATGTACCCCACGTTCTGCTCTTGAAGGACTGCTACCCAATCCTGTGGAATGAGGAGCAGAGGAACGGAAAATAAACTCATAGAGTTCGACGGCTACTTAGGCAACATCTGCCAAATACATTATAAGCCCATGTATATTGCAACACAACGATATATTAATTTAATAAAATACACAATATAGCTCTTATACACTTGACAATTTGGCTCATATGCACAGAAATTGCAATAAATCAATAGTATATGTTATTGGGATGTAAACACATTAAACTGTATACATTAGATGAGACTGGGTGTGGTGACAATGCAAAGGGACCATCCCCTTACAGCTTCGGTTCAAAGTTGCAGCGGTTTCCTCTAAAGTTTACAGATGAACACCGGACTTCAGCACGCAAATTTTTGTCAATTTTTTACAAGCAACATGGACATTTTTGTTATTAACTGGATTATACAGCACCTTCCACAAAATAACAAAAGTGTTTTGGCCTTCACATGCCTTACACATCTTCTCCGAGCAGAGGAAACAAGTCCCTTATTTACAGGAAGTGTGAGGGTGAGACAGGTGAACATCACTATACTTGGGAAATCATGAGGAATGGGGAGCTTACACAACCACCAATGTGTGTCTTTTCTTTATTTATTCACCAATCTGGAATGTACTATGTGTCAGATAAATAGGGAACACGGCTTACACAGACAATTATTAATAGTGGATGAAGAATGGTAACTTTTCTTCTTTCTCACCAAACTTGAACAGAAGACGACTTTTTGCTTGTCAAACATCAATAATCACCAAATATGAGAAGATACACGTTTCTCGGTCACGTAGACCGCACGGGGGTGGGGGTGGGGGGGTGAACGCTTCTGCGTTTACATCGATTGTCACAATTAACAGCCCATCTCTGCAGACATCTCTGTGGATGTTTTCTTCCATGTCCTCTGCCATGTGTAAAGGAATGGTCGGGGCCGTTTAGGTGAAAGTTTAGAGCTGGTGGGCACTTAAGATGTGAATTATAAAGCCGTTCTTCTACCGCTCAAAAAAAACCCCGGTGTCAGACAGCACCATCTCTAACTACAAATGGCTTTGTCCTGTTCGCTCCTGTTTGAATTGCCAGTATTTGTCCTTTTCTGTGTTTCTGTGCAGTTTCCTAAGCTTCACTTCTGCACTGATGTGGCTTTGCTCCCTCCCTGGCAGTCCTGCAAGAGCTTGTCAATGTCCTGGGCTACCTGGTCCGAATCGGCAGCATCCTGGCGCCGCTCAAAGGTGCCACGGTCCAACTGCTCCAACACACAGTCCATCTCGCACGAGTCCTGACTGACTCGGGACGAGACGTCCAGCAGGCTCTTGGACATGAAGTCGGGGGGCAGATAGGGTGAGTCCTTCAGCTGTTTATTTGGTGACACGCACTGTCCATCCGGGGGTCCATACTGGCTGCTTCCTGACTGGGCATCACCTCCGTCTGTGAGAACTTGGCTGGACGTACAGGGAGCCGTGCACATTTTGGTGGGGCTGCTTGATGCTGACGGAACCTCCTGTAGTAGGGGGCTGAGGGCACGCTTGGCTTTTAAGTACGGTTTGACATTGGCTACCAGAATGGTGTGGTCACGCCGTTCCTTGCCAAAAGTGCAGAATGTCTTTTTCCCGTTAGGATTGATGGTCTCGCAGGTCTCTGTCTCCAACAGTGTCTCCATCCCGGCTGGTACGAAAAGGTTTGTGCGGTAGTCTGCGCCTTCTGCCTGGTTTCCCGTTCCTTGGAACTGTGGCATCCAGCACCTATCGGAGTGACCTAGCACTCGGCATTCATCTGTGCAATTAACACACTCTTCATGTTCTGTGGAACAAGAGAGGGAACAAGTGAACTTTACATATAGTAAAATCCCTGCTGTCTTCACAACACTATCAGACTCCCACATGTAATACACTTCCACGTACAAATAGCCATATACACAGATAAAGTAAAGGAAAAAAAAACTGGAAAAACATACTCTTTGAAGTAAATAAGGTCTACTTTTTAGCCTTCTATTAATGATCGATGTACGATGGAATTTAGAGAGAACTCGAAACATACTCTGAACTGGAATGAAGAAAAGGGGAAGCATTTTGGCAAAGTAGCAACACTGGTATCATAAATTTGTGTCACGGGGCTTTGAAGACCTCCCAAATCAGACAAGCAACATAGAATAACCAAGTGAGTTTCTGTTGCGCAGCCCTTTCATCTCAATTCAAAAAAGAGAGAAAAAACAACCGGCTTGTTATTTTTTTTCAGACTTTTATTTGATGTGTCCAACTGATCCTGTGCAGAGAAAACACAAGGAATACTTACAGAAAAGTATAGCAGCAATCACAACTAAGATGTGCTGGTTGACCTCAAGTCTAATCTTTGCGTTTGATACATTACATCATGAGAAAAAAATACACTTATTAGCCTTGTCAGCTGTATAAAAAGCAAATGAATTAATGCGCTCATCCACCACTAACATGAAAAACCTCACATATAAACGGATCGTCTGATCTGTCCCCTACCCCCACCATGGTATTTACAAACCAAAGACCCTGAAACACTGACCATGAATAAGGCTTCTTCCTCTTTAAAGAAATCCAGACCACAGAGTTCCGACAAAGGAAAAGTGACTGGATCTCTGCTCCTTTTAGCCTCTGCAGGATATATTCTCTTCTTTAATCTCAATACTTAATTGCTCCAGTAAAATATCCAGATGAAGCAATGGGGAAGTCGCTAGAAATCAGCAGCGGTTTCAAAATCATTACTAATGCTAAAAGGTTTTTTTTTTTCGACAGAATATTCTTCATTCTTTGAAGTGCAGATCAGATTCTTCAAGTCTTTGGTTGGTTACTGGTTACAGTAACATATCAGAGTAGCAATTAATCAACATGTACAACGCTCTCTCATTTATACGAATGTCGTTCACTGTTTGCACTGAGAGACAATACTAAATAAGTATTCAAAGACTGTCACAACTAAACTATCGGGAGGTCAATATACATTTTGTATTCAATTACTGTGTTTCAAGCTCTAGATTGGAATTTTAAGATGCCTACATGAACAGGGCACCATGGCTGTTTGCCCGCCTGTCACAGCAAAGGTTAAATGCTTCCTTTCTTGGGTGAGCCACTGCTTCTACATCATGAACGGCCTCATGAGCAAATGACAAACCGGAAGTGACATGAGAACTCCTCAGAGATGCATCTGGCTTTATAGGTCCAAGGAAGGCTTCCACAACACCCACAGATCATCGCACATATTAACACACAGACTAAAGGATTCACAGTGGCACAAAACCAAGTTATTTAGCTACGATCCTTCAAAGTACTGGACTTTTTATATTTAACATCCGGAGAGGTCATTAACCACACAGGCACCTTCAATACAGGGCTCTGCACTGCCTTCCTTTTGGGTGTAAATACACCACAGAGATAGCCATAATTACTTCAGGATGATGGCAGCGTTTAAGGATGCACCCAGCCTTCAAGTTTAATGCTCTTTGGATACAGCACAGAAGTGACCTGCTTCACATTTATCTTACTGCTTGGACACTTTGATAGCATTTCTTCTTTTCTGTTTAATGCTTCTGGCTGCTCTGTGATCACAGACCGCAGCAATCGTTGTGAGCCACAGGTCAGAGTTTGGGTCACTGCTTTGGACTGGTTCTGTAAGCCATAAAGAGGACGGAGTGAAGAATACTTAAAGGATGGAAAATAAGACTATGGATGGCGGTCTGACCATTTTTTTGAGATTGCCTGTCCTTCGACGCGGAGAAGAGAGGTCTCCCTGTGCAGACTTAATGAAAAGGAATCGGATTTATGATCAAATCCCTGTGTGAAAATACACATTGTCCTGTTCAGTTGGGAGCTGCATTTCGTCCTTCAGCACCCAGCATGGGAATGGATGACTAGCTGAGAAGCACTCAGTGTCTCGACCCCAATCGCCCAGGTTCCTGCCCACCGCCCTCAGGTCCCATGCCAGGTATACGGCTTTCTCGGGAGTGCTGGATTCCACCCTGTCACACACAGGGCTGTGTCTATTAAATTCACTCCCCTTTTGTATTATACCCTCCACATTCAAACTCATTGTCAATTCAGCAAAAACATTTCAGGGAATAAATAATAAATATCGGAGCATTTATGTATTCAAACAGGAACTAGCTTATTGATTATTAATGCGTTGTGTATTTCTTTGACCTTGAGCCATACAGTTAATACACTACAAATTGCATTAGGAAATATGAAACAAGTATATTGTATTCTTTCCCCATAGTATACGGCCGCATATAGTTGGAATATTATATCTGTATTACAGAGAATGGGGAGATACTGTAGCTATAAGCATGAGTTTAATAAACAGCAGATATTGCTTGTAGACATTTAACAGGTTCCTGTTTATTGACGTGTCAGGAAGGAGTTTTATGTTAGACGTAGTGAAAAATATGGCAGCGTCCTCCAGTCATTCATGACTGCTTCAGAACATCACTAAGCGTAACAGCAAATGATCCAAGGGTGTCCTGTTAACATGCGATCTCGGATCAGGACCAGGCGACTCAACGCCCACCTTCCATGGAAAGACATGGGCCGCTCATGTTTCATTCGATCTAGCGGCACTGGGAACCCGAAGGCGGAGCAGCGGCCTAATGTACAAACAGACCCATTAGGAGCTGTGGCCAGATCCTTCATGAGAATCTCGTTTTTCACCCTGTGTCTCCTCCACGGAGCATGGCGCTTGCAGAAGCCAGGTTCTGGAGTATTCCAGCCCACAGCCTCCTTCTGTTCATTCGATTGCCTCAACTGTGTGGACAGGCAAAGCTGTCTCCCCTGGTATAGCCCATTTATGGACTGTAGGGGGGGTTGAAGTGACATTATGGTGCCAAAATCAGCTGGACATGGCTAAAGTCGATGACTGCTGGGAGACATGTCACCAATCTGGTTTTTTCCTCTCCCCCCTGCCCCCCGAAACTTTGCATTTCCTGCGGGTCACGACTTCACTTAGTTCATTTTCTCTCTCTGTTCAGTGCTCAGCTTAAGGCAGCCCAAAGAAACTTTGCTGCAATCGATGGCTACTGGGGTTTTACGAAGAAAGTGCACTGCATGCATTCACTTGTAACAAAAATGTAATAACTGTACATCGGTCAGTTCAGCACAACCTTTTTGCCAGAAAACTGCTACAACCTAGAATGATTATACATCATTTTTATGACTAACGAGGATATTGATGCAGTTTATTTATTTAAAACATACGAGTGCAGGAAATCATGACATAGGTTCATTTTCTTCTTAGGCAGGCGGTAATTTAGCTTTTTCCTGCAAATGAAAGCATGATTAATCTGAAAACTGACAGATCATAAAACTGTTAAAAATGTTAACAAGTGAAATCTGTTCCTTTCACAGATTCTCTGGCTATGCGCTGCTGCCATAAACGCCCATATTCTGCCTTTCCGTAATACAGCAAGGACCAGGTTGAAGGACAGGCTGCTTTAAGATGTGTCCTTCATCTCCTGTCTGCCCCCCGGCTTCATGCAGGCCACAGAGCTCGCCTTGGCTCTGCCGCTGGGTACCGCAGCTAATGTTCCTGGAGTAGCATGACCCAGCGGGGCATGCTGCTCGCCAAGCCAAGCAGCGCCGTGCCTCTGCCATCCTGTCGAGGAGAGCTGGGGCAGCATGGCGCGTGTCAGTTGGAAAAGCAGCAGCTGCATGCGGCCCCTGAGCATCTGGGACAGGCTACGGCGCACCTGCTTACCCGGGATGCTGTGCAGTGAGCGGGCAGACTCACAGGCGCCTCCCACGTGCTCAGCACTGTCACTTACACCAGAGCGGGTCACATGTCGGTGTTAATGGCCACTTTGACCCTCAGTGTTCAGGGCATCTCAGTGTTCAGGGGATCTCAGTGTTCAGAGGATCTCAGTGTTCAGGGGATGGCCCGTCCTTGCACAGCCACTGCCGCACTGCTCGCAACCCAAATGTCCTCTAAGAACCCGTCGCACAGCGGCTGCCTATCGTTTTAGATTAGCTTAATTGGGCCGAAATGTCCACCAGCCAGAAAGATTTCCCAATTCACCGCATTTGTAATGCAACACTGTGTGTCTTCGAGCTGCTCTGCAGATGCTTGTACCCAACGAAAAGCAAGATGGATTTATTTTCTTTTTACAGAAATAGTTCAAGGTCCTTATTCTCCGGAATACATCCCTCCAAAACCAGCTAGGGCTTGATCCAATCAGATTTTTCTTGCCCTGTTGCCATGCACATATTTGCCACGGTTTGCTCCACGCAAGAAGCATAGATCTGCGCATCATGCATTAGACGTATCATCTCTCTGAACTTGCCGTTCACAGCCTACAACACTTTTACGTTGATCAGAGGGGAGCTCGAGCCATTCTATAGTGCAAGTAGCTTTGATCCCAGTGCGAGGAAATGAATACCAATACACACTGACGAACTCATCAGCAGGCACTAAAGTGCACCAGGGGACTCGGCACTAACCAAAAGGACAAACGTCTTCTATTAACAAAAGGTTCTTTTCATTACATATTCCCTTCCAAACAGTGGGGAACGACGGCTGCTAATGCCTGACTACGTTCTTCAAAGTCCTACCCAGAGGGGAGCACATAAAAAATGTACATATATATATATATTAAAAAAAACCCACAAAGCTGAAATCAATACCTATTAATGCAATAAAACATTATGAGGTCCAGACAAGCACATGCCCTATGAGAAGGACCATTTTGTCACTCCAGAGAGATGACGGATTGTGGCACTGTAGTGTCACACCTACAGGTTTGGGGAGGGAGGGGATCCGCCCCCCAGCTGTCTGTGTGCATCCTATAGCGGAGCCGCCACCTGTCTGGGGTGTCCTCTAGCTTGTGCCCTATACAAGATGGCTGGTTCAATTTAAGCTTTTGCAGCCCTGTTGTGATTTGTGTATGTGGTGGATACATGTGAGGAACACATCTGAGGTACAGCGGGACACGTCAAAGCGGTGAGCAGGTCCTCCATTTGCAGCCTTGGAAATGTCTGACAAGGCCGGGGGCAGGCAGACTGATCGGAGGGCCTGTCGAAATAAGATGGGCTTTGGGTAGGGGGTGGGGCACGGGATTACTGCTACCCCTCTGCTGTGCAAATTTATGGAGCCGCATTTAGAAGTTTCCCAGGTGTCACGTCGCAGTGGGGACGCGATCTTGGCAGAGCGCGGCTGATTGCAGGCCGTGCTCTGTTACGTTGTTGGCTAAACATGAAGCAGGGAGCGTCTCTGCTGTTTGTGCTCACACACATTTTATACAGTAAGGCCAGGCTTCCTGTCATGCAAGACACTAGTGCTTAAGAATCCGAGGTACAGTCATTTTAAAAGAAATAAAAAATGATAATGCATCAGGAGGATGTATACACATTACCGATCAATTAATGAAGCATGAATATTATTGCGTATTTTAGTTGCTACTTAGATTTCAGGATGCTTTGTGCTGTTCTGTGTTTTACAAACTGTTAAGTGCTTTTACTCAGGGGCACATCAAGAAGAAGCTGTTCTTACTTGCACTGACAAACTGAGTCACATGCTATATATAACTTTGTGGGGATACATTTATTAATGAGGCAATTTTATTTTCCTAGAGTTTCCAGAAAATGTGTGAGATTTCTAAGAGTGAGATAAAGAAGAAATGAGTAGGATATGTTTAAATAAGGATTTAGTGTCAAAACTGAATCAATAAAAATCAAATCAACTGTGAGACATATTTTTACTTCAGAAGTTCAGGAAATTGGCAGCATTTTACAGTCTCTAATGAGTAATATAATCCACCCCGTCAGTGAATATCTCAGTGTTTTATATGGAGTGTTAAACTCACATTGTCAACTACGCAAATACATAAAAATAAAGCAGATCATTTAGCATGTTGTGCAAATAAGAACTTTGTAAGAACTAAAGTGGAACAGCATTTTTAAGGTAAAAACACTGAGTCTAAGGCTTAGAAGCCATGAAAAAAATCTGTTGCTACAGTGCCATGTCTTGTCAAATTGATTATTTACTGTATGTATAGATGGATGCTTGATTGTAACAGACAACCATTGTTCTGTATCAAGCTTACTAGGCAACATGTCAAGGATCTCTACAGTAAGTAATTTCTCAATGGAACTATTGTTGCTGGGACTCTTCTGCTACATTTTACCATTTTATTTCAGTAACATCTGCCACTGAACTAACTGATATGTAAAAATTGGAGAATCAGTGAAAACATTTCCTGGTAGAAGACACAACAGGCAAGATTATCACTGTATTAGATTAAAGATTGAAAAACAGAGAAAATAACAAAAATTGCTGTTACTGTAGGTGGCTATTACACACCACTGCCCTGATCTGTGGCAGGCACTCACACAAAGGTTTATGAACACAGAGAGATCATGGAGGAGCAGGACAAACCCACACACCCGTGTTTGAAGACATTGGGTAATTTCATTTTCTCAACCGGACGCATTTTTCTAAGACTAACAAGCAGTAATGGCCGTGTAATTGCAGAGGTATACCTCGAGGACAGCTGTTAAAAGCAACGGTGACAAAGGAGCCATTTACTGTAGTCCTGTGGCTGGGGGGTGGCGGGGCGGGGGGGGGTTATACTTCTAAACCCAAAAAGAAACCCAAGTGCTAAAAGGGACAGATAGCATAAATAGGCACATAAAAAAGACGAGGCCGGAAAAAACGAAAGATGCAGAGTGTCCCCGCTCTTCAATCTAGACAATTAACATTTGAAGGTGGGGGGCGGAGTGGGGGGCACAGGTGTGGATTTTGCCTGGAGAGATGCTGAGCACACGGCAGACTTATTTGAGACAGGTGAGATCAGTGATAGAGGACATTTTAATCTGCCATTTAAGCCTTTGTAATTAGGACAGCGGGGATCACATGGGGGGGGGGGGTGCTTTGTCTTTTGCTTTTTCTTCTCCTCCTTTTTCTAAGTGCGTCACCCTACAGTATGTTTCCGGTGTGGCTTTGGTCCTCAAAGCCAACACCAATGCAGGAATCTGGCAGCGTTAATAACCGACAGAAGTGGACAGGTGTCAGGGCAAGACACACCTGGAGGTTCCCGAGGTAAGATCTCCAGGTGGTTTTTTTCAGTAACATAATGCAGAACTAATTGGTTAAAAATATTTTTTTCAGGCTGTGCTTTGTTCCATCCTAAAAGAGGAGTAATGACAACAACATTTTCAACATTCGCACCCTTCATCTAATCCAGTCTGGTTTTACACCAGGCAATTCAAAGCATGGCGTCAACCCTTCCATTTTCTCAGTAGTCTGGTATTTCATGGTACAGCAGGGAAGGAAAATTAAATTAAATTAACAAAAAACTGACGTGAAAATTTCCATCTAATCTAATATCCACATGATACCTGATATCACACCTTTGATGGCCGAATAAAGCCAGACAGATCATTTATGAAAACGTTATATCAGACGAACTCCGTCCATGGAAAAGCCAGGAATATCAGATAACATGTCCTAATCACACATTCCATCTTGCCTCGAGACTTTGGATGCTGTCGAAGGTTTACATAGCTCCCAGATCTTCAGCAGATTTTTCATATCCCCTGTTTTGGTTCAGTCCAAAATGTGTGAAGGTTAATGTAATTATTTCACAGTATCCTGGGAGCAGTGAAAATATGTGACTGATCTCTGTGTGGATGGGAGCTGCAGTGGCCACTGGCCGGTGACATAATTACGGAATGTGGCACGGATTCGTACAAAGGGGGGTACCCATCCATCCTGCCAGTCCAGCCCTCCACACCTCAAGTGTTAACTGGGCTGATAATGGCATGTGGGCACCTTCAAAAGGCGACTAGAAAAGTGGATTTTTTATAGATAATGTGCAGCCATTTTATTAGGCTGCCTGGAAGCTTTAGAATATATTCAACTATTATTTTGCAATCAATAATCCTCTGTAAGTGGTCCTACTGTGTTCCGGATTTGTACTTCACTGGAAAGTAATCAACAGGTATTAGGAGAACCAACAGCTTTTTCTCCATTTGACAGTGTATCTTCATGGGCTGTGACAAGCTTCAAAATGTAACATGATGTTCAGCCAGCCAATGGAATCCATCAGAACCAGTGCATTACAGAAAACTGGTATTTGTGGCTGCAACTTGTTTCGTGCCACTCTTGCAGCAACCCATAATTCCTCGCGTTCTTGTGAATTGACTGTAAACATGGCCTTTGGGAATAATGCAGCTAAAACCATTGCCGTGGCAACGACTGCAGGATACTTAAGTGAGTAGATGACAAAAGCCATTATTTGTTATCGTACAAGAAACCGTTGCAGCCCAACAGCAAACTGGAAAGCAAAATTAAACACGACCTGTCAGCAGCTAATAAGAAATCTTGGTCTCTTGCAAACATTTCATGTATAATTAAATAATTATTATGTTTATTTTATAAATCAAAATGAACAGACTTGGAGAGGCATACTTTTCAGCTGTCTAATTCGCCGCCCCCCACACCTCTAAGCACAGAAGCACACAACCTGCCTTTAAGATATTCAGGTAAACACGTCCTCCAGACCTGCCAGGATGCCACCACGACAGTCTGTCTGCTCGACACCGAGCCTGCCGCTTTCTTCATGCAATGCGGGCTACACGCAATCCATGCGCTCAGGGCCCATGCCAATATGGCTGTTGAGCAGCGTGGAACATGTCTGAGACCTCAGGCCTCGGTCCAGGATGAAGGCTCCTGGGAAGCGGGCGGGGCTGCAGGTGTAGCAGATCCCCGCGGGGGCCCTAATTACCAAACCACCCCATACAAACAGTCATACTGCATGCAACTGTACAGCCTCCAAACCAAAGGCGACCTAGTTAAAGAGAGATAGAGCACCTCTGAAAGGAGCACTATGTTTGAGAGGGGTAAAGCTCTGAGAGCGCAGGGCCCGACCATATACCTTCAAAGTGTCAGCAGCTTCCATCAGGAATAAATGCTCACCTCCTTTCATCTGAGCTCTCAACATCTCAACACGGGCATCTTTCCTTACTTGCATTTAGCATCAGTATCCTCTACTGTACCGTTCTGCTCGGACCAGGGGTGGACGCCACGCCGATTTTTGACAGCCACTGTGATCAAAATGCAGCTTTTACCAAGGACATGCACTTTAAAAGCATAGCTTACTTATAATACACACAGGCTGTGTACACACAGGTTACCCATCCCAGAATGTGCCTGTTTATGCATGAGAAAAAGCAAAGAGATACAAAAACGTATTAAAAATAAAAAACAACCCCAGTAATATAATTCGGTGCATAGCAGTAAGATTAATGTCACAGATTAAACAGAGGAATTACAGGATTATGGCAGCACAAAGAAAGGGGTAAATATCTACAACAAAACAAGTGTGAACTTTCTTGAACCCACAGAATATAGAGGAAGACTGGCCGCTACCCAGGAGTCACGCCATCAGCCCCGCGCTCAGCATCAGAATTATAACATATATTAATGCTAAATGTATTTCAAACTGTAATTAATTGAAAGCCAGGCTCGCTGCTTTCTTTTGGGTACTGACTCATTATCATTCTTAATTTTCACACACATTAACTGAAGAGACAAAAGCCACATTTTATTTGAAGACATCATTTCCTCAAAGCAAAAAGACGTGGGTTTAGTAGCCTACTTGTCTTTTCGACTGTTTTATTCAGCCGTATGTTAATAAACGTGCAGATACCCATCTGGGTCTGATTTGAAGAATAAAGTCTGCATCTGAGGGAGATACAGACAGGCAAGAAGTTTATCCATCTTGTCAAATTTGTACTTTTTAAGACAAGTTTCAGGCATCTCCAGGACAGATGGTGAGGCAGCCCTTAAACTCCCATGATAACACATGCTGCATGGAACCTTTACAGAAGCAAAGAAGACAGGAGCTTCCCCCTAAGACTTGCTTACATGCAAAAAATCGAAGCTCTATGTCTGTGTAGATCTTGCCTGCTTGCCTTGTCGTCAGATGGGTTTCCTGTCATTGTTCAAAGACATGCTTTTTAGATTACTCTCTATTTAAATTATTTATGTGCCCTGTGATGTACTAGCATCCTGTCCAGGGCTCTCCCTGTCCTGAGCCTTGTGGAATGGGGTCTGCGTATATATATATACCTTATATAAACGCAAGCAGGCCCATTACAGAGCACACTTTCATTGCTTATTAACAGCAAACTGAAGCAGAAAGCCCCTAATTGACACCATGTGCTGAAGTATATTGCGTCCACAAGCCAAATTGCTTCTGTTACCCCAATGATCATTAGTTGCTGTTGCTATTTACTAGGCGTTTCTGCTTGCTTGGAACTCTTGATTAGCCATCTACCCTAATCCCATAATAAGTCTCCCCAAGGTACAGATGAGAAACATAAAATCTTGAAGAGACATCAGTTATTATAAAACAGGCCTCGTACTTGATTTCTCTGTTTTAAACTCAAGGTTGCAGCAAACCTTCTACAGCCCTGTCAAATCTACAGCCTTGTCACACAACAAGCAGCATGTCTGAGCAGACAATCAAAAAAATCCAGTTTTCAAGTATTAGACAGTATTTGTGTTGCTGCAAATTAACCTTCATTCTCCCTGTGAATCTCCAGCTGTAATAGAAGGGCACAGAGTTGGACCATTGTCGTTCCTATTAAACTCGCATCTCCTGAGACGTGAGGCTCTCAAGGTAATCAGCCACGTGACGCTGCTAATTGCATGTTATAAGTTACCGAGATAAACAGGGATTACAATCATCTGAAAACCACTCACGAACCCCTCACCGTAAATGTACATTATTACCTTTAAGGTGGAATCTCAATTAAATTTTAGCCATATGCAAAACAGCCACGTTAAGCCCCCATTATTGCTAGCTAATATGCTCAGTGGAAATGCCAAGTAGATAAATATCCATCCTTGGCTTCACCGTTCACACCTGTGACAGCTTCTGTCTAATGCTTTTCTGTTTATTGTTATTCCAACAGGGGATGGTGGATCCTCCCCCCCCCCCCCCCCCGCCCCCCCCCCCCAAAAAAACAAAAAGGGCCCCCCCGCAGCCCCCCCCCCCCCGCTGGGTGGAAAAGGGCACACCCCCCGTGGCCCCCCGCGCGGGATGGGCCCCGG
>JAODJX010000037.1:24673114-24684143 GCA_026776945.1 Isichthys henryi
TAGATAGATAGATAGATAGATAGATAGATAGATAGATAGATAGATAGATAGATAGATAGATAGATAGATAGATAAGGTTAGTTTATCAGAAATGGTTTTCTGAAAAACTTCTATTTCATTTCCATTCGAAAAAGGGCACCATCCAACCTGATAACTTCTGCTGTTTTCAAAGGGAAATGCTTGAATGGACAGATTGAAAGAGAGCAAAACAACCCTACATGCTGACAGCTACGAGTCAAGCCAAACAGAAGTTCACCTAGACTAAAAATGTGTTACCTGCCACTGCATATTAGGATAAATGGTGAAGAAGGGGGAGGAGTGTAGCTCTATGTATTATGGATCTATGTGGCAGACTGAAATCAGGTGCCAGGGAGAGTAACCATAACAAGGCTGGGCCACCAAGCAAGGCCGTGACTTCAGCTGTTCTAGAGAGGCAGGCTGAACTTAGCTCTGACCCAAGACTTTCCTAATTTGCGCATCACTTTGGACAAAATCCTCTACTAAATAAATAAAATTCATTTAAAAAATAATGTTTATTCAGTCTCAAATTAACCATTTACAAGTTCCTTCTTTTTTTAGCAACATTGCTGGGAGTTTCAGGCTAGGGTGACATAACCAAGCACATGGTATGAGCCATACAAATGTGTAGCAAGATTTACTCATCAGCGCCACCTAGAGTTCAGTGGACAAATCACTCTGAATGAGAAAAGACGTAAGGGATCAATAAAACGAAATGAAATGTCAGTGTGTTATCAATCATGCTGTTCTACTGTAATGGAAACAAGGACAACATTTCATTTTTATTTTTAGTTTTTGTGCTAAATAAAATGAGGATTAGCTCTTTCTTGGCTCTTAGTAAGCATTGTGTATCTCTCTAATAATATGAGTATATACACTTTTATAAACTTGTAATGAAGTATGATGCTCTGGCTTCAGGTTCTAATGGAGAAAAAGTGTGATTTTACAATATGAGAGAGACAAGGAAGTTCAAGCCTGGCCTCTATTCACTCATGGATGCTTCTCCAGGAAAACAGCGAGGCTTAGAAATGTGTTAGAAATGTTTGTGTCGGAGATTATCAGGAATTTAAGAAAAATTATCCTACAATTTTCTACATCCATGCCTCCATCTACCTGTATATTTACTAAATATGACAACCCCTTGCTGTAAAGCAAAGTCTGCATGACAATAATGCATTTCTGCTGATTAATTTACCAATACCACGACAAAGAAAAGATTTTAAAAGACAAAATGTGGCTGGGATGAGACCTATAATTATTTTGTTCAAGTATTTAGATGACGGCACCTATTAAGAGAATTTAATGTTGCTAAATGATTTTAATGATTTAAATAACAAAATGTCTTGGTTGTTGATGGGAATGAAACTCCCTTAACAATCAAGATAAGACTGGAGACGTGCATGGGCCAACCACAATGAGGCAAAGATCAAGAACATAATGATAACACAACCCTTAATTAATTCCTTATTTTGTTGACTAATTGATTTTTAAAGACTAGCCATCCATCTTCAGAAAACATCCAGTAATCCATTTTCAGATGCCAAGACAAGGATCCCTTAAGGCAGAGTACGCAATCACTTGCCCTCTATAAAAATAATAATAATGATGAAGAAGAAGAAAAAGAATTATGATGCCACGTCCATTATCCTTCCACAAGTCAACAAAAGCATCAGAGGCTGGCCCCGCCCATCTCCCCGTCATTGATAATTTATATACAAGATGACCATTAGTAATATAGCACAAGACTCATTTGCAAACATAAACTGGCGCCTTGGCTAAGGGCTGCAGTTAAGTTCCATGTCCACGGCAACTGGAAAAAAATCCCTCTTAATGATGGAGGGAAACTCTCAAGACACAGCCTGCACGTCCCCCACCCAAATTTAAGAGACAAGACTAGGAGGGGGCTTCTTTATTTTGCGTTCTGTATTTGATGCAACCTAACTGCAGTCATCCGTCCACAGCACCAGCTCCACCCTCAGGATCACAGCAACGGCAGAAGTCAGCCGCGTAAATAGCAGCACCACAGAGACATGAACACTACAATTGCTGTAATTGTTTTCCCTTTGAAACACAAATGCCAGGGAAACAGAAATGAAAATAAAAGCAAAAAATCCCTAAAAACAGCCTTGTTTGTCCTCATAGACAATGGGAAGTTCGTCTGAGTAAAACACATGATGGCTTTTAGATTTATTTTAACATCTAACAACTGTCGTGGCTTTTACGCTAAAGAGGAGACAATATTCTTTTCATGTGCTTCTTCTCGCTCACAGTCCAGCCTCTCTCCACATCCAAAAACACGAATTTCAGCTGGTTACTGAAAGACATACAACAGAGATGTACTTATGTATTAAGATATTGTAATTTTTATTAAAAAAAAGAAAGAAAATACACCCGAAAATAAGCCAAAGGGGACGCTATGATTAAATTATCATGTTGGCATTCCCCTGAGACTGCGCTGTGTCGAATCGATAATTTCCCCCATTTGGTGATATCTGCTTCACTGATTCACGTGGAACTTTCAGAATCAGAGTCATCTTTATTGGCCAAGTACTGTAAGCTCCCACACACAGAGAATGTGTCTCTGCCTGTCAGTGGCTGTCATTCATTCGGTAAATAGACACAGTTAGGACGAGACGAGACAAGACAAGGCGAGACAATGGTCACATATAGTCCAAATGCTATATAAAGGATGCAGTTGTGGTTGATAACTGTGAAAAAGTGCAGGAGTACATATCAATGCAAAGAATGTTAATAAATACAAAAAGTACAATGACATACAATAAGTGATTTACTGTCCGGCTGAGATTACAGACAGTGCTTGCATACAGAACAGTGGCAATGCTGAGCACGGGTACCAACGCAGCCTTGTAATTGCTAGATCTGCAAGGTCCTCCAGTGAATTACTGACCTGCCTGTCAGCTTGACCTTGCATGAGTCGACTGACCCCTTGGCAGGACAGAACTGATAAACGGCGGATGGTTTTCAGATAAGAGCTCAACTGCTGTGTTCCCTTTTGCATCTGATGGGGCTGAGAGGGTGGCAAAGCCAAGCAGCTTTCCCGAGGGCTCACCAAGATGCACATAATTCCATATATCATTACCAGCAATTACATAAAGCAGAGGTCCCTATTAAACACATACTACCATGTGTGCCTATAGCTAAGAGGACTGCATGCTAAGCCATGAGGGAAACTGACACCACCTAGAGGATAGTTACACAGTAATTATTTTCCCCCTCACATGTTGTAGGAGCTTGATTTCAGTGTCTATTTCAGCGTCTTCAATGTCACCCAATGGGAAGCACAAGGGCATTAACGGAAATATGAGGATACAAATCCCCAACATAATTTTATTTAATAATACCTGTTGCTGAATATTGGGAAATTCACAAAAGAGGAATTTATAACATAAGAAATGCCTGCATACATTTAAAAACTTGAACCGCTTTGTAAGAACTATTGTTGCAAAACATTCACATAAATCAAGAAAAATCTAATTTACTCAACACTGGAATCAGACTTGACATTAGGCCAGAAGGCTATGGGCTGCAATTCTGATTCAAGCATGTGCCTTGAAAAGGTTGTAAATCCCCTTCATTGCTTGTGCGGGATCCCAGAGAAGCTTAATTTTTACATTGGTTCAACTGTAAATAATATGCTGTAATACCTTAAGCTGAATTTAATATCATTATATTCCATCAATTGCTGATATGAATAATTCTTCCCAAACTATGCTGTTTGTTGCCTGCTGCATTTCAGTCAGACCAGCTGGGGGCAGTATAGCTGGGGTCACATACACCGTCACTACAGGCTCATTGTGGGCCAGGAAAGTCTCAAGGTGCCCTTGTGCATCCATATTTGCGCATTTCCACTGTCGCACGCTTAACGATAAATGCACGAATCGATAAAAGAAAACAACGTCTTTCTTCCCTTTGCATAATGCCCTAAGCAGTTGGCCCAGGTACAGGTGATCACCTGCAATGAATTTTCATTTTTTGTAGTCTAAACATTATCAGAAACATGATAGCGGGCTCCCAGTGCTGAAGGAGAGCGTGTGCTGCGTGAGCAGGGGACGCCTGCTTCTGGCTGCTGGAACACGCCGTTTTACTCTGCTCAGAGTGAGAGAGTCGCCGCATGACAGGCGGCTATGTGAAGGAGAAACATCTCCTTGGCTTTCAGCACAGTGACTCGTCCATCTGGATTACTTGTACAGCAGATGTAACAAAAATTTGACTCACTGACCTTAAATACAGTAAATCTATAGTAGCAAAATTCCCCGTTTATTCAACAGCTGGTTTGCATTTTGTAAATAGACCAGTTCAAAAAGGGCCTGTTCTTGTACCACCAGACACATAACCCAAATTCCACCAGTATAATATCCAGCTCCAGAAATGAACAAAACTGTCAGCCACTTTTTAAAAATATAAGCAGAAATGCAATAATGATAATGGCAACAATAATGAGTATTCTGTTGGGGCAGCATGGACACTAAAAGAGCCCAATTACTTCTTGTACCTCATAATCTTGTAGTTTGTATATGTATACCTGGGGTACAGTGCTTTTAGCAGGATTTCTGCCTTGTCTGACATGACAGATTCCAAATTACTTAAAACAGGCTTAGCACAACAGATATGTGCTGCTTGTCAGCGGCTTAGTGAAATCGCTTTGCACAAAGAGGTATTAGCCAAAAATGTGGAAAACACAGGAACCTCCTCTAGGTTCTAACAACAATCTAAGTGCTGCTGGCTGCCTTAAGAATTTTCTGTTTATTTATATTATATATATATATATATATATATATGTATATATAGTTTTTCTTCTTACACTTGGAAAAGCACCTTACTGATTGGAATGTATCGGGACACACACAAGCTGTATATCTGTATGTATGCGTGCAGACTGAAGATGCCCCTTTTTTATTTTTTAATCTGGCATACTCATATTTAAAAACACATATTTCAAAACAACATCATTTAAATTGAAATGCTGGAATTTACAAACATGTAAATAACTCATTTACATATTCATGTGCAACTCAAGGATCAGAAATGTCAAGCTGCTGCTGTACTTTCCAAACATGCACATACACACACAGCGTGTGTGTGTGTGTGTGTGTGTGTGTGTGTGTGTGTGTGTGTATATACATATATACTACTGCTATCGACAAGCTTGTGAGAAGGAGAATGAGAGGCGGACTGACAGAAGACAGACGTTCTGCTCCTTACCTGGATTATCGACATCCTGCTAGGCTGAGACTCTGCGCTGCTGTTAGCCGGGCTGGTAAAGCTGCTGTGACAGCCCACAGCGTGTCCTTGAGGAACAGTCAGGCTGCTGGAGGTGGGCTTCAGGTACATGACCTCTGACCTGGGGGAGCTGAGCGGCAGTCGTGTCTGGTAGTCAAAATACACGGGGGACGTGGCGAGGGAGGGGCTGCTGACCACGTTCATGACGTTCATGGCGTCCCTCTCCTCCACCTCACTCTGAACCAGCATGATGTCGTTCTTATTGATCTTCTTCTTCTTGTTCTTGCCCAGCTGAGGGTGAGAGTACTCTGCGATTCTGCAGTTGTAGGTCCTGATTTCTTTGTTTTCCCGCTTACATTTGATGCCGATGGTAATCATGGCTGCCAACAGCATAACTGAAATGATGCTGAGAGTAACGATGAGGGGCAAAGACATGTCCCAGTTATTCTGTTCCTCGTTGATTCGAGGTTCACCTTCTGGCAGAGGTCCTGTGTAAGTCTTAATGATCAGTTTGGCCACAGCGGAAAGGGTCGGCTTCCCATGATCTACTACCTTGATTATAAGCTCCACAACTGGAGCCACCTCCTCCCACACGGGGTGGATGGTCCTTACCTCCCCAGTGACTGCATCTATCTCAAACAAGTTCTTTTCATTGCCATCCGAGATCTCATAGGTCAGGCGGCCGCTTTCCCCATAGTCATTGTCCACCGCCCTCACTGTGGTGATGATATGCCCCACCCCCACATTCCTGGGGACATGGATTTCTGCCGTGTCATTTTGCAGCAGGGGCAAGACGATGACTGGAGCATTGTCATTGACATCCAGAACACTGACTCTCACTGTAGCATTGCTCTCCAGGTGAGGAGACCCTGAATCCTTCGCCAGGACCTTAAACTCAAAGTATTTTGTCTGCTCATAATTAAACGATCTTAGAGCGTATATGGCACCATTAGTGGGGTTGACAGACACGTATGTGTAGATGGACACATCACCAACGTTGGATGGTAGAATGGAGTAGGACACAGTTCCGTTCTGACCAAGGTCAGGATCATGGGCTAGAACTGAACCTAGATACTCACCCGGGATGTTATTTTCTGGCACCTGCAGCAGGTAAACCGTTTTGGTAAAACGGGGCGCGTTGTCATTTTCATCCAGGATTTTCACTGTAAATGATTTGGTCGAATTTAAGGGGGGAATTCCATTGTCCCTGGCCACTATGGTCACATTGTACTCATCCTGCACCTCCCGATCTAAAGGTCTATCTGTTACTACGGTGTAGAAATTGTCGTAATTTTCCTCCAGCTTGAAGGGCACATTCCCAAGCACTCTGCACTGGAGCTGCCCGTGTCTCCCTGAATCTTCGTCTGTGACTCTGACCAGAGCTATGACAGTTCCTGGTGGGGAAGCCTCGCTGACTGCTCCCTGTCGAACAGAGACGAAGCCTATCGAAGGCCAGTTGTCATTCCTATCAACAACCTTGACGGTCACCTTACAGTGACCTGGTATTGGATTTGGTCCCAGGTCCTTTGCTTGTACATCAATCTCTATAACTGGACTCTCCTCATAGTCTATTTCTCCTTGAATCTTTATGACACCTGTTCTAGGGTCAATGGAAAACAGCTCCCTGATTCTGTCCGGTGCGTAACCACTGAAAGAATAGACTATCTGCCCATTGCTACCTTCATCTGGGTCCGTCGCATTTAAATCTATCAACACTTTCCCAGGGGGTGAATTTTCAGGAATCTCTACCACGTAGGACGGCTGCTCAAATATAGGACTGTTGTCATTGGAGTCAATAACCTTGACATTAATTTGCATTGTCCCAGATCTTGGATATTCACCTCCATCAGTTGCTGTCAATATGAGCGTATGATGGCTCCGCTCCTCCCTGTCTAACGGTCTCTGAATAACTAACTCTGGGAATTTAGTGCCATCTCCTCTCGATTTCACATCCAGAGAAAACAAATTGTAATCGTCCCGTGTGATCTGGTATGTTTTTAAGCCGTTCTCCCCGGAGTCTGGGTCGTGAGCACTTGTTAGTGGGAAACGGGTGCCTGGAGCCGCGTTCTCGGCGATGTCGATGTCGATCTGATCAGACGGGAAGCTCGGTGAGTTGTCATTTATGTCCTGTATTTCCACTTTAATCATGCAGATCTCCTTGTCGTTGGCAAACACTTCCAGAGATAGCTGGCACTTAGGGTTCCGCCTACACATGGTTTCTCGATCAATCCTCTGTTTGGTGTACAGCAGTCCGCTTTCGGGATCCACATCAATAAGATGAGGGGCTGAGTTCTCCAACACCCTAAAGTTGGACTTCTTTCCCCTCTCACCGGGTCCAATTTGAGCATCTTTGGCAATGTTTCCTATTACGGTTCCTGGTCCCTGTTCCTCGGGAACAGAATAATTCAAGTTTTTCAATGTCAGGGCTTGAGCCCATAACAACAGGAAATACGGCACAGAGAGATGCATCCCTTGTACTGGAGCGCTTGTATTTTTCTATGCCTTTTCACGCTTTCGACCTGTTGATGAGCTCCGTGAGCTGACAGTTTCTACATCTAACTGCCATCAAACGGGGTGTTCCGCTCATAATTAAACACACTTTACTCAAATTATGCCTTTTTGCATTTGATTCATTTCCCAGAACTATTTCAATTAAAGGCGGGGGTGATGTGTGTCCAATTTAAATTCAACTGAACGTCTTTTCTCATCGGAAGCTTTGCCGAAATCCGACTTTCACAAAACGAAATTATTGTATCGCTCCTCTGAAATAAACAGAAAAATAACATGATTCAATTAGTACAAAAAGCACGGCGGTATAGGATTACAATGGCAGGCTCGTATTTGACACTTGTGAAATTTAATAAATCTGTCTTTTTGCTTATATACAGGAAAGGGGAAAAACTACTGCTCCCAGTAGTATTCATAATTATTATTATTTCTTTCAAAAGGATCACAGACATCATGTTTATTAAACCATATGGCACAGTAAAGAATAATCATTAATGGCAATGCATACTAATGCGTATTTGTTAATATAAAGTGCACGTCCGAGACTGGGTGTCGTTTTTGAAAAACGATACACATTTAGATTCAAAATTAACAAGAATACGATATATGTTTAGCAAAAAAAAAATATCTTTGGAGATGCTTAATATACGATTGACGCGAAACTAATAATATTCAGCCGTCTGAGAGACATGTGACGATTACAAATGTCTTCCAATACAAACACCAAAAAATCTTACTGCCAAACAGCAACTCAATGTTATTATTTTTAATTAATTATAGACAATGCTTAAGCATATTTATTTTTCTTAAATATTCAGCAGTCAGTTTCGCATATAAAAATACTCACTAAGAAACACACACATACACACAACAGAAAAGAAAGATTCTACAAGCTGTTGCATTCACTGACAACTTATCCACACATACAATAATCAGTACGATTTCTTCAAGGAATACAATTGAGGCGATGTCTTACCTTAAGACATAAATTCCTGATCAGTTATTTGTGTCCTTCATTCCTTGATCAGAGTCGCAGAGCCACAGGCTGTGAAATAGTATATCGCGTATACAAGTAGGACAGAAAGTATGCCTGCAATATCAATGAGTCGGGTCCTGCCAGTATTTCCGTGTGATTATAAAGAAACGCGTTTTCCAGTTCACGGATCACAACACTCTCCTGCCAGTCATCTCTGAGATGTTTAATCCATGTGGGATATATACATGTGTATTCCGACTGGACTTTTACGGTGTGATCAAACACCTCGCATGCTGCATTGATGCAGGGTAAAACACCTCTGTGATGCCATTGCCCTTGCGCTGAATAAGTCCAGCGTTTACAGAGAATAGGACAAAGTGAAAGATCCGATCTGCATTTTCTCTTAAAAAAAAGAAAAAACCTCGTGTCATCGAACGGTATGTGGGATTTCTCTTGAAATCAACAGTTAAGAACCCTGAAGTAGCAGTTTCACATGCACACGTACCTATGCCTTCCTCTCTGTGCTTCTCACTGACAAACTCCGTTCACCTCAGAGTGCATTTAACATTATTACTGATCTGCTTCAAGCCAATCATAGGAACGGGGACCAACCCCGCCTTCGAGCGTCATCCAATAGGCGTAGCAGCTTTCCCTCGAGGGCGGGACCTTCGACTCGCTTAGTTCTGTACGTGATTTGGCAAGTTATTCCAGACACCGGTCACTTAAAATGAATATGTGTCTGTATCCGATTGATTAAAAACCGTAGCGGATTTATAAATAAATTTCTTTTGTCTGTAAATTTTTTCACTGTTCACAGGCTTGATCAAATATGTTTAAACGTTTTAAAGCGCGAACGGTTTAGCTTTAAACAACGTTTTTTTTGGCTGCATTTAACGTAAAATTTCCTATAGGCTTTCTAACTGACAATTGTATATTAGTACAAATATGCCAAAAAAATACATCTGGTATATTGTAATTATATAATCTATGTATGGCGCTTTCTTTCAGATCTCGAATTTCGAAATAACGAGAAATAGCTTTATAGATCACTATCAATTCTAAATGAATCGCTTGCAATAACATCGCTAATGAAACTTAATCGTGAGATCAAAAAGTTTTTGTCGATCGGAGAATATGCAAAATACGCAACATTCAGAAGAAGAAACATTCAGCCGAGATCGGCCGACGGATGTGAAGTGAGCTGGAGCGAAACATGCGTGCGGTGGCAGAGGAAGATCCTGCTCACTGTCCGGATTCAATTAAATTCACTTTTACGAGAAGTGGAGAAAGCGACACTTCCCAAGGAAATCCAAAGCAACAGATACATATGAATCAAAACCACAATTAGCGGTATTCAATGCACACGCACTGCTAATAGCGTTATTTACCTTTGATGATGTAGTTATGCTATTCTTTTATAGTACAAGGTAAAATGCGTTTTAGAAATTGCACTACAGAAGCTGTGATAATGCAAAAGGTAAAGTTTTTATTTTATGAACATATTTCTAAATGAAGATATATACATTTGGCAAATTGATAACAGCTAAATAGTTTACATGTTCACATAATCAGTATCCAAAATGTGTAGAAATTACTGTTATTTGCTGATATTTTCTTATTAATTGGGCCATTTGCTCGCAGTGGGGGCCCTGCACGTGGATTTAGGAACTGTTGTGATGGCAGGCGAAGAGCAGCCACAAGGCTCCGTGTGGATGACCCATCTCCACAATGCCAGCTATCTCATTATGAAAAAAGGGACAAAAAAAGTCACTTGTGAAAAAGCTTCTCTTCCATGGATCTGATGTCGCTCAGTAAATGCCAGTGAATTATGCCCCTGGGATAGCAAACCCTAATCAGATGCCTCTAATCAAAACTGATGGTTTATAGTTCAGTTGTTTGTAAAGCTGCACATTTTTGCTGAAGAACATCACGGTTCAGTGCTTCTCAGAAACGCTCACTACTGGGAATGAACCCACCACGCCATTTCCTCTCTGAGAGAAGCGTCACAGGGCAGCACAGGTTTTCGGTGGAGCCCACCGATCCACCGCCACCATTCCGTGCGGGTTCTGGCCGCCACTCCGTGCCGTCCACCCGAAGGCCTCTGCCAGTGCGGGTTCTGGCCGCCGCTCCATGCCGTCCACCCGAAGGCCTCTGCCAGTGCGGGTTCTGGCCGCCGCTCCGTGCCGTCCACCCGAAGGCCTGTGCCAGTGCGGGTTCTGGCCGACGCTCCGTGCCGTCCACCCGAAGGCCTGTGCCAGGGCGGGTTCTGGCCGCCGCTCCGTGCCG
>JAODJX010000037.1:24688438-24699067 GCA_026776945.1 Isichthys henryi
ACCCTGCCCATCTCCCACCCTGTCCATCTCCCACTCTGCCCATACCCCACGCTGCCCATCTCCCACCCTGTCCATCTCCCACTCTGCCCATACCCCACGCTGCCCATCTCCCACCCTGTCCATATCCTCACCCTATCCATACCCCACCCTGCCCATCTACCACTTAGCCCATCTCCCACTCTGCCCATACCCCACCCTGCCCATACCCCACGCTGCCCATGTCCCATCCTGCCCATATCCTCACCCTATCCATACCCCACCCTGCCCATACCCCATCCTGCCCATGTCCCATCCTGCCTATATGCCACCCCACTTTGCTTTAAAGGCAGCTACCCAAAAAAATCCTAGGTCCCCCCCCCCCAAAGTGTCTTGCCACATGTTTGGGCCTTCAGGTCAAGCTGGCTTTTTACACACCTTTGTACTTGGTTGGCTGGTGAGGCTGTGACTGCAGCTCTCAATGTGCGATAGCAGTCACTGTCACTGTGGGAGACCCCTAAAATGCTTTCCAATTTGCTAAATTAAGTTACACTTGGCAACATTACAGGCTGTATAAAAGTCGATTAGTGTTTTGCTCCTCCTTTCCTTTGTTATGGCAGCCAGTGGCATGCCGACGTAAACAGCAGCGTAGTCTGGGCCTCAGTGGGAGCTCGGCCGGGGGGAGGGGGGCTGTGCAGCTCTGGCTTACGCTCCCTTTGGGAACCTCATTATAGCTCGTCCTTTCCACAGTACTTTCAAATAATTATTTAGGCTTTTTCTAACATGTTTGTTTTGTAGATTTATGTGGAAGTGTGTATTTTTGTGTCACCTGAAAGAATGGCAGAGTTTGCCATTTTGGTGAAGGTTGGTGACCCCACCAGCACAGATCTTGATGTCTGACCCTGTTTGTTATTCCCTTGTCTTGACACCCATCTTGATTCCCTGTTTATTTCATTGCTGCTTTTTTAAGCTCTTACTCTGAGCAGAGTCCTCCTTCCATCTCCAGGGTCACATTCACGTTTATGCACCATCTTGGATGGAGCAAATCTTACAACAAAAAAAAAGGAGAACAACATCCTCTAATGGAAGTTTTTCTGCTAACAGCAGGCAGTAAAAAAGCAGAATATGAATACAAATTTTCAGTTCAATTTATTTTTATATAGCGCCTTACCCACTATGGTTGCCCCGGAGCACACATTAGGGCTGTGTTCTCAAGCCTGATAACTCCAAACAGATAGGCTGGAATAAATATTATATTAATTCCACATTTTGTTAACACTTTTGTGACAAACATCGCTTTTAGCACCACCCGAAAAAGGTTTTTCATAATACCAAAGTGGGAGAAAAGGGGATAAAAACTGAATAACACCCTCTGGTGAATGGGCACGGAGTGCTTTCTGAGAAGCATGCAAAAAAGAAAAAAACATGCATTTAATATTTGTGTGCATGGAACATGTTGATATTTTGAAAATCGTCTTTCTGATTAGTTAAAAGGGCAAGACTCGGCAGACATTAAAGCATATGGTACAGCATATATAATGAAGGGAGGCAGTTGAATTTCTCACATATTACTAGAGGTACACTATTTTGCCAAAAGTACTGGGACACCTGCCTTTACACACACATGAACTTTAATGACATCTCATTCTTAATACATAGGCTTTATGGAGTTGGCCCACCATTTGTAGCTATAACAGCTTCAGCTCTTCTGGGAAGGCTGTCCACAACCTTTAGGAATTTGTGACCGTTCTTCCAGGAGAGCATCTGTGAGGTCAGGCACTAATGTTGGACGAGAAAGCCTGGCTCGCAGTTTCCGCTCTAATTCTTCCCAAAGGTGTTCTATCAGGTTGAGGTCAGGGTTCTGTGCAGGCCAGTCAAGTTCCTTCACTCCAGACTCACTCATCCATGTCCTTATGGACCTTGCTTTGTGCATTGGTGCACAGTCATGTTGGAACAGGAAGGGACCATCCCCAAACTGTGCCCACAAAGCTGCGAGCATGAAATTGTCCAAAATGGCTTTGAATGCTGCAGCATTAAGAGTTCCTTTCACTGGAAATAAGGGGCCAAGCCCAACCCCTGAAAATCAACCCCACATCAAAATCCCCCCTCCACCAAATTTTACTCTTGGA
The DNA here is from genome assembly GCA_026776945.1 of Isichthys henryi. Lineage (NCBI taxonomy): Eukaryota > Metazoa > Chordata > Actinopteri > Osteoglossiformes > Mormyridae > Isichthys > Isichthys henryi. The sequence goes on from JAODJX010000037.1 coordinate 24,690,544, forward strand.
ACTATGTAGTCGGGCAACCACCAAACCCAGAGAGAGAAACGTGCTTCGTCACTCCAGATAACATATCTCCACTGCTCTAGAGTCCAGTGGTAGTGTGCTTTACAGCACTGCATCCGACGCATTTCATTGCACTTGGTGATGTAAGGCTTGGATGCAGCTGCTCGGCCATGGAAACCCATGCCATGAAGTTCTCTACGCACTGTTCTTCAGCTAATCTGAAGGCTTCAGGCTAATCTTTGCGCCTCAGCGTGTGTTGTCCCCAATCTGTGATTTTACGTGGTCTACAATTTGAGATGCTGTTGTTCCCAATTGCTTTTACTTTGTTATAATACCACGAACAGTTGACTGTGGAATATTTAGTAACAATGAAACGAATGGACCTATTGCACAGGTGGCATCCCATCACGGTACCACACTTGAATTCACTGAGCTCCTAAGAGTGACCCATTCTTTCACAAATGTTTGTAGAAGGAGTCTGCATGTCTAGGTGCTGATTCGGAGGGGTGTCCCAATACTTTTGGCAATATACTGTAGATAGTGACCTATCCAAACTGCCAAACCGGTTTAATTCATTGCTCAATCTGTCAGAACTTAATGGCATTTCTTCTATACTGTTGTATATTGTTCTATACTGTTGTTTTGTATATTTGTATAAATATACTGTGTTTGTATATTGTTTGCTTTACATGCCATGTCCACATCCAGATTTTAGTGTCCTGTTTCTTACATGTTTATATATCATGAATATTTCTATTCTATTTATTACTATTTTCCTTTAAGCCTAATGAAATATCTTCCATCTCAGTGCATGATCCATGCGTCATATAGCTGTGGACTAAAATAAAGACCCTTTGGTTTGAGAGCAGTTCAGCACCTAGCATGCGGCTTCATCAAAAGGAACAGAAATGCCAGGTGATTATGTTTTTCCCGGATGGCAGAGTCTGCCACACCTTCCATCAAAACAAATGGCTTTGATGGGAGTTAAATTTGCTCGACTGTTAAATTAACTCACGTTTTCAGGGTCATTTCATTGTACAGACTTAGAGAAGAAAAAATATTATGTTTATATTAATTTCCTTTACTCTCAGCAATTTTCATTCAGTTAATTTGTCTTTGATGCTTGTGTTTGGAATTAAACAAATTGTTGAGGAGGAAAGAAAAAAACGGAGCTACCCACTGAAAATGAGTTGGACCAGAAAAAGCATCTGGTTCCCCAATGCATCATAAGAATGCACTCAATCCCACTGCATTGCATGCATGTAATTTAACACTCAACATTGAGTAGAACCCCACCTCTTCCCTAAATAAACACCAGTCTTTGTAAATATTACAAAAATAGGAAAGGTGTTGGATTGCAAGCCGTTCCTGTGCACTTGTGTGTTATGCCTTCCAGCACGAATGATTATTGCAATGCAGATAATTATAACGACTATTTTCAAAGAGAGCTAGGACAGAGATACCTCCTTTAGCTGTCTGGTGAAGTCTGTTGTGCGTTTTGCATGGTTAATTAAATCAATGAAGAATGATGCTGAATTCCCCTCAAATCAGGCCAGCTCTTGCCTTTATGTAATGGAGGCTGCTCCATTTCTAACCTTCTCTCTTTTTATAGCAAGGCCGGGATGCTTACACTTATATGTGCTCTCTAGGTGCTGGGAGACGAAGCAGAGATAAACAGCAAGATAAAGAGAGGAATCACAAAAATACTGACCTTATTAGGTCAATTAATTAACTTTTCAGCAGGTGTGTAGAGAATCTGGCCCAGTACAGGCGCTCTCAGATATAAGCAAACATGTTGGTAAATGATTCCTGGAGAAGCAATAAAAGAAATGATGAAAATGTGCCCTGAGCACAGTTTTCTTAATCTGAATCTTAATTACATGAATGTTCTACCTGTTTGTGTGTCTTTTTCTAATATGAAAGCGAATACCTACTCAAATGACTCTCAGTTGCAGGAGATGCGGTGAACATCAGCAGAACAGTCACACAACCGGGTGTCGTGGCCTTGGCTTTAGAGCAATGAAATAACTTTACAAACCTTTCGTTTGTACAAATCAAATGGCGTACTGCAAAGTTTGGACACGAAACATGATACTGCAGTGAATGGGAAATCTGAATTTAACGAGAATAGTCGGTCTTCAGGTTTGGAGAGAGTGCTTTTCTTGGGCAGCTGCTAAAACCTATAAGCTCATGATGACAGTAAAATGTGATTTTATGGGATGTAAAATGCATATTTTATCAGAGAGGAACATTTCTGTATACTCAAGTGTTTTATTTATTTCAGTTGGACAGGACTCTGTGTTCCACCAAGTGAACCTGTTACAATATGCCTGAAAGTAAACTAAGATACTCCAAATTTAAATATTTAAAGTTCAGCTTTTCCATCCTCAATAAATAAAGATTAGCAAAACGTAACTTCCTCTTTTCTAGCAACCCTGAAACAGAGAAAACAGTGTGACTGTTTGTATCCTGCAGCCCACCTGGATTCATCTCTAAAACGTCCCATAGTTACACTGCACATTCTTTTGTACATTTTAAATAGAAAACAGTGCTCAAAAAGTAACGAGTCACATTTATTTAAAATTATATGATTATTATCACTATTAAGTGATAAGATTAATAAATAACAAGACGTAAAGATTAAAGTCTAATGTTGACGCTGCTTAAGGCAACATGCACGCTATAGTATAAAAGACTCCCCTTACTGCTGATACCAAGCCCTCGGCTAACAGACCAGGAGATGCTCAAAGGAGCTGCCTCATGCCATACAATAGACTAACACTGTAGTCATCACAGAGCCTATAAAATCTGCGGCCTCAATCGGCTGGGTCACTGTAACCTGATCAGGCTATGCTGTACCTTCATATCTTTTCATATGCTTTATACAGAAAGTATGTAGCTTATACTTATAAAGAATTGTACTGTATTTCTATATTTCTACTGTATACCATTTCTTCGTTTTCCAAAATGTATGCCCTAACCCTGATATTTGGCCTGTTTGTAAGGAGCATCTTCTTTCCTTCCTTGAAGTGATTTAGGAGTAATTTTGCCGGCTTCCCAATGTTGGCTTTCTGGGTTTTTTTTTTACATCTTCTGATTCTCTGTGGAATAATGCCGTCAGTCACTGTAAAGTGTTTTGACAGCCTCGGTTGCTGAAGTTGGCTATACTTGATAAAATTCGGTAAATCGATTGATGGCCAAGGAACGAGCAAGTGATTAACACCCCACCTCCAGAGCGATTTTGAGGACTCCTCCCCTAGCCCACACCTCCCTATGTGCAGACGCTAAGTGCCGCTTCGGGGATGCCAGAGAGAAGGGCTTCCCTCCAGCTAAGCAGTCACCTGCTCGGGTTGGGGGCTCAGCTACACTGCTGTATCGGTGAGCAGCGGATAGAGATACACAGAGAGGACCAGGGCTCAAGGAGGTAACAACAGTGTCCAAGATGTACCATCGACCCCCCCCTCCCTGTTACATACTCACATGCCCTCATCCCTCTCGAAATCCAATACAGAATTAACAGTTTCCTTTTGGCTGTAAGCCTATGAGGACAAGCTGTGTCCAGACCAAGACACGAATGAGGTCCTTTTCCAAAATCCGAGGCAAGTACACATTGTTCGTAGGCGGTCCGTTTTGAATGCTCCGGCTGCAACTTGCATAAATCAGACACTTCTGCAGGTGCGAGATAAGCGGAGGAAAAAAGAAATTCTAATTACTGCACTGTCAGTGAAAGCCCCCTGGAATAAAAGATTGGCCATCGATGGCGACTGAATTGACATATATTTAAACTTTTTTCATCATCTCTGCGCATTAAATTAATGATTAAAAGGTTTATTTTAACACAATGCTTCTTCCACCTCTGTTTTCTGTATTCTCTGTAGGGGTTACCGACAAAAAGCTTTGTAGAATGAGTTTAATCAGGACCTTGCAGGTAAATTATTTAATTCTTTGTTTAGAACTAATTAATGCAGAATATTTTTTACCCCTTTGTTGTCTTGTCTGACAGGAAATTTCTCAGTTCATTTTGCATTATTTAGCGGCAAACCGTGGCTAATGATCCAGAGAGCAGGCAAGTAGCTGTAGGGCAGCAGACTACTCAATGAAGTCAAACACACTAATGTGTTGAACTTGTATAGGGTTCTTTGAAATCAATAATGCTGATCTACTTATCTGAAAAAAAATATCTATGGTAATATAATGCAGCATTAACATGGGTAGGGTGCGGGCGGGGGCTGATATATGTAAGGCGCACCAAGTGCTTGACAGCGCCATGGGAAACTTCAAAACAAAATAAGAAATCAAATAAATACCAACGTTACAGGATTTATTACTCAAAGGCTGGGATGCCTGTGGGCCATTGATTAGGAGCATAAGTCTAGGAGTTGCCTGGAGGGATTTCTGGGCAGAGCCGGCACTGAAACAGCACTGATTTCACCTATTTGTCTCTGGGTGGGCAAATCGTTCTCATAATGGGTAGAGCATCGGACTAGTGACTTGCGGGCATAAGTACGAAAGTAAAAGCAGTAGAGCACACCCCCGCTCTGAATTACTGCCGGCTTGTGCTATGCTTAAATACGGCGTGTAAGTGTTTCTCAGGATTAGCAAACAGCGTGTTCAGCCTTGGGGGTTTGCGCTTTCTGCCTGGGCTCACAGGTGGTTCCCTCCTTTGCCGCCGCCCTCTCTTCATCGTGGCGCCACTACCCCCACCACGCTTTCCTGAAAATCACCTTCAGTATGGCGGCGGGCTGCACTGCTCCAGAGTGGCTGACGGATTTCTATCAGTCTGAACTGAACTCAAATGCCCTTAATGCACAAGGTTTTCTACTGTCGCTTTGGGTACGCAGAGATAAAAAGGATGCAAACCGTTATCAGTGTCTGAATCGAAGCCGGTCTGGAAGAGGGAAGCCACATGGGCAAAGCTGCATCATCATCAAAGACTTCTCATTTCAGACAAATTACCACGTCTTTTTAAGCACCACATTCATATTGCATGGAGTCTTGAGACACCATCGCAGATATAACAGTCTAATACATTGCACAGTAACCTTTGTGCTGTTTGCAATGAAAAGAATGAGAACATGTACTCTTTTACATCTAAAATGGGTCAAAGTGATTTTTCAGAGGACTATGGAAGTTGGGTCACCACATTATTTCTGGCAATGTAAGATACAAGTGAAATCAGATTGTTGAAAATTACAAACCATTTTATATAGGTGACCTATTATGGTTTCTATATTTATAGCACAAAAAGAGCCTATTTATTGAAATATTAAGCAATTGGGCATGCAGCAGATTGTGTGATGGCTAAGGATCTGGAAAGATTACTCCAAAGGAAGGAAATCAGCCTGGATTTGTTCCATAAATACCCAGATGAAGAGAGCAGGTAGAACTGTGACGTTTGCCGTGCTTAAATTTACAAGGACAATAACACTTCCGACACAGAGCTCTGGCTCGGGACCGAGACGCTGTCTTCCACTGCACCCCGTCTATCTCATTTCACCTCTCTAAGAATAGCACAGTGAGTCCCCGACTGCACCGAGCACGGGGCTCACAGTGCCCCTCTGAATACCCCATTAATTACTAATGTGTTAATTCGACACGCTTTGCGTAAACAAAGAAGCCCGTTTAACGATGATGATCCAGGACCGTCCGCCTGAGCGCATTCCCTGAAAATTTGGGCTGGCTAAAATTCATTCTTGGAAGCTACCTGAGAACAATTACCGGAGGGGAGGAAAAAGGTTTCCATCTGTGAGTCCTTCAGGAGCAGAAAAAGAATAAAGTGAATTGGTCTTCATTTCTCGGGCCGTGAAATTGGTGAGCATGCAATCCCGAAAGTTACTGTCAGCAGTACTGGCGGTGCTAAGCGTTAGCCAAACATTGAGCTTTTCCTGAGTCCTGTGTGCCCAGAAAAGCTACTCGACATGAAATAGGGAACCACTTTGGGTGCGGCACAAATACACTGGACAGTTTGACTGATACCACAGTCATGATAGTTGCCATAATTTGACGACACACTGCTCCACATCTGAGAAACAGGTTATCAAATTCACTGTAATCAGCCTTGTGAGACTGTTGTTGAACCAAAGTAAGTTTTGTCTTGAATTTGGTGGTTACACATTTATTTTGAACACTTGTTTTAGTCTATGTTTTTGAAACACTATATTAATTCACATTTCTTCAGTTATTATGTTGTTAAATGAAATCACACCCAAATATCTTCTAGACTTTCCTCAGCAGAATGCCTGATTCAAACAGCTTTGTTCTGACAACTACCATTAGAAACTGAAAAGTCAGAGAGTCACTTGATTAATTACAGTACATTAAAAGTATATATAATGACACTTAATGTCATTATAAGAATCTTCTGTTCCCAGGCTGACTTTGCCTCCATATGTAAACACACAGAGGCACCATGGTACTTCAGTTTGTGAAAGTCTTTTTTATTTTTAGATGAAGCAAAAAAAGATCTTAAGTCTGCAAAAGTGATTATGGATCAGCTTCAGTTGATGACTGAGATTACTGCACTCTTAAGCAACAAAGACACTATACTTGGGAAGTTAGACTTGCAGTGTGCAGCTCAGTGACTGGGGTCTGTGTTGGGGTTCAAATAATGTGAGCGGCAGTGCCATGAGATCACTGGACCTAGAGCAAGGCCCTAACTACAAACAGCAACAAGGCCAACTATGAGCAGCAAGGTCGTCTACTAGCAGTAAGACCAACTACGAGCAGTAAGGCCAACTACAAGCAGTCAGGCCTGCTACCAGCAGCAAGGTCAACTGTAAGCAGCAAGACTGGCTATGAGCAGCAAGGCCGTCCACTAGCAGTAAGACCAACTACAAGCAGTCAGACCTACTACCAGGAGCAAGGTCAACTGTAAGCAGCAAGGCCTACAACCAGTAGCAGGGTCTAATACAAGAAGTAAGGCAAACTACGAGCAGCAAGGCCTACTACAAGCAATAAGGCCTATTATGAGCAGCAAAGCCTACTACAAGCAGCAAGACCTACTACCAGCAGCAAGGTCGAATATATGCAACAAGGCCTACTACCAGCAACAAGGCCTGCTACTAGTTGCTGGATGGTCACTCTTCACGCCCTCTGACCCTGAACTCTGCTCATGCTGCTTTAGACAAAACCGTTTGCTAAATGTTTACACGTAATGCAAACATCTTTACCACATTGCTATTTAAATATGCAAGGCATTGTATAAGCTTATGTTTAATAGGTGGAGTAGATGGAATGTTTTTCAGATTAATTAATAGCAATGAAAGCATCCTACTAGTCAGGATTATTTAGGTACTGCTATCCCTGATTAGAAGCATCCAATCATCTTCTATAACTGCTTATCCTGCAGTAGAGAATTAGCCTGGAGCCTATCCTAGGAAACACGGGGCATAAGGCAGGGGAATATGACAGGACAAACCGTCACTTGCTATGTGCAATTCACCTAGCAGCCCATGTTTAGGCGGAGGAGAGACGGCTGCGCTAACCTGGGGAGAACGTGCTGTCTGCACACATAGAGAGCAGCTGTGAGGTAACAGCTCTACTGAACAGTGAGGCACTGTGTGAGCTGAAGCCATTGGCCATAGTCATTGTTATATATTTATATTAGAGCCAGTTGTTCAAACGGAAGGAAGTACAGGTGCATAGATTCTCTAAATAATATTAATGTATCCAAAGGGTGGTTCCAGACTGGAAAGCCAACCTGCCATAAATATATACTCATTCCAGTAGGCGAAAGGCGGACCTGCACTTTAGGTGTGGGTTTGGGTGTTGTAGGTCACAGTGGGATACATCACTCTCTCTCCTGCTGGAGCTAATGGCTGGCATTGAATGTACATCTGCGGGTGCCAGTCAGAGCAGGTGGAGTGGATTTCATGACAGCATGATAAGGGCTCTGGGCTCTCCGGACCCACGGCGTGTCTCACCATGTTTATCGGCATCTTGTTTTTAATGTTAAATCCGTATGTACATGTATATATATTGGAGAAGAAGCATAGGCAGTATGTCTACAGGCCTATTCTGACAGAGCAGCTAAAGGGGTTTTTTTGGTTTCTTTTCAGTTTTAGTTAACAATGACTCAGAGTTGTGGGTGTGAAGTGACATTTTTCTTACAATCCATATATCCATCCATCCATGCATCCATCCATGCATCTTTCCATCCATCCTTCCTTCAACCACTTCCAGTATGAGATCATGCGAGAGGCACAGAGCTGGGGTACGCCCTGGATCTGACGCCAATCTGTCACAGGGCACAGGGCTGGGGTACGCCCTGGATGGGACACCAGTCCGTCACAGGGCACAGGGGTACGCCCTGGATGGGACGCCAGTCCGTCACAGGGCACAGGGATACGCCCTGGATGGGACGCCACTCCGTCACAGGGCACAGGGGTACGCCCTGGATGGGACGCCAGTCCGTCACAGGGCACAGGGATACGCCCTGGATGGGACGCCACTCCGTCACAGGGCACAGGGGTACGCCCTGGATGGGACGCCAGTCCGTCACAGGGCACAGGGATACGCCCTGGATGGG
>JAODJX010000037.1:24718947-24730729 GCA_026776945.1 Isichthys henryi
CTCAATGGCCGTCTCCTTTTCCCATATCCGGGCTTTGTTTGCACGCAGTGAAGTACTAAACGGCGTTCTCACTGGCCATCTCCTTTTACCATATCCGGGCTTTGTTTTCATGCAGTGAAATACTAAGCGGCGTTCTCACTGGCCGTTTCCTTTTCCCATATCCGGGCTTTGTTTGCACGCAGTGAAGTACTAAGCGACGTTCTCACTGGCCGTCTGCTTTTCCCATATCCGGGCATTGTTGGCATGCAGTGAAGTACTACGTGGTGTCTGCTTTTCACGTAGTTCTTATGTTACTTGAATTGCTATCTTCTACAAATCCTTCCCGCTCCAACCAGGGTTTGAGACTAAATTTTCGTTCTCCTGAGAAGCCATTAAAGGACTCAACGTAGCATCCTCACTCATGGCAGCCCACTTATTTCACACAGACTCCCTCCCCATTAGCTCGGATGGAGCCAGAGGATTTTCTCTGGGGTCCTTGGACACCTGTAACAAATTGGAAAATCAAAGGAACCTTATCCTGCTCCTTTGGAAGCCTTAGAGAAATGAATTCATGGAATGCTCAGACCAGTTGGTCTCCTGCAACCAGCAGGGTCTGTCTGTCTGTATGTCTGGGAGTGTAACGGTTTTGAACCAAAATTTTTCAGTATTGGTCTTTCAGTTTGGTACATATGCACTGAACGAATGCAGCAAATGCAGAACCTTTGTGCATCTGGGTGTTTCCCCTGAGCAACAATCTGAAAAGGGAGGATGAAGCCGAGCTGCGACACGTGTGTGTTTGTGTCCTAATGAAGTTGGAATGTGTGCTAATGTGAATACAAGTACAGCCCAGGTGTTTTTCTTAAATGCTGCATCATAATGGATATTGATGTTGGGTTTTGTTTTTTGAGGCAATATTTGTGTTGCACGGTTGTAATATGAATATGAAAGCTGCTAACGTGAATACAGTACTGATCAGACACAGTTAATTATCTAAAAGTGCACCTTAATGGATATTTATTTTGATTTACTTTTAAGTGAATTTAAGTTTTTTATTAGTATGTTGCAGCAGTCTTGACAGAGACTTTTTATTTAAGAAAGACAATCATGCTTTGTTCCGTAAACCACTGTTTAATAAAGAAAAAAAAGAAGCAGTTTATGTTTTGTTTGTTTTACCCCCACTGTACTGAACACATACCGAACCATGACTTCAAAAAGAAGGAACATACTGAACTGAATTTATCTATCTATCTATCTATCTATCTATCTATCTGTCTGTCTGTCTGTCTGTCTGTCTGTCTGTCTCTCTGGGCTGGTATCACTACATGTTTCGTGTTTCTGAGAGTGACTCTTCATAAGTATTGAGAGAAAGTTCCCAGAATACCTGTTGCATCTGCCCATATTGCTAGTGTGGATTCTCATTTAATAAGATTAATATAGACTTGAACACCCACACGTTTTTCAAGAATGCATTTTTTAAATATATCATTATTATTTCATCTCTTCTCCTGGATTTCCATCTATAAGTTTAAATTATTTCCAAATATTAAAGTATTGATGCACACAAGCAATTATTTTTCAATCAAAATGGACTGATTAACAAACCATACAGCAGTTGCATACAATACATATTTTGTTGAAGTTAACTGCTTAAGTCATTGTTTGCAGTCATTTTGTTTGCGAGGTAATTGTTTGCCTAATATTTGTTTGCTGTCAAGGTGAAACAGTCATGTTCAAGGCAAATAAATAATAAATAAGTAAACAAAACCAAAGATACACATTCGTCTGCATCCATGTGATGATGATTGCCACATAATTTCCTGGGGTGATTTTCAGCCATTGGAATTCACATTAAACTACACACAGTTTAATTACACTACAGACCATTGATTAAATAAAATCAAACTGCTTATTTCTGTAAACACATTTTCCCATGGGATTTACTAAGATCATGATGTTCCAAGAAAAAGATAAGATGCGGAGTTTATCTTATGTTAATTGTGCTACAGAAATTACATGCTGTGTACATAACTAATAACCCACTAAAACAATTTTGGTCATTATCCATTATGTTCATCTTTCATGTTTATCTTGATTCGAAAAGGGCTCTATGTGTGTATAGACATCATGCCAAGATGTGATACATTTCATATTGCGTAGCATCATTTCTTGTGTTTAAGATGATTTGGTACTACCTTCAGGTCTGAGATGTCTGCTCATTAGATCATTTCAGAATAGATTGACCTCCAGATCACTATTGACTAGTAGTCTTTCTTGTGTTAATGAAAGTCTATACCAAAGAGAAATTAAATATAGCTGGTTTTAGGCAATAGATAAGCACAAATTATTCATCATATTAACTCATGGATTGGTGGGGGCTGTGCAACCAACCATGATAAAATGGAATTGACATCTCAAATGATGTAGCTTTTTAATCTATATCCATTCATTTTTCATTATCCCTTATGCAGTGTTGGGTCTCAGGGCCTGTCTCAGGAAACACAGGGCGTTAGGGGTGGCACACGCTACACAGGACGTCACAGGAAGCCTAGCACTCAGACATTATGGAGATTTAGGTTCAACAATTCACTGAATTAGCATTTTTCTGAATGCTGTGCAAAACTGACACTAGTGCAAACCCAAAGTATAACATGCAAACATCACACACAATCTCACGTAGAACATACAAACGTCACACTGGACCTCAGGTAGAACACACAAACTTCACATATTACCTCAGGTAGAACACGTAAACTTCACACCCTACCTCAGTTACAGTAGAAGACACAAACTTCACACCCTACCTCAGGTAGAACATGAAAACTTCACAGACAACCAAGGTTAGAACATTCAAACTTCACACAAAACCTCAGGTAGAACACGTAAACTTCACACACTGCCTCAGTTACAGTAGAAGACACAAACTTCACACCCTACCTCAGGTAGAACAAGCAAACTTCACTAAGACCAGAGGCAGAAAAATAACCCACTCCTTGTTTTGCTGATGTGAGGGCACCGAGATGCGCTGCTAATATTAATGTGAGTGATCTCTACACATGCTACAGTAGGTAAACACTAATCTAGAAGAATGGAGGTATTAAGTATTGCACACCTTGGAGTATACAAGGGGAATATAATGCATAGAAAATAATAAGTTATATTAATAAGTAGTGCACCTACTCAAAGTCACAGTGGTTCATAATATTAAATTGTTGTAAAATACACCCTGAAACAATAAGTGGAATCAGCTGTACAGTAGTGTGAGGGTGTGACCACTTAAGTGTGTCACCTATTGTTCTTAAATCCCCTGTGTCCTTAAATAAAGACACACCCAACATAATTAGTGACGGTCAGCTACTTATGCGTGCTGCTTTTTTATTATTAGCTTTTGAATTAGTTGAGACCCAGTCACATACCGGTGCCCTGAATAGGCATTCTTCTAATGCATGTGTCTTGGTGTATATACAATACTGCACATTCTCCCAGCACTTCAGCCCAAATCCTCCCCTTGGCTGTCACCAGAGTAAGTGGCTACATGATTGATGCCTTGATGGATAGATGATGGATTTATTAGGAATAAGATGCAATTTGCACATTCTTCAGAATTTTCTCAGACAAATTCCTCAGAATCATGCAATGGAGAGCTTTTCCTGCACATTGCTATTTTGCTACTTCTGAAAGCATTATCTGTATTGGCTGTATAAAGGAAAGTCAAGACGGAGAATAATTCCAAAGCATGTCTGAGATCCTGATTTAACACTTTCGCTTCTGTTTGTTTTTACTATTAGTAAACTACCAGTTTTAAAACATTCTGCTTTTTTAAACCTTCAATCCAAAATGAAATGTCTAATCTTGACTAAGTAGATACGCATCTTAACCACACTGTTGCTGATTATCTTCCTGCTCAGAATGAGGGAAAAGATACAGGGAAAGAAAAAATAAATAGGACAATGATAATGGGTCTGCTTGAGAGGGCGAGTCTGTTGTTTACGGCGGAGGTCAATTAAGTAGCACAGCTGCTGGTTTGTAAAACTCTGAGTGGCAGGTCTGACCTTTATGACTGGCCGGGTTTGTGAATTCCATGCAGGGATTTAAAAAAATTTTATGCACGTATTTTAATCCATGCCTGTGTTTGTCACTGTAGCTGCGTCACTGAGATAACAATAAGTAGTAAGAACTTAATAATAATAAAATAATAATAATAATAATAATAATAATGATAATATCCACTTTCTGCCCTGGTCTGCCCAATCCATCCCTATAACTATCCACATACAGGGATCAACATGACGATATTTCGGATTTCTGCTCGAAGCAAATACAATACCACCACTACTATATAGTCCCACTGAGGATGATAGACAGAGAGGAGGTTATCTGAGAGGTTACAGTACATCAGACGCTCTATACTGTCATTCTCATTTCTACCATTAAACTGTCAGTCCATCCCAATTCCTGGATTAAAACAACCTATCTGGGAGGAGAGAGAGCAGGAAAAAAGAGAGAGAACATGATTGCCATCCTACTGTTTGTCAGATTCATACCTATTTTCTGTAGAAATAAGGATTTCCATGTTTCCTCAGCAACTCCTGAGTTTCCATAGCAGCGCCAGTATACAGAGTAATTTTCTGAAAGGTGGGGCATCTTATCTGTCAGTGTGCCCAGGAAACTCGAACATTCATTCCATGCTGGTATAAGGTTCATTCTGAAAAATCAGCCAGATTTCATACATGGAGAAGTCATATGCAAACATGACATGCAAACTGTAGTTTAAGTTGAACTTTTATAGGAAAGAAATTCTGTTTTACCCTGTGATGGCCAGCCCCCCATCCTGGGTTGTTCCCTGCCTCGCTCCAATAGCTTCTGGGATAGGCTCCGGACCCCCCGCAACCCACAAGGATAAACGGTTTGGACAATGGATGGATGGATGGATGGAAATTCTATTTTACAGAGGAATTGGTGTCCATACACATACACTCATTTATATATTTTGTCAGAGCATTTATTTTAGACAACAGAGGTTTAAGATTTTACATTTTACATCATGAAGGTGGCACTACCATGTACGAGAGACATATCGAAGATGCCATCAAGGTCATCTTTACCCTGCCAATACGTGTGTCTTTATGTCAAAAGAATGAGACTCATTGATTAGGAAATATTTTCAAAATGTTGGGTATTTTACCTATAAAATTAAAGAAAAGATCAAACTAATAATAATTTTTAAATAATCAATTGGTCCATCAACCCATCCAAACTCTTTATCCATCATAGAGCTTTGGCGACAGTGGAGTTTACCCCAGGACTCACAGACTGGTTGTAATACTATTACATCACAGCAGATTTTCAAGATGTATGATATCTATTTTAATTGTAATTTTATTTTTAGTATGGGATAATGGTTTACATTCTGTATTAGAACATAATTCTTGCCAAATGTCCATGTTAAACATATTCTTATTTCCTGTTTGCAAGAAACCATTGCATGGTAAACTAAATATAAGAAATGTGTTATATAACGCAAACACATAGATGCACAAATGAGCAAACACTAACACACACACAGACTTAGAAAAGCCACAGTGAGTAATCAATGAAAAGCACTTTTAACCCGCTTGACATGGAAGGAAGCCAAAATGGCCTGGATGCTAATGGTTGACCATGTGCTCGACATGGCAGGGCCTGTACAAGGCTGCGGCATTCACAGAGAGTGTCAGTAATGAGGCAGCAACCTGCAGCGCACTGCTAAATCAACACGGGCCTGTGACTCGAGTTGTGTTCCCACCACTCCATGAGAAAACACTCAGATTGATCAAGAAAACAAAGGCCACGGTTCAGCAGTGTCCTGGAAGCCTGAACGGAGGTAAACAGCAGAAGCTTCCTTTGTTGTCATACGCAGATTGATGAAGATGAGCTATTTAATGGCATTTAATGGACACACAAGTGTGTCTGAGTGACAGCGCTTTGGGGGACCTCATTGTGTTTAATTGGCACCCTATGTCTCCCGTTCTGGAATGGGGTCCAGGTCACCTTCCTGCCTAAATTGGGTAGGTGGAGACATGATGAATCCCTAACGGTTGCTTGAAGAAATAGCATTTAAAGGCAAAAGGCTTTCATTCCACCCAAAAGTGGAGACAGCTCTGTAGCTAGAAAGCTACAAACGCACACCAAACACACATATTATCATATAATTAGTCATTTTTAAATAGATCAAACAGGTTATCATTCAGTTCTTGTTTCCTGTATCTGTTTCACTTCATGCTGTCCTTACTTGTATTTTGCCTCCCTTTTCTGTGATGTGGCTCACTGACGCACAATGTGCCTGCCACAGAGAACTGACCCCATTGAACGAGCCATAAGTGAAAATTCTAAATGTGCATTGTGTAATTTAATGGATCGTGTATAATAATGTATATACCCTGCCCTGGGTATGACGTTAAACTGCATCTGGCCCTGCAAAGTGGTCCTCCAACTTTTTGGAGTTGGTGGCGGGATTGGCACTCCAGCCACCATAACACAACTCAGCTCAATCCAAACAAGCACGATACTCCTCTGCTCTCTGCCGGAGTAGCTCTGCTGCAGCCGCTTGCAGGAAGGCTGCACACAGCATAAAGGGGATGGGGGAAAGCCTTCAGGAGCCCCATTCCCAGGTGACTTGGGACCGTCGGAGAGCTAATAGAGTCAGGCCTGTTGGGGATCGGGGCTGGTGTGGTGCTGAGGCATCGCCTGCTGTATGGCGGCACTTGGGTCCCAGTTTGAGGCGACCCATCCAAGTTAGCACATGGAATGTCTTGTCTCTCAGGCAAGATGACCATCTTCCTCTGCTGTTGGGGGAGCTTCTTAAACTCCGCGTTTTGGTGGCAGCACTCTCTCAGGTACACAGACCGGAGAGGGGCCAGATCTCCGTAAGTGGATATACCTACTTTTGGTCTGGTCGGTCTGATGGCTGCCATACTCAGGGAGTAGCTGTTGCTGTATTAGATCGGCTCCTTCCTATGATGTCTGATGTCACTCCTCTCAACAAGCGTATTATGAGACTCAGGCTAAGGCACTCTTTGCATGTCTTGTCTGTTGACTCAGTGTATGCTCTTACCGCGGTGACTGATGTCTCATTGTGGGAGACATTTTACTCGCAGCTTCGCTCAGTGGCTGAAGGGTGCCCACAAGGTGACATTCTTCTGGTCATGAGTGACTTCAATGCGACCACTGAGATTGACAGGGCTGGCTATGAGGATTGTGTTGCTCCCCAAGGGTCTGGAGACCGTGGTGAAAGTGGCTCCTTGACTTTGCGAAAGGTCAGGGACTGCAAGTCGCTGGATCCTGCTTCCAACACCCTGAACCAAATCGTTGGACTTGGATACTTCAATACTGGTGGTGCGGTGAAGGAGATCAGACACATCCTCATGGGCAGATGCTGGAGGCTCCTGCAAAACTGCAGGATCTACAGAAGTATCCAGTTTGTGACCACAGACTTGTTCTTGCTACTCTGAAGATTCAGCTTAGATCCAGTAGGCTACCACCTATTAGAAGAATGAGGATGGACTTAGCCAGACTCCAAGATCAAGCTGTTTCTGATGAGTTTGCACGCAATTTGTGCGAAGAACGTGCAGACTTGGGTGCAACTGCTGATTCTAATGTGAAGTGGGAGACCTTCCATGATAAGACCCTGAAGGTTGCCGAGGGTTGTGTTGGTGATTCATCTCGCAGGGCTCCCTGGATATTATTGAGAGGAGTCGCAGCCCACAACTTGGTAGCAACTCCAGTCTGTACCAGGGACTGAGAAGGACGGCTGTGAGGGCTCTAAGGGCAGATAAGGAGGTGTTTGTTAGACAAATCTATGAGCAGGTGGCACACCATCTGTGGTTTAGTGACCCACGTCGTGCTTACAGAGGAATCAAAGCATTATGCACATCTGAATCTGTTCCTTGGAGACTTGCAGTCAGGATGAGTGATGGAATGGTCCTTACGGATACACTGCAGTTGTGACCCACTGGGCCGGCTACTTTGAGCAGTTGTTTAAAGCTGACCTTCCAGCTAGGATGTTGGAAATCTCTGGGTCTACAGTTCTCGAAGCTGACCCTCCGATCAGCTATGAACCACCCAATCTTACTGAGATTGTACGGGTGGTGAATCAGCTGGGGGCAGGGAAGGCCGCAGGGATCTGTGGTATCCGGGGTGAACTTCTCCAGGCTGGTGGTCAGGCTGTCATCCTGGCATCGCAGGCAATCTTTGCTTCCATTTGGGAGTCAGACATCAGCCCAACTGATTGGAAAACGGGACTTGTATTCCCTATCTAGAAAGGGAAGGGTGATCGCCTGGATTGTGGAAACTACAGGGGGATAACACTGCTTTCAATGCCAGGTAAGGTCCTTGCTAAGGTCATCCTGAACAGGATCCGTAATGACTTGCTTGTCTGTCAGCGACCGGAGCGGTCTGGTTTTTACGCCTAATTGAGGGTTCTCATGGAGCGCAAGCATGAATATCGGCAGAGGTTCTTTTCAGCCTTTGTCAATTTCGTAAAGCGTTCGACTCAGTTGATCTAGTTGCCCTGTGGGACATCCTGAGACTTTGCGGGATTCCCCGAAGTTGCTGGACATTATGGCCGGTCTATATGCTGGTACTATGAGTGCTGTGCAGAGTGGAGGTAGAATCTCCGCGTTCTTCCCAGTTGATTCTGACATTCGCCAGGGGTGTGTTCTGGCTCTTACTCTGTTCAATGCTTGTATGGACTGGGTGTTGGGCAGGGTTGTGGGGTCCTGCAGCTGTGGGGCATCTGTTGGTGAAGATTTACTGATCTTGACTTTGCTGTGATCGTAGCGGAATCAATGGAAGCTCTGATTTGGGGTCTCGAGAGACTGAGCAAGGAGTCTGAGTATCTGGGATTGCAGGTGTCCTGGATAAAGACCAAGATCCAGGCATTTAATGACTTCTTAGGCACAGCTATCAGTAGTTATCAGGTCTGTCTGCGGGGAGAATGTCGACCTTGTTGAGAGATTCATCTACCTTGGTAGCGACATTCATGTCTCTGGTGACTCTTCCTATGAAGTCAGACGATGAATTGTAAGAGCATGGGGGGTCATGAGGTCACTGGAAAGGGGTGTGTGGCACTCCCAATATCATTACAAGAGGATGAAGGTCCAAGTCTTTAGAGTCCTGGTACTCCCTGTCTTGCTGTATGGCTGTGAGACATAGATGCTAACCAGTGACCAGTGAGTACCGCTGGTTTGACTTTGTGTTGAATGAGCGGTAGCTAGAGGAGTCCGGAATGAGGTACATTACCTGCATTGTGAGGAAGCATCAGTTATGGCACTACGGCCATGTGGCGTGTTTCCCTGAGGGTGATCTGGCTCACAGGATCCTCACTGCTGAGGACCCAAGTGGCTGGACCAGGCCGAGGGGATGCCTATGAAACACCTGGCTGCTGGCAGATGGATGGCCATTTCCGGGGGGTGGGACTGGACCATGTATCTGCCTGGGGGGTCGCTGGCCGGGATCGAGTTTCGCTGTGCTGTGGGTGTGGCAATGCACTGCATCAGCACATGCTTCGCAATCTGACCTGACCTATATACAGTAATACATCAGCTCTGATACTCCAAATGCTGCCTTTCTCAGGTTTCCTCCAAAACACAACGCTTACAAGAATTAAAAAATTAGCCACTGATATTTATGCTGTTTATGTCTGTCTTTGCAGTACCGATTCTTCCAGTTCTGTTGTGCAACATACAGCCATGGAAAAAATTACAACAGCTCAATTGAATTGAATGTCACTTCCACCATCTACCTGGCTGGTATTGGATCATTCCCAGTGTCTCCTCGCATTCACCCTGTTTACTGCTAGTAGTAATACTGTACTAGTATTTTACTAAATTTATGAACCAACAACAGGTATTTGCATATAAATCTTGCAGACATTCCTGGAAGAAGCAACCAATAAATAAAATGTTTACTGTACAAGATGTCCTTACCATGGAGTTCCAGATTTTCTTTGACAAAGAATGCAAGCTTGACCCTTGATCTATTATTCTGACATTTAAGTAATGGATTTTTGAACTAGGCAGAATTAAAAAACATAATCAGTTTACCCAAGAAGAAAAATAAGATCTTTCATAATAATATTGCATCAGACACTTATACTACCACTGCCGTACAAAAGAAATTAGTTTCACTCTGCTTAGAACACTGTGCTACTTCATAATCTACATTCTTTTGTGATTGAAATCTAAGAAATTGCTCATGTCAGAATTTAATAGCTGCTTTGTTATTTATTTAAGGTAATTACAATTGTGCGTGCAATAACAGTCTCCCAGCAACCTTTACTCGTGCTGAACAATACACAACAGACAGAGGCTTGTCATTAGCAATTCATCTAATTGGATTTCTGATTTTCAATTTATTGACTAATCTATTTTTTAAACATCTTCTATTATTATGGAGCTTTCAAGACTGTGGAGAATGTCCCATTTCAAAGAGGCAGGCAGACACAGCTGTCATGTTACCCTACAGTTGTCCCTTAGCAGGCCTCTGATTGAGAGCAAACTAAACAGCTCTGACAGCTGCCTCTGGGACACACCCCCCAATTCCCCCCCCCAAGAGGGGCCGTGCTCTGTTTGCCATGGTGAGCAAGCCTCTGATGATTAAGTACGATTAGACTCTAAACTCAACATGCCTTCTGCATATTGTGCTATCGATGGTTTGACAGTTCTGTTCTGGACCTGCGTTTACGTACCTCTGTCCCAATGGCGGTGGCTAGGAGGCTGCTACTCTGTCTATTTCCCCCCCAGAAAAACACCATTTCAGACACCATTATATTTGATGTTTTATACCTTAAAATAAAACAGAAAGGGTTTTGTTTTGTACCACAGATTTAATTCAATTGTTCTTGATTTCTCGCGACAAACTTTCAGCATGCTGCTTTGCAAAGTGTATTGTGAGGATTCCATTATTAAGTGCAGTATACAAAGTGCATTTTAATTTATAGAATAATGTCCTACAGAACCTAAGCAAGCATGTCAGTCAAATAAGAATAAATACATTTCTTTTCTATTGATCCTATTTTGTTAAAAATTCACTACATGGACTAGATAAAATAAGAAAAATATTAAACGGTGAATGTGCTCTTGAAGGGCCATCTAGTGATGTCATATATAAATGCATGGATGTCCATGGACCCATTTTCATTAAGGACGCTTGTTTTTTCCTTGATCTTGGGAGATGCAATATTCTCTGGTTTGAATAAAAGTTATGCTGGAAGAAAAGGCAGTAAAAAAGTACATATTATTTCACCACCAACACATAGCTACCCATTACTCAGTAACTTCATAATTTACATAGAATATGGTAGTGGTTATTTTCACTTATGGAATGTAATCATCTTGAATGTCAGCTGGTATGAACTTACGTTAGCGTATATATTGGCTGCTATTTCTAACTGAACATTTAGGTTTCTATACTGGACATTAACTACAACAGAACATCTTTAATTACGCAAATCACAGATCAATCATAGATGCAGTGTTAGTTCAGCTTCATCCAGTTCCTGGATTAAAAACATCCGATTTATGGACGACTGGTACTTAAAACGGATTGCCATGAAGCCAATCATATTAAAAATTTGATTTAAATGAAATGGTTTGTAATAACTAGTGCACACACCACTTTGTGATGATCAAGAAAGCACCTCCATCTTCTCTCTCCATCCCCTTATTACACCAGCTCCACCTCCTCTCCCACTCTCTTATTAGACCACCTCCACCTTCTCTCTCCATCCCCTTATTACACCAGCTCCACCTCCTCTCCCGCTCTCTTA
>JAODJX010000037.1:24739697-24752194 GCA_026776945.1 Isichthys henryi
GGGTACAATCGGGGAATCACAAGTGGGTAACCAGGGGGCGTGGCACACACGAGGATCAGAACGAGCAGGGCATGACAATATACAGTATGTAACTCTTTTATATTCAGCTGTAATGACCTACAGTTTAGCTGAAATGAAATGTAATGTAGAGGGAAGAGGAAGAATGTGCTTGTGCTTCTTGGCATCTGAAGCCTCAAGCTCTGCGTCTTTAGCACAGTGCTCTATTTAATGAGCTACAGGAAAGAAGGTAAAACATACTAAGTTTATGCACTTTAGTTTAACATGCTCATGAAATACATAATCACACTCATGATCACTCAGCCGGAAACTATGAGACAAATCGTGTCTGATATTAGTTGAAAACCCAAACACAACATTTTATTTTCAATACGGAGTCGAATCTCTTTGGACTTGTCTTGGACTCGACAAAAGAGGTCTAGACTATAGCTATGCACCAGAGTACCCACAACCAGACAGTAGTACTGTTGACGAAGACTGTCTGATTGCCTGTAAGGGCTCCCACACAGTCTACATGGCTGAAGGGTCTCGTATCGCATCACTACAGCACAAACGGAAGAGAGACAAAGAAAAAAGAGAAATAATAAGAAAATGAAGGCTGTGCAAAGAGGCCCACTGTCACGTCCCCTGTCCATTCATCCTGCAAAGGATCCAGACATAATTGAAAGTAAATGGATCACAGGAGACATTTTGGCTAATTTGTTAGGTTAGATAGTCCAGTAACAGCAACAAGGATGCTTAATCTTGTTTAGCTTTGGATCTGTAACAAGATAGATTAACCTAATTATACCCAAGAAAAAGTGTAGGGAAACAAGCTCCTGATTCCTTTACGAATATTTATGGTAGAATAATTTTTTGCACTGATTGAGACTGATCAAGCACCAAGGAACAAAAAGTTATGAAGCTTTTGTTACATTGAATACTAGCAAACAGTATATTTTCAGGGGCATTAGAAATTTCAGACAGACATGCATTGAAATATTTAGCTTCCTGTATCTTTTTCAACAGGGATACAGAGAAAAAGCTACAAAGCTGAAAAACATCCATCTAAGGCTTGGTTACAGGCAATTTGGAGACGAAACAATATACTGTAGCCTTAGATGAAGTTTTGGTTGATGCTTTCCGCTGGATGATTTAAGTGTGACTCAATATACTGCAGAAGACGAAAAACACTGCAACCATGTGCTTTTAAACCTCCACCAGTTATGTGAAAATTGCTTGCAGTTTGTCATAGTGTATTGCTTGGAATTTCAGTGTAGTTGAAAATTTAAAGTTACAGGGCATTTTAAGCATTATTATTAGTGATCGCCTAGCATCATACACCCCTTACCTATCCTATTTCATAATTTAAGAGTGTAGCATGTGAAGAGGTGAGATCAAGGCAGGCATTGGCCAAGTCCCTGAGAGAGCTGCTATCTTGGATGCTTTTGTGAAGGTGCGAATTAAAGGACACGGACATGGTGCTGAGGAAGGGGGTGCTGAGCTAGATGCTGAGTAACAGAAATCCCTTTTTGGTGTTTCTCCATATGTCCCCGGAGCTGGGCGTTCTGCAGGGTCCTCAGTTAGGGTTAGTTGGCAGAGATTGAGATGGTGTTATAAGAGGCAGTGATGCTCCACTCTGTCCATGAGAGGCAGCTAATAGCCTTTCTCCACTTCATTCTTTGTCTTACCTCTGACTCAAGCCCTCAATTTTATGCGGAGACTTATGGGAAGCTGGCAGAAGCTTGGCTTTGTCCTGAGCCGCCACTCAGGTATAATTGCTGTTTTCCCACCATGGCACCGTGTGTCACGCTTTGTGTTTGGGACACTCCTGTCCAGAGTGGTGCAGATGTCCCAGAGGCTGCATCGCTACAACAAGACCTTGTAGAAGACGACCATCATTTGGGACCTCAATCCCACCTATATGATAGAACATGCTGGGAGTTTTGAAAAGTTTTAGATCACGGATTGTGAATTCTGGAGATTTATGCTTTAAAATGCTGGGGTTATACCAGACTTGTTGGTTTACCTGTTTTGCACATTCAATCTGCCATTCAGTGACAAGTCATTTTCATGGTATTAATAATTAGCCAATACAACCTTGTTTCTGAAATAGTTGGGACACTGTAAAATGTAAATAAAAACAGAATGTAGTGATTCACAAATCATACAAACCCATATTTAATTGAAAATACAACAAAGACAACTTATCAAATGTTGAACCTGAGAAATTTTATTGTTTTTTATAGAGTTTGTTTCGACCAATAAATATCATTGTACAAGATGCGTTCTATGAGTGCGTTTATCAGAGTATAACCACACTTGAACGTCACATCAGCTGTATCACTCCGATTTACAGGTGTATCTAAAAATCGTTACATACTGTATAACTCATTCCACCAACCCGGAGCCGGTGCCGGGCTGGTTCTCGCTTGGTGCCTTTTGAGAACCTGCCCGTGTTTCCATCGGTTTCAAAAACGGACATAAGCAGAAGTGAGAATAAAATAACGGGTCACTTGTATTCCATTCTATTGGATTTATTTTGATCTGTTTTGAATTTTACGTTTTTATAAGCTGCCGAGCTGAAAAAAAATGTTTATTCTTTAATCTCGCTCGTTGTTGTACCGCAGTCCTTTTAAGGATTGTGCAATAAAAGAGTCTACTAAGAGCTGAACTTCGCAGTACGTCTTATTATCTCTTTGTCCCTTGAACGCTACAATGTTTTATTTATTAGACCTGCAGCATGGATTTAATTTACAATGCAAAGTTATTCTGCCAATAAGATAAGTAGATGTTTCACAGCTGGCATCGTCGATATTACAAAAAAACTATTTTGGTTATGGACTGAATTTTGCAGTTATACGGAAAGGTTCGGATGCGATAGCCCGTCCCACCTTTGCTGACGCTGCGGCGACGTTTTTAGTTTTATTTTCTTGCGGTAGGCCGAAAATGTTTAAATAAATAAACAAAATATGCTGTATC
Source organism: Isichthys henryi (assembly GCA_026776945.1). NCBI lineage: Eukaryota > Metazoa > Chordata > Actinopteri > Osteoglossiformes > Mormyridae > Isichthys > Isichthys henryi. The sequence goes on from JAODJX010000037.1 coordinate 24,742,677, forward strand.
TTCTTACTGTTACCCTATAAATGCTACTCGAACTGTTGCATAAAAGCAATAACATAGGAGAAGGAATGCGGTTGTACTGCAGTATCACGGCAGTGATTCGGTTGTATTTAATCACAGCTGTGATATATTGGAGTACAACCGCACTCCTTCTCCTGTGTTAATGCTTAAACAAAAGATACGCTCGATATGAATTTAATGTTAGCAATATGTTTAAAAAAATTGGGGACAGGGGCATGTTCACCGTCACTTCTTTTCATAACACTCTGTAAATGTTCGGGAACAGAGCAGTCCAGTAGCTGGAGTTTTGAAAGTGAAATGTTGTCCCATTCTTACCAGATATCGTATTCCAACTACTCTACAGTTCAGGGTGTTCTTTATCATATTTTTGTTTTTATGATGCACCAAATGTTTTCACTGGGTGCAGGCAGGTCAGTCTAACACCCAGATACTTCTACTATGGAGCCATGCTGTTGTAATACGCTCAGAATGCCGTTTGACATTATCTTGCTTGGTGGCGTTTCTGGATCATGTTTAGATATGGTTTCTTCTTTGCATGACAGAGTTTCATTCTGCACTCCTGGATGTTCACAGACAATAGTTTTTCAGAAGTGTTCCTAAGCCCATGCAGTGATTTCCACTATCATGTCTCTTTCTAATGCAGTGCTGCCTGAGGACCTGAAGATCACAGCTATCCAGATTTCTCTGGATTCTCTTAATCTTTTAATGATATTATGTATATGAAATTCCCAAATTCTTTGCAGTATTACGTTGTGGAACAATAATCTTAAATTGTTGCACTATTTGCCCACAAAATCCTTCTCAAAGTGATTGAACTCTCCCTATCTTCACTCCACGAAGACTCTGCATCTCTGGGAGGCACAGTCATCTGACTGATCTGTTGCCAATTAACCTAATTAGTTGTGATATATTCAACCAGGTGTTTTGTTCCAGCATTACACAATATTTACAGTCTTTTGTTGCCCCTGTTACAACTTTTTTGAAACATGTTGCTGACATCAGACTCAAATTGAGAATATGTTTCTGATATGTTTAATGTTTTAACATTTCATTTGTTGTCATTGTTCTATTTTCAATGAAATATGTATTTATATGACTTGTAAATCACGGCATTCTGTTTTTATTTACATTTTATATGGCACCCCAACTGTTTTTGAAAAGGGATTGTATATCACGACACCCACACAACCTTTATCACCACCTTTAAATCTGATGTAACCTTTATCTTTACTGAGGAAATGTCTTGTGTCTTACTGTAAATAAAAGTAATACGGCTAAGTATATGCACTTAATTAATATGCTGTGATGTGCCGCCAGAAACAAGATTACGGATCTCTATATTTTTATGCTGGCATTGAGCTGAAATTTGACAGTATTAATACCAAGGTAAGGTTAAGAGATGAGCGAATAATGACAGTGGCTACCAGTACAGTCAGAATTAGCCTTCCTCCCAAACCCCAGCCAGGTGGACTGCCTGAGCACTGTGGCCCTCTAAGCCCCTGCTGTGTCATGGCTCCTGGACAGCACGCCAGCCACTGCCATTCGGAGCGGATGTGTGGGTCTGTCCTGCTCTGCCAGCCCTCGCACTGAACCCCAGGCAGGACTGTGCAGCCAGTGCAACCTCCTCCCAGCCAGAGTGAATAAAATGCAGACTTAAGCACCTGTCCCACAAAAGAAACGTACAACCCTAAAAGTGTGATTTTTTTCCCCAGGCACTCAGTATGCTATTTGGTCTTTATTTTTCATTTCAATGCTTTATGTAAATGATGAAAAAAGACCCAGAAAACCACCATTTAACAAATTATCCACACAACAAACGCTAGAGCTGTTCAATTTGGTCAATAAACAGAACATTTGTTTTTTATTAAAATGCTTATACTGCATAATTATCAATCACATGGTACATCATCTATCATCATATCATTGCCTGGTATCACTTTGATTGGATAATCTGCCTGCAGAGGGTATACAGAGTATTTGCAACATTTTAACAGCTTAGTAGTTGAGATTCAATAATTTAAATGACAATTGAATTATTCAAAGAATATATATATGTGTGTGTGTGTGTATAAACACAGTGAAACGGCTAAATTGTTGAATCTCAACTGTTCATTTTCAACATCAAAATGAAAGTTTTTATCACATCGTTAGGATATTTGGTCCCCATAATGGTCGGTATAAGGATAAAGGATGCTTTGCTCTGCATTATGAAGGTATCTATAGTGTGTTATAGATGAGAGCTTCATAAAGCATTCTTAGTTAATAAAAAAACATGGTTATAATGTGCTTTCCCTTTTACAAATATTTATACCCATGTTTATAATGTTTTATGATCGCATTATGACGTGTGATGAATATGTTAATAGATTCTTATAGACATGGCATTCATAGCAAGTGTCACTGAATTTGTTGCATCTCTGCTAGTAAATGGTATATTCCTTACTATCCGTCCATCCATCCATCCATCCATCCATCAATCAATCTTCCATACACGCTTGTCCTACTCAGAGTTGGGGGGGTCCTGAACCTAACCCATAGGCTGTAGGCACAAGGTTGGAAATACCCCAGAACAGGGTGCCACGCCATTGATACACTTTATATTATTATCGTTAAAAGGAAAAACAGGACTTATTTATTTATTTTGCCAGTATTGCTACTGTGACAGCCTCCAATTTATGGGAATCTGTGGCTGTTTGGGGAAAAATACTGACACCAGTAACATCAGAGCTGACAAAAATGTCCCCCACATAGCTAACATAATTAGCTAAAATTAAGTAATGCCACTGGAGACTTTCATTTTTGAAAACTAGTTTCTCTAAATATGTGTCACTATTGTCATTTTTAATTAAATGTTATTAGAAAGGAAAAGCGATGCATGCAGCATCCCAGAGCAAGCTCTCCTTTTTCATCGGCCGTAACCTGACAGAGGCATAGAAACCACCTTCACAGAACAACATGATTATTCAGAAGCGGCAATTATCATCTGAGGTGAGGTGGTTAACCCAGAGCACAGCTACAATAGCAGCAGCCTCAGTCTCCCGCTTCCTGCCTTCAGTGCTGCATCCTGGCCTCTAATTGGTCTTCTGCTCTGCCAATAAGACGATGAAGAATAATGTCACTTTTTAATGGGAAAAGCAAGTCATTCTGTAAAGCCATTATTATTATTATTGTTGTTGTTGTTCCACTGCCATACTTTGAAGCTGGGAGCAAAACGTTTCTTAACAATAAGAACCAGTGATTTTTGTAGCTAATATCCACGTCCACACACCCACATATACCTCTATTCATATATCAAAAGTCTGAGCTGCCATTAATAATTTAAAGTAGTAAAATGATGTTACAAAAACTGTATAAACTATGACACAATTCTGTTTCATTATTTAAGGATTCATTTAAAGGATTAATTTAAAATTATTTCTCAGTAATATTAAAGCTGAAGCAAAATGTTTTAATAAAAACAAATAACCTATATTTTATGCTAGTGTCATAACTCATAACTTCAGTACTTCATAGCTGTTCCACGGGTTTGATAGTTGTTCTGTGTTGTAATGTTCAATATATCCATAGCCTAGCCTGACTTCTTGCCTTACTGATGTATTGTTTTCACATGTACCTCTTTGTGAACCATGCCATTCTTAGAATACAATGAACCATTAGCCTAACACACACACACACACACACACACACACACACACACACACACGTCAGGTAAACATATCTTTATGGGGACTGCTCATAAATTTCTATGAGAAAAATACAAACACTAACTATGACAACCTTAACCCCAACTCTGCCCTAACCATGACCATAAGTAACCAAGCAAAATACAAGAGTTTTTGCATTTTTAGTTTTTTCATCAAAGTCACATATTTTTATTAAATTGAGTTTTCCCTCAATTTAAAAAACAGGTATTCATCATGTTGTGGGGACACTGTGTCCCCATACGGTAAAGTATACCTGCTCTGACACACACATGAACACAAACACACACAACATTAAATGTGATGAGAATAACACTGATTATCTCTTTATCTCATTACAATGGCACATGTTGTGGGTGTCATTATGTATTAGGCAAGAGAACAGTCAGTTTTTGAAGCTGATGTGTTGGAAGGAAGAAAAATGGGAAAGCATAAGGATGTGAGTGACTTTGACAAGGGTCAAACTGTGATGGTTAGACAACTGGGTCAGAGCATCTATAGATAATACACAGCAGATATACATAACACTTTCTGTGAATGCCATGTCTATAAGAATCTATGAACACATTCATAACACATTATAAGCATGTTTATTATGCATTATGAAGCATTTATGGATACCCTCATAATGCAACACAAATGATCCTTGCAGTATCTCTTATACCGACCATTATAATGCATTATGAAAATATCAATAATGTCTTATAGATGAGAGCTTCATTGGAGCTTATGAAGTATTATAATCAGCACTATAATGCCTTATGACTGTTAATAGAAGATGCTGTAATGCTTTAATTCTTACACAGATCATTATAATGAATTTTGAAGGTATCTACTGTATAATGCTTTATATATGAGAGCTTTAAGTAAAGTGTTACCAATGGTTCCAAACAGACAAACATCCAGATTAAAATGCCATTGGACCAAATGTGTTCAACTGGCGTAGCACCATCAGGACCACACTCAAAACACTACTATTTCTGAATGCCGCATGATTCAAACCAGATGGGGGAGCCACCAGAAGCACCGGGGTGCTGCCTTCCCTGGCAGCCCAGCCAAGCCTTGACGGGCCTGCAGTGGCACGGCGTGCGGAGGGAGCCGAGATCTCCGCAGGAAGTACAGGTGCATGTATGTGTAAGGCGAGCCTCCCCTTTGCTCTTCCAAAAACGTCCTCCAGCGACAATAAACAGGAACCGGAATATAAACACAGCCAAAAGACCACCGGAACAGAAATAGCATCACCCCCGCATTTAAAACCATGTGAAACCTTTTGAAAGCAGCTATAAGCACGTCTCTGTGCCCTTGTCCAGTGAATCAGTAAGTATATCAGACAAATGCTGCATACTTTACATTGTCTTGCATCATTTTGTCATCATGTAAGCGATACTGACTTAACTCTCAGCACTGCAGTGAATGAGATAAGGAAATAATTGATACAATGCGGCACTAATTACATGTCACAAAGGCAACAGATAGGAGACAAACAAAACATTTATTTGAAACCAAGTGGAATTACAAACTATGTGTCGATTCACCGTTCTTTCTTTTTGCCTCTCTAAATTCATTTTCAATACCACCAAATGACAGCTTGTAACGTTATGCGTCCGATTTGGAATTTAATTAACTTTTCCATTAAAATGAAATGGAATGCTGACAGGAAAATTGTAAACCTGCATTAAAGACTAGATGTATTACACCATATATCTTATAATTAAATAAACTGACAAAGAGGATTTTTATATATTGAGATTCTGAAATCATGGAAATGTTAAAGTTGAGCATAATATTTAACTAACTATATTTAAAAAACATATATTAACAAAAAAGTATGTGGCTAGCTGTGTCCCAAATAAATATATTTATTAAATATGTGTCAGTCTGTGGTTGTGGAAATATGTTGACACATAATATTTCATCTGTTCTGGATGAATTCATAAGAGCCAGTGGTGTCATTCGCATTGAATTCTTAATTGCACTGCTGTTCAAAAAGAAGGCAACCTACTTGCCTTCCTCATAAATTATTTATTATTTATGCTATGAGTCAATACCTGCCCTATGTGCTTGCACACTGCAGAAACCTATTCAAGCAATCTGTTAATTTTCAGTATTTTACTATCTAGTGTTCTAATGTAAATGAATCGGAGCATGCAAGTGATTTGCAAGCATGCAAGTGAGGCGGATCGGATTTCTTCATACTAATGTGATTGATTCTCCTTTCGGCAGACAGAGACACTTGAGCTGCCTGGAAAATTTGATTAACAAGAGTCAGTTATTATGTGACTCAACGTTATATAATTATCATTAATATAGTTGTTATTTACAGATTACTGGGAATGCTTGGCTTTTTTTTAACAGCAAGAACAGAGGCATACAATTCACTTGGGATGAATCATGCTATTACAATTTACATCCATAATCAGCAGGGCTTCCGAGAGATCAAAAGCAGTTTTGCAATTGCACCCTTGACCAAAGCACTTAAACTGAAATACATCTGACGGTTCCTTTGGACAAGAAGGGTCAGCTTCAGTCAGAGAAAACATTCAACTTTTTGGCTTTGGATTGCAGTACCAAGACGCTCACTGAATGCTTCTATGGACCTTATTTGAAGCAAAATGTAAACTTACTTCCATCCGTCCATTTTCCAAACCGCTTATCCTACTGGGTCGCGGGGGGTCCGGAGCCTATCCCGGAAGCTATGGGCATGAGGCAGGGAACAAGCCAAGACGGGGGCGTCAGCCCATCACAGGGTACACTCACACACCATTCGTAAATTTACTTTTCAAATTAATTCTTTAAATATATGATCATTCTAATATTAATAGGCAGCGTTAACAAATTTTGCCACTTCCCATAACATATACTGCAGAAGCAAACAGTCTCAATTAAACCAAATAACAGAACAACTGAAACTCCAATCTTGCTGAGCACAGAGATTATTGGCTCAGCCTACTGCAGATCACACAAATGTGAAACTCTGCCTACTATGCACTACGAGCAGCCCTGGTACTCTCAAAGCGTAAGCGTAAGCTTTAATGGAGAAAATGCAAAAAAAATCAATAGGCATTTACTAAATAAACAAGAAATGTAAGCTTGGAAGTTAAACCAAAAGGCTCCCATGAATGCAAAATAATGCTACTCTTTTTGGCTCATCCAGAGGATTTTATGAAATCACTTTGTGGGTTTGCAGCAAGCTGCTGGTGGTAATGCTGGTAAGAACCAACAAAAAATAAGCATTTCACAAGTTCAGCAGACATTCAGAATAATATTTTAAATGTTATTAAATTTATATTTTACTAAATTCCAGGTTAGTAGATATTTAATTGAAATACTTTGTTTTAGTAAATGAAAGTTGTTTTATTAAGGATAAGGGGAAAAAAATTCTAGAGCATGTGATTTCCATTATTTTCAGCTATCGATATTCCCCTCCGCTACAGCAGAGCTACAGTTTAATTTTAAAGAAACCTGTAAGTCTGCAGACGTCACGAGTGTTTTATCGTTTATTTTGGGATTGTAATGCTTGTTGTAGGTGGCGAGGCGAGCAGTGCCACCCCTCAGGAACGGCAGGAAGGGACATGGATTGTATCTTGGGATGGAAGTGAAGATGAATTTAACAAAGCAGTGGGGAGGAATGAAGACAGCTGTGTCAGCATTTGGGGCGGGCAGGTGGGGCTGAAACAAGGGCTGGACACTGTGATAAGGACATGTTTCCCAGGGCAAAAGTGACCCCGGTCATATACAGTAAGGTTTGGAAATGATACACATGGGCAGGGACTGACAGCCTGAAGTCCATGGCCTGCCCCCCCCACCATGTAGCTACTTCTGAGTTATCGTTATCTCAGTTATCGCATGAAATAATATGTGAATGACACATATAATTAAAATGGAAAAAATATCAATTCCCCTCCCCCCATTATTCCTCCAAATTTAGCCTAGCTAATTACCCAGGATTCTGATGTCTCTCCTTGGACACGCGACACCCACACCAACTTGGGAAGGGTGAATACTAGCACAGAGACTTCCTCTGCGTTGTTTCCCACTGCCAGCCACCTGCTTCTCCTCACTCCATGGGCTGCAGGCTTTCATCGAGCAGCATAACATGCTCGGAAAAACAGAGCTATTTGCCCGGATTCACCCACGGCCCCCAAAGGCACCCAGCCGGCAGTGGGCGACACCACGCGCTGACGAGGCCATGCGGAGTGCAGACGCCGAAACCACCCAAGGAAGCATCAGCCAGCTCCACGCTCAACGGGCTTCCTTGAAGCAAATAGCTTGATTCAAAGTGATAAAGTGATTCTGATTTGTTTTTTTCTTAACAATAAACATTCTGCCACCCTGATTGATCAGATGTCCATTACAGTCAAGACAACTGCCTATACGGCACGGGCCTCCGGCGGGAAGACAAGCTACCCACATCGCTCCGAGACCTGGACAAGCACATACACACAATATTAAGAATGCAAGGCTATAAGTTTCAAGTAAAACTTTAGTCGTGTCCCCATCAGGTCAAAGAGATGCATCAGCAGAGCCGCCACAGCTGCTGGGAGATGGATGGGGACGCACTGCGTGTCAGTAAGCAGCAGGCGATTTCCTCAGCTCATAATGTCAGTTAAATGGTTCACCTTCCTAAAGCCACAGGGGATCCCTGCCGTGCCACACTTGCATTTCTCCACGCCCCTCCCCCCCAGGTCTCCACAACAATGGGCAGCCTTGATAACTTCAGAGCCTGGTAACCCTCTAACTCTCCATGGAAATGAGTCCAGGTTATAAAGTGTCGCACGAGGTCATATAATGCGGCACCAGCTAATGCAGTGTGGCAGCACTCCAGCTCATGCGGATATATAACACACTTATAAAACAATAAGCAGCCATAACCGTACTCATCTGTGCTACTGTCTTCACTGTCTATAAAATGCAGATTACAAAGCCTTATTGTGATTACCAAGCTTACATTTGCGTCCTAAACTGGAAGAGAATAAATAAATATGGTTCTTGTCCACCAACTTATGCAATTCATAAGTAATTAATATATCACATATAAAAACTAATAAAGTTGACTCAATTACGTTACCAACTTTCACCACCCATCATGCAATTTTGCTACATTTACACATTTCTGGATAATGCATATTACAATAATATGTGAAAATTACTTTTTATTTTAATGCTCCCACTGAAGTATAATTTCTTGTACCAATTGCATTAACAAATTTTAAGTGACACATTTCTGTTAATGCAACACAATCATTACTGAAACAGCTTGCTAACATAAATCGTCTTGATGTAATCAGATGGACTTTTCACACTTTGAGTCTTCATGTTTGCCACTCATTACTACGAGTTCTCCAACGTCTATCATGGAGCCTGTAAAAAAGTTGTAGCAGCTCATACTCATAAAAACTAAATCTTTTATGACTTCCAAAATATAAGGCTTTGAGGAAGCTTTCATTAACTGAGCCTCTTATACTTTCAAAATGGTTGCTTCACTTAAACTACTTCACCATGAAAAGACACTTTCTAGTTCTTGGAATGGAACTGGTGGCAAAATTTTGCCTTGCTAAGAACCTCATTTAAGGAAGAGACTGACCTGATTTAGATCTGCTTGTAATTCAGAATTGATCAGTCTGTAGCAGCACTTACTGTGACTTTCCCCAGCTGAGCTCCAGTTCTGCAAACACAGCAGCCATTGCACTTGGTCAAACACGAAACTATTAATTCAATTTATTTTTTATATAGCGCTTTTCACAACAAGGTTGCCCCAATGCGCTTTACAGGTGTGTTCATTGGAACATCCTTAACAAT
>JAODJX010000037.1:24767119-24783192 GCA_026776945.1 Isichthys henryi
CCATTGCTTCCGGGATAGGCTCCGGACCCCCCGCGTCCCAGTAAGGATAAGCGGTTTGGAAAATGGATGGATGGATGTATGTTACTAGGCAAACTGGGCAAATTAGACATAACCAAATTATGGCTTTTTAAACCTTACGTGCCATTTTAAAATTTATAGAAATACTACAAAATATTTCACACAGTTAAAAAAGGCGATGAAATTAAACTAATAAAAGGATTCCAATTAATCACTGGTATGAGCAGTTTGAACCTGTTTGTATTCTCCATCCCTTTGGGAAGAGCCGTGCACCTTTCCCTGTTATTACTGCCACCTTTCATGTCGTCACCATTCCTCCTTTAAATATAAATGTACAGTCCACACATCCGCCTCAATTGCAGAGCCTCTCGTCTTCTTCCTGCCACAGCAATCGATCCCCACTGCAGGCAAAAGCAATTTCGATGTAAACTCACGCGCTGAGTCTGTCTTAAGATTCGAATCATGCATTTGAATCCGAGTCTTCAAATCCACATCCAGTGAACTTTGCCAACTCACATAGCTTTTCATAGCTGAAATGATAAAACTGGAATTTTGAATATTCTTCAATTCAAGCTTCAGTGAAATTTAATGGCTAAAAAATAAAATGACCCCCCCCAGGACACTGCAATATTATTGGGGAAAAGGCATCAGTAACTATTATTTAAAATACAGTAAAGCACTCAGTATAATATAGTTGGGTAACTTCAGTCTTTTTCTTTTCTTTATCCCACCGTCATTCCTTAATGACAACTGACCTAAAACGTCACCTTGCATTAACTGTTCAGCTTGTGCTGTTTAGAGGAGTGTCAGATATGCATCCTGCACAATATGCATGACAAGAGGCGACAGATAAAAATCACTTTGCTTTAACATCTGCCCCAGAATCTATGGTCAATACAGGCTCAGGTCCCCTCTGGAAATCTTTATGAAATAATGTGTTTGTCAGTGGAGAAATGACTCAGTTTGATGCTGGCTGATGTACGACCTGCTTGTAAGTAGCCAGTGTTGCCATTAACGCAGTTCTTTATACTTTCTTCAAACTGAATAGAACAGCTGAACAAAAAAGAGACTAAATAAGCTGACATGTGTGTTTAGACTGAAAATTAAGCTTACAGAGATTGTTTATACAGGCAGTACAGTTCATGAAGCTATAGTTAGTGAGACACCATTCTTTTGAAATGCAGAAATAATCCACAGACGTCATACAAATACAAAATTAATCCTCAGACGACATATAACTAAAAACAATCTCATGAGCGAAAAATGACTGATCTTTTCATCATTGCCTCTGGTAGAGCAAATAAGAAAATTAATACATGCACATATATATATATATATATATATACTGTGGTATCCACCGGACCAGGACGTAGTGCAAAAACAGGGCTCAAAGGCAAGATGCAGTTTGGAAGGGTGGTTTTATTAATAATCTTTAACTGGGCTCTGCACTGCACAGACACAAACAAAACTCAGTAAAAAGGCGAGTGAGAAAGAGCACACCCGCGCTAGACTGACTTTTTGGGTGGGAAACAGAGGGGAGGGCACGATACAAAAAGGGGGAACCACACACGGTGGGTGATTTACACATAGTTAAACATTTGGGGATTGGGCATGAGATTAAACAGAACACAACTACAGGAACATGTGGCACACAGCATAGGGCACATTAAGTACATACATGACATAGGGGCTATTTACACAAGCCCCACAGCACACTGGGAAATATGCAAATTACGAGCGGCCGGGGTTTGGCTCACCAATGCCACAAAACATACATACTATACACAAATACATACAAAAAAGGACATACATACGGAAACGAATAAGTCTGCATTTATTAACGTACTTCATACCTGCACATGGATTGCCTCCACCTGAGATGCTGTGTACATCCTGGGTTTATGTTATGTGATAGGATTCATTATGCAAGTGTTACAGACCTATCACTTATAAAGGAAGCTGATGTTCTGACTATGTTTATGGGAGAAGTAATGGCGAGCCCTCATACCATGCAGATGAATTTGCAAACTAAACAACCTACACGGACTCAAAACCAGCCATTAATTGGGATTAAACTGATAATTTATATATATATATATATAAATTATTAGCCACAGGCGTGAGACCCTGTGGAAGAGAATAGTATGAATTAGTGTTTGAAGTCTTAATTTGAACGACATACTCGTACAGAGAGCATTTCAGGGGTGTGAATGGCTATACATCGTTTATAGTGATTTTACAGCATCTTTCTGTCCACGCATGTCTGTAGCTGAAGGCTAAAGCTTTTTCAGTAGTGAGGTGAAAAATACTACTTGGTGACACAGAAGAGACACTCCCAAGCACATTAGGCACAGACTACTGTAAGACCTGCTTCTGGCAGAACAGAAACAACCACGGGACATCGGCTTAGGGGGAAGGATGGGGGTCTTCATTGTGCGTAAGTGCAGGAAACAAATCAAAAGCAAGTTGTCTAGAGCAAAAAGAAAAATATAGAAGATATCAAAGCTGACCTCGGCGTTGGAGGGGGTTACGATATGGAATAGGACTGAACAACACAGTATGGGCATGCTATTGGGGTGGGGGGAAGCAATGTTACATGGTTCCTAATAAGACACAGGTGAATGGATTGAAAGCCTGACCCCACCTCACGATGTCCTCTGTGCCCCCCATCTTCCTGCAGCTACTTCGAATTACTGTAAACACTTTGCTGTAATGCTTTGACATTATTCGTTTTGTGTCAGTCGTTTCTTTCCATCCTACAGTATCACATTGTTTGTAACCTCACCACTGGGACCTTCAGTACAACGGGACTCCTGTTAGGTGAAGCTTCAGTAATCGACTGGTGAATGAAAGTCATTTCAACAAAACTAAAGAGATCAAATTAGAGAAGTGAATGAGCATTTCAGCATTTGAAACATGCGACTGCTGGTAACTGCTGTACTTATCGCCTGCTTTCTCACGGATGCCAGACAAGTGAACATCATTACTTCCCCTGCGAGGAAACATAACAAGCGGTTAATTTGTTAAAAGGGCACCCTTGCTTTGGTGAACTCTAAAAGCCTTTTTTGGCATTTGTGCTCCAGTCTGAATAATAGGCAAATACTTCAATACAGCAAAATTAATTTGTTGTTGTTACAAAGGATTTCATTGGTTTCCTCCCTGAAGTAATAGTGTTGTTTGCTTTTTTGTGATAATGGTTTCAAATATAACCAGAGGAAAGCAGTCTGCACTGGCATTGTGTAACACTCAGATGTCGCATCTCACTTTATGGGGGAGAATCTCACTCACTGTGCTTTGCTTTTCCCTATAATTCCTCGGTGCAATGAAAACTAAATTATTCTACCTAATAGTAAAAATGCTCCATAAGAAGAGTAGAAATAAGGTTTTTAATCATCATTCTGTAAGGGGAAGATGCACCAGAAAGCCAGTTTTACTACTCCGAAGAGAATAATGCCTGCTATCACGCCTGATGTTGCACTCCAAACCCTAATCAGCTTTAAAGAGATGAGGCAGATCGAAGCAGAGAGAAACGGCTGTGCGGAGCCGGTTCTCCAGCGCTCGCCGCACACAGGTGACTCACAAACGCTTCTCTGAGGCCTGTGAGGAACCTGAACCCTACCTGAACTCATCGGTTCAGTTCTCCAGCTCCATCAGCGCCAACCCCAGAAAGAACCTGCTTTGCCTCATATGTTTCACACGCCGGTTCATGGCTGTCATGTGGCAACGCCACCCCCACGCCTGGGAGCCTGGCACCTCCATCAGAATGCCACAAGCGTGCATCCACATCCATCTTGCAGACTAATAGAGGAATTTTACCTGCCTAACCCTTTCTACCTGCAGTCTGCCTCATACTGGCTGACCGTGTTTGTGTGTGTGCCCTACGATGGACATCCCAGGCTCATGTCCTCCCATGTCTGGGATAGACTCCAGCCATATATTCAGGCAGGTTACAGTGAATCGTCCAGCCAGAACATTGTATTTCATATGGTATTTTTATTTATTTTATTCTGTTTCATGCAATCTAAAGGCGTTTGAAGTAGAGTGGCTCGAGTCCCAGCCCTGTTTGGTTTGTGTGGGACAGGCGTCTGGTCTCCTCAACCTGCATAAGCAGATGATGACACAGAATTTTAAGGAATCTTAAGGAACAAGGACATTATGACCATGAGTTCAGTATATATTAGATCAGTGTACTGAAAAACATGACAAATAAATGTTTGTAGACATTAAGACAGTATTTGAGTCTTTTCACTCCCATAGTTTGATAACCTCAAGCTTGAAGAAAATGCCATTTGATGTCATTGTATGGTATTATCAAGGGTCACTTTAAATATAATTTTTTTTGGAACTTGTAATAGGATTACATATTCAATTGTTTATGTAATAATTGTCTAATTAAGAGCCAAGTTCCAGTCAAAGAAGCCAGGAAAAAGCATTGCTTTTTAAGTCATTACTGGGCATGGCTTTACTGCAACATGAAAGAGGGTAGATAATGCAGGGCAGCTCATTAGTGACAAAAAAGACCCGTCCAGCTCCCAGGTGAAGAAGCGAAGATGCACTCAATGCGATGGCTACTTCCTGAAAAAAAACGCAGCACCCGCATGGGCTGCAGACAACATTTATGTGAAGAAAGGCTTTCACCCCGATCCCTGCTGCCATTAATGCAGAGAGCAGCTGTAAGGTCTGCACCAAGCTCTTATTCATCATCTTGGAAAGTTTCACAATCGGCTACACAATGAAGTCAAAGAATAATTATGATATGAATGTTCACAGCTGTGATTTTCTTCAAAAAGCTAAAAATACGAAATGGCATTGCCTCTGAAATCCCAATGTACCGACGCACTGCGCCGCTGGGGTAGGAACACTAAGGTGACGTGGATCTTTATGCAGAATATAAATTCTGTAAGCTGATGTGGAAGCCATTTCCCCAAAGAGTCCTGCTTTGAATGAGACGCTTAAAATCTGTATATTGCGATAAACATAGGAATCAGATTAAAACACAGACACATACACACAGATTAAAAATAAAACAATTAAAAGCAATCAAAAACAATGTATATTTCCATAAGACAATAAGTACTCTCACCATGAATCAAATTACTAAAAACATATCTGTCTTTCCAGCATCTGCTGGGAATAAAATAAATAATGACTGTGCAAGCCAGCGATCATTTGGGGTCTTCTGAGAGATAAACCACCGACCATCTCATTGCTCATTTGAATATGCTAATTGATGACCACCTCTCAAAAAACACTTACTAAGCTGGACTCGCAGAACAAGTCAGGCTAAAAGCAAACTGCTCATTTCCCATTTAGAACATGAACTGCCCAGTTATATCTAATGTGACCATGGGGAGACAATGTAAGCATCCCCAAGACAAATTTGAGTCTTAGCAAATATCTTAACAGCTTAGATGAACAAAGTACAAAATAATCTGAAATGACCTTACATTAAAGTACAAAGAGAAGTAACGCCTGTGTAGCCAATGTTACAGGGTATACCTTTTTCTCCCAAGAACAAACCTGGAAAAAAACTGTACCTAGAAGAGCAGGGTTCGAAATCAGATTCTAACACACCTCCATGAATTGTGCTAATTGGTTGCCAAAATGAGAATCTGAGAGACAGACTGATCTTCTGCTTTTAACTTTTAATAGCTGATGCCAGCTGAAAGAAATTCTAGCTCATGAGAAATAAATATTTGCAATAAAACGTGTTTTATGCCTATTATTTTTATTATTATTATTATTATTATTCATTGCAATAATGTTTCTTGAGCTGTATGACTACCTATGACAAATGCAGGAAGACTTCATTTCGCAGTTGAAATATTTAATTTGATGTGACCAGCTGCATACTGTATGTTTTTATAGTTTTGGTGTCAGGAAACATCAGCTGAAATATCAGATTTGATTTAGAACAAGGGTTGTCATTCAAAGGTTGGCGTGATGTCCTCATGATTCCAGGGCTGTGCATTTTATTCCCATCTGCACTTCTGCACTTGTGGAATATGTATTCCTCCTTGTGCAACTTTAATCATATGCTCCTAAACATGCAATTAGGTGAATCAGTGTCTCTAAACCACACGTTGTGTTATTGCGTGTGAGTATGCCTGCCCTGTGATGAATAGGGTGCCGGTCCATGGTGTTCTCTGTCTTGCACACTGTACTTCCCAAAATAGGCTTCTACCTCACCAGGAACCTGTACTAGACTGATGCATGATTATTTAAGGTCAGCTGCCTGAAAGTCACTTTAACCACTGTGAAACATATAACAGAAACAATGATTATTAACCGGAAAACTTAACAAAAGTCAACAAATATATGCACTCCAACATTAGCATTGCTTAGACATTGTGATGGATTGTCTATTTTACACCCTATTTCATCTTATCCGATATTGTAAACTGTATTTTCTGAGCTATTTTGCTTGAAGGATCCATTTTGCGTGACACAGTAATCCATCAAGGCTGTGGTGAAAGATACCACGCATCGGCTTGCTGCAAAGTCAGGCCCCTGTGCCGCTGAGATATTGAAGGAATCATATCTATACTGGGCTGAGGCTCTTCCTTCACTCCCAAATTCTAAGGCTGATTTGACTTCTTAAATCTCTCATTGTGGGGAAAAAAAAAATCTTGGCGCAAACTCTCTCTGGGTATAAAACATGTTCAGTAAGAAAGGGGACCTGGGATTTCTGTCCCAAGAGTTACTCTGTAAAGCGCATAACCTGTGTCTACCAAAGACTGCAGTTCATCTTTTCACCTTTTTTGGCCAGTATGAACAAAATATGCTTCCACTGACCAGCCTGAGTCACTGTCATGCAACTGGAATGAATGTCCTCATACGTCCTCCTATGTCCTGAAATACGTATGACATGTATGTGAGATATATATTTACAAAGAAAATCATGTAATTACTTACAGAAATAATTTTCATTATTTCAGTATTCACAGACATCCAAATAATATTATAACAGTATCACTTGTAAAGGATAGATTTTAGGTATTTTAGGCATCAATGCAAAAATCACATAGATGGGGTGAGCAACAAGTTATAACATACTACCTTCTGCGTGAATGTGGCAATTAGTTAGCTTGCGAAGTACAGAGCAGCGCCTCAGTTCCATCCAAGAAACTGTCATTCAAAAAAAAAAACTTATTAAAATATTAATTCGATGCAATAATTTTGAGGAATAGATTTATGGAGGTGGAATAGCCATATAAATTAATTATTGCATGTAGAGAAATCTGTTGAAATGTTTGTTTTTTTTTTTTTGTGTATGTTAGACTAATAAAGCACGTCAGTAAGAAAAAGCTTATGACTCAGTGAGGAGGCTCACCTGCTGGCTGTGCCACTAGTCCTGTCCCATGGCAGTGGGTAGCTTTCACGGTGCAGCCCTGCCTGGCTTGCCACTGTGTCGCTGGCTTGACGCACACTGATGGCTCGCCTGCAGGAAAGTCGTGTCAGGAATTCCCAGCCTAGCTCTATGCTCATGGGCCACACACACACACACACACACACATCTGGAGCTGCCCCAGGACCTCGGTCTGGAAGAACACTGCGCCCTCTGGACAGTCGAGATGGCAGCAGCTCGGATTGAAGAAAGGTCATGGACTAACAGCTTCCACCCAAGAGGGAAAGTCCCAAACAGTCCCAGATTTCTGGTGAGTTGGGGGAGCCTGATTAGAATAGAAACAAGGGCAGTGTACTGCAGCCTTTTTTCTTTTCTTTCTTTTTTTACATTGTGAGACGTTAAATGTGATTAGAGGGTAAAGTCATTATTAATATAAAAAACTATTATTTCCTTATTTTTTCCTCATTTAGTCAGTTGCACATTGAAGCAACTAATGCACAGGAAAACCATTTTTTTTTTCTTTTAGCAATTTCTTTCATTTTAACATCTCCTGCAATATCTAGAAATCCTGGAAGCCAAATTTCCTGTGGACACAGGACACTGAGCATAGTAGGAAACTGCTGTGAGTGCCTTTGGGTGTTCTGGCACCCCCTGGTGGCCACATTGGACAATCTGGATCCGTTTTCTTACAAAACTCGTTTTTTTAACGTAATAATGCGTTAAAAAAAAAAAACAAAAAAACATGATTAAGCCAGGAATCAATCTATCTATTATAGATTCATTTAAAGAAGGGCACCTTTAAATCTTAAATATATTTTTTTTTCTTGTGGAAATACACAATGTGTAATATTTATATGTATAGGTCATAACTGGAGGCATTATGGGGTAAAATCTCACCCCATTCTCTGTGTGTGAAGCCTGCATGCTTTCCCCATATTACAGGCAATATGGCAGAATGCTGGCCCTACATTTCTGATAATGTGTCAGAATCAGAGGGGAGTCTATGTCCCGTTGCAGAACAGCACCCCGGAGGCGTGGCCCCAACTTCCCATCCCCAAACTCGGCCCCACACTCTCCATCTCAGGCTTCTCACAAAGTTATTATTTTACAGCACATTTCATTCACATACTGTAGTTTCTGCAGTGAACATGTAGGCTGAATGAATATCTGCATTAGGATAAGCAAGAAGGAATGCTAGAATAACACTCAGAAAATGCACAGGGACATAGTGTGAGTCTGCAGTTATAAAACAGTTTGTCATGGTAGTTTTGTTAGGGTTCATGAAGCAAGACAGAGACCATGTAATCAGAAATAGTGCAGGGATGGAGTTAACTTGATATTATGAGCAAAATGTTATCCTGGGTTGTTTGCTAGACAAACTTGTAGAGATGAATAGATACATACATGTAGCAGTTGTCCTCCGTTAACTCCAGCAGGAGAAAACATGAGCCTTGGTAAAGACATAACTGCCCTTCTCAAAATAGCCATATCATCACACACTGATCAGGGATGGTGTAAGGCTTGCTACAAGAGGGACAACAAACAGAACCACAGGACATGGGGATAAAGTGAAGGATGTGGGACAGAAGTGAAGTTATACTTAAGAAATCTGTGGAGGAGAATGAAAACAAGAAAACTATTTTGGCTTGAACACTAGGGTGAAAAACAGGAAACAGTGTTGAGCTACACTGTGGTGCAAGATCAACCATCAGGGTCTGGGGGTGAGTGAGTGAGTGTGTAAGTGGTGGGGAGGGGGCTACTAAGGCTCAGATGGAGTGAATGAATGGGTCCATCAAGCTCAGGGTATCCAAAATTCCCCCCAACCCCCCTTTCTGGGATTCAATGACAAAAAACCTTTGAGTTTTCGACACGATTTGCCTATGAGTGGTGCCTGAAGACCAAATGTCAAGAGGTTTGATCACACAGTATATTCCCAGTATGACGTGAAAGGCTTGATTGCCATGGAGTGCCTGGATAGTGCATTGGATATAAATAAGGACAATTAGGTCAGAATACAATTTGCAGATAGTCTACCCCAGGGGTAATGGAATCTTGTCATTTTCAGGAAACAAAAAGAAATTAATTAAATTTGTCACAGTGACAGTTCTGACTCTGATTAAAAATCTTGGGACAACTAAACGCTTGCTAATTTAATTTCTGAAAATGAAAAGCAAGGACACTAATATAAGCTGCCAGCAGTTTAGCTGGAAGTTACATTTAGAGGAGGGTGTGCCTGCTGTACATATGACTGTTAGCTAATGAATACTTCTGTGGCATTACTTTGTTGATAAGAACTAATATGTGATGCAATTTTTACTGCCTTCACAATACACTAAACATAGTTTTCCTCCAAGTTTTAGTATCTGTGTGTAGGGTTGCATAGTATTGAAAGAAAACACATTGTGAAATATTTACGATAAATATTGTGATATTTATAAGCCAGAAAAGAGCTGAACATTTACCCAAAATAACACATAGCCAAATAGAACATACCATTATCTACCCATACAGTGTGTTAAATATGTTGTGTTGCCGCCAATTGTGTAAACAGACACAAAAGAGTGCCAACGAATTACTTGCTTTTGATCATTATCGTCTGTTTAGAAATTATTTCCATACAATGGAAGACGATTGTCTTTCGGTGACCATTTCTTGTTTATGTTTTTCCTCATCACTCATTTTTGTTAAATTTCTCAGTAATGCACCTCACTGGACCTTTATCAATATGCATACTTGACCATTCTTGTGTTTTTGCATACCCGTTTCACGTCATGTTCCATTGCTGAAGTGTAGCTCCAGTACTCAGGAACAGAGGTGCAGAGGCACTGTGTGAATTTCCTCTGGTTACTCGTGGCCATCTGCAGTCGAAAATACATGCAGTTTGGTTGTCATAGCATCTCTAAACTGAATACAGTGTGTGCCTGCTGCAGTAAACTTACAACTTACCCCTAACCCTCGGCACCGGTGCCCTGAATCCTCCTGAGATTAGTTCCAGGCTGCTAACAGATACACATATATGGGGAGAGGATGGTGGGACATTCTGAAAAATGTAACAAATACTACGGAGGTTTGAAAGAAAAAGTATGTAATTATACTAACAAAAAACAGTCCAGGCAGTCACTGCAACTTTTTGTTCAGGTCTAGCTTGTTCGTTGTTTAGGGTTTGTTTACTTTCTGATTGCACGGCCTGATCATTGCTGAAAATTGCTGAGTATCTCTCTGCGGAGCTCAGGAACAGTGAAGCTGAGCAAGCCATTGGCTGCATATTTTGCTCAGAGCAGGTTTGCACGTCTTAGGCGTACAGCAGCACTGACACTGTTCTGCTCCATATGACAGGCATTCGACACTGTTCCTCATTAGCTTAAAACCCCTGCATCCTGAATCAGGCAGATTCTCATGGCTGATACTGGTTGTAGTTTAAGGCAGGTTCCAAAAAAGAATCATTTGTCGTTGTTTTATATAAAACTTAAAATGATTGAATTTCTTGCAACAAAATTCTTATGCGCACTTAATACATAAAAATACACAAGGCAGATTTCACTTCCCAGCAAGACAATGTAATAGGAAAAGTTTTTTAAAAATAAATAAATAAATAAATAAAAACAACAAGGCATTGTCCAACGAAACACCAGCAACTCATTTTATAGCCCTGAACCTTTGAACCTAATGCAATGGAATTGTTACAACAAAAATGGCAGAACTCATCTGAATCACCCCATTATGATATTTTTAGCATAAAATTTCATTTATGTTATTATCTTCCCTTCCATTTCATATGAATTGCACACTGCAGTTGGACAGCTAGGTCAACGTGTGCAGCTTAGCCAGGGGCCTGCTAAAGATTAGCCATCATTCTGAAGAGAGGCCCTCAGCAAGGAGGACACACCCGGCTCCATTAGGGACACTGCTAATAACCTCACTTCCCCCTTACGACTAGAGCAGAAAAGATGGTGAATCTCTCTATCAGGGTCGCCTTTATTTGCCTGCCTTTACATCATAATTATGCTGACAGATTAGATAGCCCCTGTCCTCTCCTTTGACATGATAAATACTGGCCGTCTTGGTCCAAGCTGCTTTCTGCTGCTCCAAGTGTCACGTGATGAGAGCGTGAACTACAAGGGCTCAGTCAGCTGCTGAGCCGTTCTGCTCAGATGGGCTTCGCACTACAGCTCTGTGTGGAATCTTGCAGGAATTGCAGAGCACAGTGTATCACGATGGTGTTGTTTCCCAACCAGAGCACACATGCATGTGCAAATGCTCACACAGGCGTGTAACCCTATAGGGAAATTCTGAGGTTAAGAAACTTTGGCAGCATTCCGGATTGACTCACAAATGGCTCTCCATATGCACATCCCTCAAATGAAAATCCAAGCCCCAGAAAGAGAAAATTGCATAGTTAGGGAAATAAGTTCAGTTACTCCTTTCTACCATGCAAGACATTTTGCTTTTATAACAGAATATAGAATTATTACTGCATAATGACTGCATCCTTACAGCGAACTGCTCTCGATCAGAAAACAATGCTCAAATTTCTTGGATTAAAATTTTATTAAAATTTAAGACAATAGACAAAAATGTAAGACAGCAGACATTTTGTAAATAAGTTTAAACATTTATGAGGTATCACTCAGCCCAAATGCTATTTTTGTGTGAATATCTATCTCAGGGGAGAGCACAGAAATGCAGTGTTTAACACGATCGCTTCGTACCTTTGGGACCGTGGCCTGATTCCCCGCGCTGGCTCTCTGTGTGTGGAGTTTACATGTTCTCCTCATTTCATCATGGGATTCCTGCAGGTAGTAGAGTTACCCCCCGCAGTTCAAAAACATGCAAAGGTGAACTGGAGATAAAAAATGTGTGTGCGAATGATGTGTGTGCCATTAAAACAGAAAGTTTCCAAAATCACTCATTCTGGGAAGGTCACATTTTTATACTTTTGCCTACTTGGCATCAGGTGGGTGTAGAAACGGAAAAACAAAAATCATTTTCAGCAGTTCATTCAGCAGCATGCTGTAGTGAATACCCGACCTGCAAGTCTCTCTGGCTGATCTTCCGGAAGCTTCATGCATGGAATACTAAACATATCTGCAACATAAGTGATCACTTTCCCCCCATCCCCCTGAAAAAAACCACACCGTACCCTTTGATCTAGCTACAGACGCAGAAGCCACCATTACAATTATATGCATTTAATAGAGAATCAATCTCTCTTTTTTTTACCAAATCTATTGAGCAATTAAATGCTACATAGATTGAAATTGTTTTTGTACAGTACTTGCAAATGTATATCACAAACCTTTATTCTTCCTTTATAGCCATTTGAAATAACAAGGGTAACCTTAACAATCACATTCCTTCCTCTTCCACATATCACTTTCGATTACTTTAAAAAGGTATTGGAGATATTCAATATTGCTAATTTACAACTAATGTTGTGTGTCCTATAGAAAAAAAAGTGTAAACAATATTGTTTCTGTAATATGATTTTCAGTATTTCAGTATGGTTATAGGCCTGGATGGGCTGGCCCCCAGTCCTGGGTTGTTCCCTGCCTCATGCCCATTACTTCTGGGATAGCCTCCGGACCCCCGGCGACCCAGTAGGATAAGCGGTTTGGAAAATGGATGGATGGATGTTCATGGGATATGATTTTCAGTATTTCAGTATGTTTATGGGGTATGATTTTCAGTATTTCAGTATGTTTATGTGGTATGATTTTCAGTATTTCAGTATGTTTATGTGGTATGATTTTCAGTATTTCAGTATGTTTATGGGATTTGATTTTCAGTATTTCAATATGTTTATGGGGTATGGTTTTCAGTATTTCAGTATGTTTATGGGGTATGGTTTTCAGTATTTCAGTATGTTTATGGGATTTGATTTTCAGTATGTTTATGGGATTTGATTTTCAGTATTTCAGTATGTTTATGGAATTTGATTTTCAGTAATGTTTCAAAGCCTATTTCTTAAGTGATACATCAGGTTCACGCTTCACTTCCTGTTATCATGCTAGTAATTAGAGATAATCGCTGTGTATTGCAATTCTGGGAATGAATGTCATTTATGGTTTTCTCTAGCTCTTGTAAGCAGCTCTTGTCTTTTTCTGAATTAATTATTTCTCAAAAACAAAACAATTCACCAAATAGAGGCAATGCATAATTTTACAGTGTAAGTGTCCATCAAACTGATTCAGTTACACAGTGTAATAGAGTACATACACAAATACTATAAACACAGACAACCCTACATTCTACTGAATTGTATGTAATATTTAGCACCTTTCTTTAGTTATTAGACTTCATCCAAGCTATTAAAAAAACAGCTTAACATCTTTAAAATGCACCGTAGAAGAGGTAAATGCTGATACATATGATGTGACATAGTAAATCTTAATGTTAATATTACACACACACACACACACACACACACACAAACTCACCCACACACACATTCACACACACACACACACACATTCACACACACACTCACACACACACACACACACACTCACACACACACACATACACACACACACATTCACACTCACACACACACACACACACACACACTCACACACACACTCACACAAAGCCCTTAAGAATTTCAAGTATAATGGATTCTGTGAGCTTTACATTCTCTGGAATGAAAGGACTCACATAATGAAATAGGGCACAACTGACTCATTAGTCTGCGCTGCACATAGATGAGCACATTAACGCACAAACTAATTAAGGGTCTTTAAATTAGATCTTTGACTTTAAAACTAATAAAAGTAACAGAATACAGAATGAAGCAGGCAGGAAACCAGATAAATTAACTGCTACATCCAGACCAATCTGATGCAGAGACCCTATAATGTTTATGTTTCCTTGCTGCTGGAAGGGATCTGAAAAATCTCACTTAAAATCCACAATCAATTAGTGTAGTTACTTGGACTGACTGTGCAACAGGAAAAAAAGGTTCCCATTTCAAAAGGCAGAACATTGGGTATCTTCATGGTAACAGCTGTTTTCCCCCAACAGTTACCCACTAATTATATCTGAGACTTTTTCGGTGCCGTTTTCAAACCCAATTATGCCGTCTGAAAAACCAACACTGCGTAGGAGTCTATA
Organism: Isichthys henryi; assembly: GCA_026776945.1. Lineage (NCBI taxonomy): Eukaryota > Metazoa > Chordata > Actinopteri > Osteoglossiformes > Mormyridae > Isichthys > Isichthys henryi. The sequence goes on from JAODJX010000037.1 coordinate 24,781,596, forward strand.
AATTAAACATGATACATTTAACAGCTCACCTTCATTTCAGAAATAAATTTTTAATCAAGAGATGCTTAATATTTTTACACTTTGTTCTCGTAGGTTATTTTTTAACATCTGACCTTTTGAATGTTGCGACTTTGCACTGTGTTGTCCTGGAGGTTGGCATTTGATTTGATTATGTGTGGTACGTACAATACACCTACAAATATGTCAGACACAGTAGATTTGTTAAATTAATAAAGATTTTACTAAGAGCTTAGTCATAAAAATGTTTAAATAGGAGGAAGCTCAGTAGGTTACATGAAAATGACTACGGAGCGGAAACGGGAGACATTAGACAGGGATAATGGAACATTGTTGGATTTTCCCCTTTACAAAACTGACGAAATTACAGCAGATATTACAACAATTCAAACAGCAGGAATCCTAAGTGCAGACACTGGTTACCAACTAACAGCTTTTGCTAGCTATGTAGAAGTCTGACTGTGTTTTGTAGGAGAAAACCAAGCTTACTCTCAAAACTTTTGTAGAGAAAGATGTTTTGCAGATTTTTTTAGAACCAATAACCTTTACGATTACTTTTGTTGAACTCCAGATTACAATGGATTTTAAAAATCAAAATAATGACATTTAGAATAATGGATTTGATGGAGTAAAAGACACACCCTAAGGTGAACAATAATGACTTTCTTGTATTCTTCATCACAAAGACTCAGAAATTCAGTTTTGTCCAAGTGTCCCTTTGGTTTGAAAATTAATTTTCTTTAGATTTAATTTGAATTTTTGGTCTTCTTTCACTAATTCTCTGAAACACTTTTACAGTGATGCTCATGCAATTCAGGCTTCGTAAGTGTTCTTACTGGACTTTTATTTGTTGACAAGGGCTCAGTAGTCATACTTAACATAAGGCATTTATTTTAATTCCAAAGATCAAAATCTCCTCAAAATATTCTAATTGAATAAGTCACGTTGAGGGCAAGGATGGAGGCAAAGGCAGGCGTGGGGAAAACCAAAAGGGACTTTATTAAAGAAAACTACACTACAGGCAGGGCAAAATAAACGGACCACAAGGGCTCAAAACAGGGTAGGGAGGATCAGTGAAGAACTCAGGACACTGGGGACACTGGGGAGGACATGCAGGCAGCAACATCAATGACTGGACTGGGGATCGCAGGATCAAAGGACACATGAGGGCACATGAGGGATCAGACGAGATGCACCTGGGGTGATCCACACGAGGCCTGTAATCTCAGGTAAGATTAAACAAGGAACGGGTGTGGCTCGTTAGAGTCACATGAGGGAGAGAACAAACGGGTAGGGATGCAGGGCATGACAGAAAATATGATACATACAAATATGAAAATATGATGTATAGAGGCTTCCTGGTCTTGCCTTACCCGCTCAACTCCCAGGCACCAACAGTATACGCAACAGAATAGAGTATTAGAGGCGTCCTGGTCTTGCCTTGCCCACTCAGCAATCTAGACATCTACAGTATTCACAACAGGATAGAGTATTAGAGGCAGCCTGGTCTTGCCTTGCCCACTCAGCAATCTAGACATCTACAGTATTCACAACAGGATAGAGTATTAGAGGCAGCCTG
>JAODJX010000037.1:24827188-24840346 GCA_026776945.1 Isichthys henryi
ACACCTACGGGCAATTTAGCAACTCCAGTTAGCCTCAGCATGTTTTTGGACTGTGGGGGGAAACCGGAGTACCCGGAAGAAACCCTACGACGACATGGGGAGAACATGCAAACTCCACACACATGTGGCCCAGGCGGAGACTCGACCACCACCATGCCGCCCCTTACCAAATGACAAATCAATCAAATTATTATTTCCTTTGACATCATTCACCAAGTGCTCTTCTATTTCCTGTAGAACGTGAGGCCATGGTCTTACTCACTAAACAGGAAGGCAGGGCTGGCAGCAACACCATCCCTTACTGCTGCTCATTCTGTGGTATGGAAAAGCACCAGGAAAGCATATGACAATATCCACAGCAAAATCTGCACAAAAAGCAGCTCCCTGACATGCATTGCCGGGGCAGTAAGGACACCCTGGGGAGCACGTTCAGTGCAGACAATATGGAGACAAGCTCTGCAGGTGAATAATTTCATTCTAGAAGAAGATATCACTCCGGAAAGAGCAGTGAGCTCCTCCGGGGTCACCCCAAAGTAGCATCAAACTCCGCTAGTGAAGAAAAAGACTGGGATGTGACATACATAAGGAGTCTCAGTATGTAGCCAACTGTGCTTCCTTCCTAACTACTATATCTTAATAAATGATACAGACCAAAACTTCTGCTGACACCATTACTGTAATAAGAGACCAGTTTTACCTCAGAAAACATTATAGAACAATTCTTTAAGCCATATCACATTTCATCGTTCATAAGACATTACATGAGGGATTTTTTTGCACGGAAATCCAGTTCACGGCTTGCAATCTTTGGTGTCTGGCCGATTTGAGTTTGTTCCTGACCATTTTCACCATTACAGAGTACTCGTGAAGAAGTTGAAGCCATACAATTTATATTGCTTTTCCATCTCAATGGCAAGAATAATAAGACATCTCCATGCAAATCTGTCATAACTTTAGCCTTCACTGATTGGACGTCAAGCTGACACGGTATTTAGTGTTACAAGAGTATTTATTGTTCTCATTAAAAGGGACTGCAATTAAACCCAGTTTCTATAAACAGTGCTTCTGCACTACCTTGTAATGGCTTCTAATGATTTTTATTTCAGAAAAACAAATCTAAATCACAAACTTGTAGTTACCCAGTTGTCTAGGATGCCCTGCCTTTAACATGTCAAATGTAAATCAAACTGATTAATACATATCATTATGCTCAGACCAGTGTTTGTGTAAACAGGGACTTATTAAAATTCAGCTTTATTGTTACACACGCTTCTCATTGTTGTTACATGTGATTTTATTAGGACGAGGGCAAATGGAAGAATCAAGATGCTGAGACGTGGTCAGGGTCACGGAGCGCAAGGTTATCCTCAGACTCAGGGCCAGCTCTGTGGACACAGTGGAAGGCAGAGATCACGTCAGGGTCAAGGACATCCGTTGCTAGAACCGAAGCTCATTCCTCAAGGCTATAACCTTCCCAATCCACTAGCTATTGTAGCTTCCCTCACCAACGCCTAGAATTAAGAAAACCATGAATAGCAGAGGCCTTGCCGTCATTTAACCCTCTGGGGTCTAGGAGGAGGGAACACACTTTCACTGACTGGGGCATGTCACACGTTTCTTTCAATATCATAAACTTAATTCATGGCAAATAAATGATTTCTTATTTATTTGTTTTGGCATTAAACGCATCTTAATCTTAGTGTACTTTGTAAATATGTGAGATTTATGTGAAGTTTGTAATTTGACATCAAAGTATAGACATTGCAAAATGCAGTTTGGAACACTTGCAGAAACATTACAAAAGTACATAGTAAGCAATGGTGGAAGTTTGCTTTGATCCCAGATATCTGATCACCAAAGTCTTGGCTACATGAAGATGACTAAATGGTGTAGTTGCAACATTCAGTTGGATAAATAAATAAGAAAAACCAAACTCATGTCACTATTTCTGGTCTCCTTTAATTGAATATGTAGGAACTTTCATGTGTATGCATGAGCCATTCACACCTGGCTACATCCTCCCCCCCTTTTATGGCGCTGACGGGGATGTATCTGGATTGCATTTCACCATTGCATTGTTCATCTAATTACCATGCAAATGCGATCTGAATACGCGCTAATGCGGCTATTTAGAATGCGAATAGCGATCTTCAGCTGAGGGCGGCACTACACGCCGCCGATGCAGGTAAAACAAAGTAAGGTTACATGGTTTACTTTTTTGCCGATTAAATTAATTTAAAAAACTTTTGGAAAGAAGACAGATTATGGATTTAGTCAGCGCTTTTTTTTTCATGTTTCTACAATAAGATTTCAGCGAGTTATGACCTGAAATACACGAGAAAGATACGCGGCATCGCCGACGATGCCGTCGACCCCAGAGGTGGGAAGAAGTGTAAAGACCCAGGTCATGAGGATCTGTAGCCTTTGAGAGCTTAGACTGGGGTATCAGCCATCACATCTTCGACAATCGGTTGACTATGATGTTACAGTCTTTTCTTGTGATGAAAGCAGTTTGGTAATGAAGTCTAGCGCTAGATGTGACTAAGGACACTGAGGTGTAGGAAGAAGCTGCATGTGTTTCTGCCATGTTTTGGGAGCAGATTGAGCCAGGAAGGCTGAACTCCTCCATATCCTTCCTTCATCCAGGCCACCACTACCATCGGGCAAGGGGGCACATGCTGGTAGAGACCCCTGGGTTTCCTGAGCTGAGGGAGGAATGCACCCATTGTACGGTGGCTGACTAATGGGTGAAGGAAACATAGACCTTTCCAGTGGGAGAGCTCGTTGGAGCAGGCTTGTTGCTCTGAGCCTCTTGAATCGAGTCATTAAGGTCCCTGGTGACAGAACTGAGAAAACAAGAATAAAGAAAGAACGTGACATCCATCCATCCATCATCTTCTGCTTATCTGAGGTTGGGTTGCAGGGGCAGTAGTCTCAGCAGGGAATCCCAGACTTCCTCGGCCACTTCAGACAGCAACTCTGGGGGAATCCCGAGGCGATCCCAGGCCAACCGAGAGACATAGTCCCTCCAGCGTGTCCTCTGTCTTCCCCGGGGCCTCCACCAAGTGGACAATGCCCGGAACACCTCACCAGGGTGACGTCCAGGAGGCATCCTAAGTAGATGCCTGAGCCACCTGAGCCTCTCAATGTGGAGGAGCAGCGGCTCTAGTCTGAGACTCTCCCGAATGACCGAGCTCCTCCCCTAAGGGAGAGCCCAGCCACCCTGCGGAGGAAACTCATTTCGGCCGCTTGTACCTGTGATCTCGTTCTTTCGGTCACTACCCATAGCTCATCACCATAGGTGAGGGTAAGAACGTAGATCGACTGGTAAATCAAGAGCTTTGCCTTTTGGCTCAGCTCCTTCACCATGACAGACCAATGCAGCGCCCGCATTACTGCTGACGTTGCACCGATCCGCCTGATGATCTTCCGCTCCATCCTTCCCTCACTCGTGAATAAGACCCGAAGATACTTAAACTCCTCCACTTGCGGAAGGACCCCATCCCGACCCGAAGAGAGCACTCCACCCTTTTCCAGTTGAGGACCATGGTCTCAGATTTGCCGGTGCTGATTCTCATCCCAGCCGCTTCACACGCTGCTGCGAACTGCTCCAGTGAGAGCTGAAGGCCACAGTCTGATGAGGCCAACAGAACCACATCATCTGCAAAAGCAGAGACCTAACCCTGAGACCACCAAACCGGACACCCTCAACACCCTGGCTGCACCTATAAATTCTGTCCATAATAGTTCCATCCTCACCATGAACAGTATTGATGCCAAACCGCTTTCCTGCCCTGAGCTACCAGATGGGGGACCAGAATCTCCTCGAAGCTGTCCGGAAATCGTTTGCCATGGCCTCGCCAAACTCCTCCCACGCCTGAGTTTTTGCCTCAGCAACCGCCAAACCCACATCCTGCTTGGCCTGCCAATAGCTGTCAGCTACCTCCAGAGTCCCACAGGCCAAAAAGGCCCGATAGGACTCCTTCAGCTTGACGGCATCCCTCACCGTCGGTGTCCACCAGCGGGTTCCACCGCGACAGGCACCGACGACCTTACAGTCACAGCTCTGGTCAGCCGTTTCCACAATGAAGGCACGGAACATGACCCATTCGGACTCGATGTCCCCCACCTCCCCCGGGACGTGGGAGAAGTTCTGCCGCAGGTAGGAGTTGAAGCTCCTTCTGACAGGGGATTCTGCCAGACGTTACCAGCAGACCAGTACTATATGCTTGGGTCTGCTAGGTCTGACCGGCTTCCTCCCCCACCAGCAGAGCCAACCCACCACCAGGTGGTGATCAGTTGACAGCTCCTCCCCTCTCCTCACCCGAGTGTCCAATGCATGCGGCCGCAAGTCCGATGACACGACCACAAAGTCGATCATCGAACTGCGGCCTAGGGTGTCCTGGTGCCAAGTGCACATATGGACACCCTTATGCTTGAACATAGTGTTCATTATGGACAATCCATGACGGGCACAGAAGTCCAATAACAAAACACCACTCAGGTTCAGATCGGGGGTGCTGTTCCTCCCAATCACGCACCTCCAGGTCTCACTGTCATTGCCCACGTGAGCATTGAAGTCCCCCAGCAGAACAAGAGAGTCCCCGGGAGGAGCGTTCTCCAACACCCCATCCAAGTATTCTAGAATGGGTGGGTATTCTGAACTGCCGTTTAGCGCATAAGCGCAAACAACAGTCAGGACCCGTCCCCCCGCCCGAAGGCAAAGGGAGGCTACCCTCTCATCCACTGCGGTAAACCCCAATGTACAGGCGGCCAGCCAGGGGGCGATAAGTATGCCCACCCGTGCTCGGTGCCTCTCCCCGTAAGCAACTCTGGATTTGGAAGAGGGTCCAACCCCCTTGAAGGAGACTGCATCTAGAGCCCAAGCCATGTGTCGAGGTGAGCCTGACTATATCTAGTCGGAATCTCACAACCTCGCACACCAGCTCAGGCTCCTTCCCCATCAGAGAAGTCACATTACATGTCCATAGAGCTAGCTTCTGCAGCCGAGGATCAAACCGCTAAGGTCCCCATCTTTGGCCACTGTCCAACTCGCACTGCACCTGACCCCTTTGGCCCCTCCTACAGGTGGTGAGCCCATTGGAGGGGGGACCCACGTGCCTTCTTTGGGCTGTGCCCAACCAGGTCCCATGGGTGCAGGCTTGGCCACCAGGCACTCGCCATAAAGCCCCACCCCCAGGCCAGAATGTGACATGTTCTTCATTTTTTACCAGAGGTGTGAATTGGTGAGAGAGGGTGTCTACCTTGATGTTTTTCAGCCCAGGAAGATATGACACCTTGAATTCAAAGTGCGTGAAGAAGAGTACCCAATGAACTTGTCGTGAATTGAGATGTTTAGTGGACTTGAGATATTTGAGGTTCTTATGATTGGTGAATACTTCACAGGGGTAAGCAACGCATTCCAGCCAGTATCGCCACTCCTCCATTGTCAGTTTGATAGCCAACAACCCTCTGTTGCTGATGTCGTAGTTTTTCTCTGCAGGGTCAGTTTTCTGGAGAAGAACATACAGGGATGCAACTTCCCACTACCCCTGGCATTGAGAAAGCACAACCCCCACTCCCCCCACAGCAACGTGGAATTGGGTTGCTCCAGGAATGGTGAGGAGCAGAAGAGGTCTTTGAGGCATCGAAGTGCTCCCTCTGCTTCTGGGTTCTAGCAGAGAGTGGTCTGATGGCAGCCACCACACTGAATCCTCGGATTACCCGGTGATAAAAGTTGGCAAAGGCCAGAAAACGTTGGAGCTCCTTCATCCATGTGGGGGGTCCCAAATGGCCTTGACATTATCCTCATCAACACGTACACACCCAGGGTGGATCTTGTAACTAAGAGACTTGAGTGTGCTCTGGTGGAATTCAAATTTCTCACCTTTAACAAACATTTGTTATTCTCTAAGAGGCACAGCAACACCCTCTGAATGTGTGAGGCAAGTTTCTCGGGAGAAGAGGAGTACACCTGGATATTGTTGATGTAGATGATCATAAACTGATTGAATATGTCAGAGATGATGCTTCTCATGAAACCCTGAAAGCTCAAAGGGCTGTTGGGTCACCCATAAGGCATGACTAGATATTTTAACTGACCCTTACTGGTGATGAAAGATGTCTTCCATTCATCCCCAGCTCTGATACAGATCAAGTTGTAGGCACTGCTGAGATCAGGCTTGGTGAAGACTCAAGTATGGTGGAGCTATTTCAGGGCTGAGGAGATCAGAGATAAGGGCTCACAGTACTTACAGGTAATAGTGTTCAAAGTTTGATAATCTATATATGGCCAGAGACCTCTATCCTTCTTAACAAAGAAAAACCCAGAAGAGATGGGAAAGGTTGATGAGTGGATTATACCTTGCACTAGAGCCTCCTTGACATACACCTCCATAATCTCGTCCTCTGGCCTGGACAGCATAAACAACTGACCCTTCAGTAAGGATGCTTCCTCCATCAGCTCGATCACGCAGTCTGAGTCCTGGTGGGAGGCCAAATGCCTTAGCCTTATTGAAGACATCAGCAAAGTCTCAAGACTCCCCTAGAATCTGGGTTTCACCCATAGGGAGAGAACTTTGCATGGCAGGGTGATACAATCCATGAGACAACAAGCAGACCAGGATTTGATCACCTCCACACTCTAGTCCACATATGGATTGTGGAGCTCCAACCAGGGATGTCCCAGGGCGAAATTGTCTCTTACCTGGGTCCCTGCAATAAATTCAAAATCACTGCTACTTTGGTGGAGACAGCAGGGTCTGACCCAGCTGCACGAGTTCTGGCTCGAGAGCAGGGAGAGTGGGCAGGATCCGAATAGGTTTGAGGCAAGATCGGGATTGTCAGCACTCACGAACATCATTATCCAGTGCAATGGACAGTTGTTCGTACTCGTTGAAAGTCCGCATCTCACCTCGATATGCTAGCTATGCCTGGATATTGGGGTTCAAAGCATGGCGGTAGAGGACCAGGATACAAGACAGTGGACAAATATGGCACTCAAAGCATCCTGGAAATCCACAGATGAACTAAACACTGTCTCTTCTTAGTCCAGTCACCCTTTTGTGGGCTCTTCCCATCAACTAAGAGATGACAATGTAGTGCCTGGACTGCATGAGAAATGCCCAACACTGGCCTGGGCTCAGGCATGGCAATGAAAAACCCGGGAGACAGGCATCAGAATGACCTTGGGAGTGGAGAGGCAGCTCACATATCCAGCTGGAGCTGGCCGATAGCTGGTCGATCCAGCCGATCTTGGAGGTTCGCCGGCCTCACCATATTATCGGAGATGTATTCTATCATATGAACGTGCTGAGCAAACAGGTGTTTTTTTTTTTTTTTTTATTAAAACCAGGGCAAATATAAGCAGAATTCAGATGCTTAGATGTGGCTGGGGTCACGGAGTGGGATTTCAAGTAAGCCAGGGAAGTCAGTCCTACATAAGAGAAGATGGACGGGAATGGAGAGAATATAGGGATGCAGGGGAAATGGGAGCAAACAGCAACATAGCTGGCAGGTCAGGGCTACACAGGACACAAGCATGAACTACGCAGTATGACACACATGGAAGAACAATACCTCACAGGGAGTGCATGGTGGCACAGGCTTTTAAAGGGACCAACACCAGCAGTGGTTAATTCTCTGAGCGAGCTGGCATTCTCACAAGGGCGGCATGACAGACATAGAATTTATAAAACATACGTTCTAGGAAAAGTCAAAGTTTTATCATAAGAGACTAAAAGAAAGGCCAAAGCTGAAAGCAAAAGGGAGACTCTTGTCACAGGAAACAGAAGACTCTAGAGATTTATTAGTCACACATGTGCAAGGAAGGAAGCCACCACATTAATATCAGTGTTTGTCTCAATGCTATAAGATACAAGTCAACCCAAAATTAATTAGCAATAAATAATAAGAAGATGAAGAATAAGAAGTAGAATATGCAAGAATTACTATTTGCCAAGGTAGCGTTACAATTTTACAGTACATTAAAACCAATAGCTTAGGCAGTTAATATACTTTACCGTGTCAATTACGTAAATTGCGTCTGAAGTTGTTTTATACTTCAATAAATTGGAGCCTATCAGGCAATGTCTTGCCATGTGTTGCGTTGCTGCCAGGTGCAGGTATTCCCTTTAGGGGGGTGGGGAGCGGCTTTGCTCTGCTATTGCTGCTCTTCCAAATGGATGGGATCCTTCAAATATGTGACAGATAAGATCTGGAGTGTGAGCAGCTAAGGTTCAAACTTTACGTCAACTTTTCAAAGTAGAAGCGAGGGAGGCATGTTGCTATGATGAGCTGGTAATACAGGGAAAAACTATTGCTGTCAAGATGAGCGCAGAGACAAGTGTGTCAACGGGAGCCATTCTTCATGCTTCCCAGTCTCTGCAATGCTTGCTGCACCCAGTGTAATGGTGCGTTAGCCTGCTCACTGCTCCTGGTGTGGCTTCCTGTATTTATGTAGTTTAGTATCACAACAGCAGGAAAACATTCGTGAAACATCGCATTGGTGAAACATTAACAAAAAGGGCAGAAGATAATCTTCATGATTTTTGATGCATCCCTACCTGTACAAAAGTAAATTTAGTAGTGACATTTCATCATTAATATATATCCATCCATCTTACATAACTACTGAATATCTAATGGTTTACAGTGAGCCTAGGGTCTCTATCAAAGGAACACTGAGCGTGATGCCAGCCTATCGCATGGACACTGAGTAAACTCGGAAAATCATGAAGAGACCCTGCAAACTCCACCCACACCCACATGTGTGAGGCCACCACACTGACCAAATTTTAAATATGCAAAAATGAACTTGTTCACAAATGGATGTTTCATATGGGCTGGACCATCAGGTTGGCTTGTCTGGCCACCCACAACATTTTACTTTAAGAAGATCTGTCACCAGTCATTGTGCTCAAGTTTGCTGCTTCAAAATGATGGCCTGACTTTCCCTGAGCCTTGTCCCACTCCTCGTCTTAATAGGGAATTCAGACTTTATTGTAGGTTATTGTACTCCACCATGGTTTCAACTGTGTGCTAATACAAAGGCAGCATACAATGTATAACAGGTTTATTGAAAAACCAGACTAGTTCCTGAACATGTAACTCATCTGCTGCTTGAAAATCCAGGGCCAATGAGCAGTCAGAAGACTTCTTGCACAAGGGCAGATTAAACTGTAAAACTGTAAAGATTGTAAGTATTTTTTTTTTTTATAAAAAAATCTCTTTCGAGATTGGATAGGTCTGCTTTCTTAAGTTTTGTTGCCGGGGAATGAATCTTTTAATGGCTTTCAGCAGATACACATACCGATGACATAACAAAATCTGAGACACTCACACAGACACACACAACCTTCATACTGTGGACAAATTAGAGTTTGTACTATTGCTCTTGTTTCAGAAAAGTAGATTTTCTGTGGGAGGAAGAGCTGTTTCCTACACTTAGCGTACACTCAGCTCACAGCATCCATTACCGTGACGAGATGCCATCAGGCATATCGGGTCTGTCTGCCCCTCCTGGAAATCTCTGCCTTGTGCTTCTGGCCTTTCACTTGCTCTCCCACTAAACCCATTGCTCTGTTTAACATCATGTCTCCCACCATGCAATGCACACCTCACATCTCAGATTAATCATTTTTGTTTTTTTTCCTTGTATAAGATCTCTGGCATGTTCATGAAGGCAGCTAGCACTGAGCAAGCCACAACTGCATGCAAATGCAGCATACTGAGACAGAAATGAGCAAGAAGTGTAGTATACTGTATTGTTATTCAAAGGACAACAATGACTTGACCCAGTTATTTAAGTGGGAAAAAATGGGCCACACACATACTCCCCATGTTATTTAGTACAGATTATGCGAGGTGCTGGTACATTCCTGGTACTCTGAATTGCCAGTACTGCGTACCAGTGGGTACTCGCCCACATCAAGCCAGTGAGTACTCACCCACTGCAAGGACTGACTGAACAGTTAAAGGTTGATGAAAAGAAGTGCTTTGTAACATGGTCATATGTTGCAATCGCTGGTAGGCGAACAGGCAGGATGCAGGGAAGGACGAGGCTGGCAGGCGAGGATGCAGGATATGGGGATTTATTAGGAGAAACACGGCAGACAGCGACGAACTAACATGAAAGACAGATCCGGGGACAACGGACTCAGACGTGGCCTAAATACACAGAGCACAGCAGACCGATGGAAAACAATCGGGGAAGCACACATGGTCGATCAGGGAGGCGTGGCACACACGAGGGCTGGACGCGCAGGTCATGACAGCATGCTCCAGGTGAAATGTTGAACAGAACCTTGTGAGAATCATGGTGGGAGAAAGGTAGTAACTGAGGAGTGGAGATGGGCTTAACAAAAAGATGATGATGTGAGAGACAAACAAGACAAATCTCATCAAGCTCTGCACAAGGGAAACACATGGGAAAGCAATTTTTGGCTCATGAGGAGAAGAGAGGTGTAGGCTCCGGCATCAGGCTCCGGGGGTGTGGCCTGGGACCGAGAGAAAACCAGAAGCCAGCTGTATCTGGTCAGGCACCAGACAAAGGTGAAGCCAAGAAATGTCCCTGTTGGCTCGTGCCCACACTTCACAATGTTACTGAAAGCTGAGATTCAATATTCTGTCTCATGGCTAAAAACACATTTATAGTATATGTTGATGCATACAGCCGTACTGTTAATTCTTTGTTTCGTCAGATAGCTGTCACTGCTTAGCTTTGGCGATGTGTCATTTTCAATACCCAAGATCTTAAATCAATGGGTGTAGATTTGTATTATGAATATTAAATAGACACGCCTATGCAAAGCATTGACCTTCATAAGAGCTCCCTCCATCTTTAGCAGGCGTAATTTGTCAGTGATGATGTGTTTTTCAGGCAGTACTGCCATATCAAGAACGTCAATGCCATGTTTCTTAAAACTTATTCATTCAGGCTTCACACAAGGCCAACGCTGATAATTTAAAGCTGATTTTTTCTAAGTGGAGGGGGAATGAGTTAATCCCTATTAAATTCAGCCCTGAGGGCCCCTTCAAGAACATCTCTTTAGGAAATGAAGCTGGAAGATTCAGACAAAGAGCAAAATGAGTGAAGCCAGCCCTTCCACTACAGCAGTGAGTGCGTCAGATGGACCTGCGAGTTTATTGACCCGTGTGCGGTCTGCTCGGTATGGCCTGTACCGCCGCTCCCGTGGCCTCCATTTCTCCTGGCTCACGCTGGCCTTCCCGCATTACTTATTCAGCTTGTTTAGCAAGCTTCAGGAGCTCTGGCAGTCCTGGCAGGGAGGATCTATCGAGCAGAGGTATAATAGATGTAATACATCAATGAATTTCATTTGAGCAGCTTTAATTAGGCCTTCCCTGGTCAATTCATCAATTCTCTGCAGCACTGGCGGGATTGGGATAATACCAGGCTTCCTATGGAGCATGCGAATTGATGCACTTCTGCAGGCTCCTGCTACTCACGCTGCAAGGCCGGAGAGTGAAGCACTAATGCATCTTCAAGTGCTGATTATTAAGCTATGCTGCCACTGGAATATTAACCTGATAAATATTTTATGCGAGTTTTAGCGCAGGACAGCAAGTGAAGTGATGTTTAAGGCCCAGAAAAGTTGTGGGACTGAGCTGAATTAGTCACTCTGGATGAATGCTTCTGTTAATGGAATGTTTTAAACCAATTTGGTAAGGTCAAACTCATTCATGATCAAAGTGAAAAAGAAAATATTACTGACCTTTTAAACTTTACCTTTCTGGACATGAGCACCCAGGGTGATCCGATGGCCGTAGAAGTTACACTCCTGCCAGAAGGGAACTTCTGGTGAGACTCAAACCCCAAGAGGCAACTGTAGCCACAAGGACCCTTAGAGAGACTCCTAGCATCACTATCACATGCATCCATTGGTATAACTATACATATATCAGAATAATCATACAAGAAACGATGCATTAACAAAATTTTGCCAAAAAGGGTCAGCAGGTTACAGAGGTTAAGGACCTAAGCTTACGGCCAAACTGCAGGGAGCTGTAATGCAGACCCCTGAGCAAAGAACGGAATTCCTCCCTAAGGGGATTTTCCAAGCAATCTATAAATGAGGGATTAAGCTACTCCATTTGACCCTGCTTAAATAGTGTCTGTGTCAGTTTGATCGCTTTAAATAAGGTCAAGTTACTTTTCTTACAGACTGGAACTAAGTCTTTATGAAAGCCAGTTTGTAATACGGTCGAAATTTGCAAAGAGGAGTTTAAAAAGGAAATGCATTCGACAACATGTTGGTGAACAGGCCCATTCTTAGTGAAAATGCGAGTTAATGCAGAACAAAGGCACCAAGGCATTCAGCTTAGTAATAAACAGATGCAGCATTTTTTGGGGGCAAAAGGACAGAAAAGGTGTCTATTATCTCCACCATTTCGATCACGGTTGATCACAAAGATACATTAACTAATTAACTAACTACACAACTGCATATAGCCTTTGATGGGAGTACTGACCAAACAACAAATAAAGATATGTGGAATGTCATGAGCAGAGAAAAGATGATAATTAACAAGAAGTTTACACCGGTATAAACACGGTGACTTATGGTGATATTTAAGTCAAGCTTGATGAATCCTGCTCTTCATTGTGACTCACATAGCTAGTTCCTCTTCCCCAGGTGCAGACAGAGTTCTACAATCTAGATCATGGCTTGAATGTGCACTCTGTCTTTGGAAGATTGTGACCAGAGGGCCTTAGAAGCTAAATAAACTGGCCTGTTTCCATGGAGGCCGATTATGGGATTTATCCTCAGTAGTTCTCAAAAAATAAATAAATAAAACAGGGCTTCATCAAGTCTGCCTGGCACCCATGAATTATTGGCTGCTATCGGGTGGCATTGCTTCTCTGGGTGGCGCTGTGGCCTGCCTCATGGCAGCAGCTGATTTGTTAAAGAGGAAGTGGGGTGCACAGCACAGGAAGTGAAGGAAAACATCTCTGCAGGACCAGCACAGGCAAACCAAGAACAGAGGTTCACCTGGGGAACTGGACACCAAAGCTACAAAATGTATATAAATGCTATGCAATTTGCCCTAAGATGATTTGCTGCCCCGTCCTTCAGCTGCCAGAATCGGCTCCGGGCGCGGGGGGGGGGGGGGGGGGGGGGGGGGGGGGGGGGGGGGCGG
>JAODJX010000037.1:24856620-24867338 GCA_026776945.1 Isichthys henryi
ACCATTCCATACTGTGACTACGCGCTGAGTAAAAAAGTGCTTCCTTAAATCCAGTTTGAAATGTTCTCCCGCTAATTGCCACCTATGGCCACGAGTACGTGTGCATAGTGTACCATTAATTTGTGGTTTGTGTGGTAGTTGATTGAAGACTGCAGCATTAAAAGTTGCACATCAGTATGCCAGACCCGCATTCATTGAACAGCGACTTTCTGCCCTTGGCATTGAGTAAGTGTTCATCTTTGTTGACGATGTTTAATCGGGTCAGTTATACTCGATAACCATCATTTTCAGTTTCCTTATGTCTTTTTATGCGTATGGTTTAGCCATCCACCTTCCATAAATGTTTATCCAGTGTAGGGTCGTGGTGTTCACCTGGAGGCTCTTCCCAGGAAGGACAGGTAGTAGGCATGCAGGGGAACACAGTCACCCAAAAGGTGCAAGCTGACATACGCACTGCCTGCACTGCACCAGCTCACTGAACCACATGTGAACTTGGAGCCCTCTGTGAATCCATGCAACCACATGGAAGAACATGAGAACACATACAGAGCTGGGGGCCACGGATCTGCCCACTCAGCCAACGTGATTAAATCTTATGTAAATGATAAAAAAAAAAAAAAAAAAACTTTTTCATTGCTTTGCAGCGAGCCACATGGCTTCTCTGCCATGTTCTCTTATATCAATCAGATCTGACTGAGGGTGATTCCTGATCAAATGCAGCCAGGTTCCAGTGTCACCTGATCTTCATCCTAAACTTATAGCTTTACATGGTCCCAATCCATGGCAAAACCGTATCATTAATTCTTAGCTTACTGGAGATATTTTCCAGTTTTATTTTACATCCATATTTAAGAGATACTTTTTCTCCAAAGCGAGGTACATGTAAGGATCAGAGATCAGGGTTAGGCAGCGTCCCAGGAGCAGCAGGGATCAAGAGCCAACTGGTGACAGACCTCTGCCAGGTGGGGGGTTCTTGAACCTTGAGTCTTCTGCTCACAAACACGGCGTCCTACCCCACAGAATCACACAACGCCACCAAAACTGCTGTTTGAGAAAAATATGATTTCATCTGAAGCAGCCAAGAATTCTCCATTTCCGTTTATGAAACTGAGCAGTTATTGCAGCTGTATGGAAAGGCAGCGCATGCATTTAGAACAACATTTATTTCAGCTACACACATGCAATTTATTGTGCTTTTTATATCCACCGCGCAAAAACATCCACCTCTTTCTCCACCAAAAGTTCTGAACGCTTTGACAGGAGCTTAAAACGCAGCAATAAAAATATAGTCATTCAGTGGAATAATTTATGAACCGGCTGCTACTCTGCAAAGTATGCTTGATAAACAGTCGCACTGACACTGAACTGCTATCAAAACGAAGGAGACATAAAAACTGCAGCAAACAGCTCGGGCCATCATGCAATCAGTTTGAGATGACAGCTTTAGATCAGAGAGCAGGTGTCGCCAGACTGTTTCTATTACCAACAGCATATGAATTCAATTTATATAAATTCTCATAAAAAGTAAGATCTCCAAGTCCTACGTTTCTGCTGTGAGCGTCACAGGGTAATAACACAGTAAACAATGCAAAATGGCAACAAGATAACAGCGGCAAATCTCAAGGAATAAACCTAATTTACTGCTTTAAAATGCCTCTAAAATGGTTCTAAAATGCCACAGAGCCAGAAAATAATTTTTACATAAAGGTAACCTTTTATAATTTCAGTGTTTCAAGCGGTTTCCCAGCTCACTTGAGAATGACTTTTACCAGGGAGTAAGAAGCTCTTAGGAAAGTGCATGCAACAATCAAACAAAATGGGAAAAAATTAAGACCTTTAATTAACCTGTGACTGGGCCGGTTAGGGTAGACTCTCTCAGGAAGCATAGAGTGAAGAGGAGCGTCTGGAGAAGAGCCCGACAGTAGTACTCAGCACCCTGGCCTGGATGACCTCTGACATTTGCCTGCAGATGTGAGCAGACTGGAAGCACTTTGCCAAACATGGACCTGTGGATCATGACTCTTGAAGATACCCAATCAGCCTTGAGCAAATTCTGAAGGAAGCCCAGCTGTCTTCTGTACACAGAGAGCTGAGTTGATGAAGATTGAAGAGTCCTTTCATTTCTTGTCAGGGGACAGATACTGCTCTCCTCTCATACTGCTCTGTCTTCTCTCGTATTTGCTTATTGAGCAGTGGATTTATAAAGTTTCACCCCCTATTTTCTGTTCAATATTTTCAGGTGCTCTTGTTTTGCTTTTTGTGGCCTCGTCTCTCACATCTGCCCAAAACTGGAGAAGGATTGATGCTTCATTAAACACAGGCGATCTAAGAGCAGCTTGACTGACAAGCTAAGGACAGCAGTGGTCTGGCCACCTTGCGCTCCCACCATTCGCTTCACAAAGCTTGAATATACCGCCAATCCTAGAGGTACGAGAGGAGTGGAACCCTGGCAGAAGAGTTACTCACCTGAGCAATGTGAAGTATCACAAGAGGAACGAAAACAGCTATTGTCCAGGCTGCCTTTCATTTAGTCCCATATTAGTCTGTGAATCCTTAGTTCAAGGGAATATGAAGCAAACAACATTTCACCAGTATTATATAACTTAATATATGTCCATATGGGCACTGTATGGGCACATATTTTAGAAGCCCTGAATGCTACACTGTTTATTTTTCACATGGCAATACAGTGAGCATGGTGGTCAACTAGACTCTGTAAGAATAATACTGACCTGCATCACTGAAGTTGACTTTACTAAAGGCTCCTATTTTCATCGAATGCAAAGGAAAGCCACCAATCCAAGCACGGGTTTTCCTACCATCTCAATCAGACATCATGGCTTTGTAGTTGCATGTCTAGGTCACTGAGTTACATTAAGGAGCGACCCCAAACAAACAAAGCTATCTATATTCTTTGGACACAGCATGCTTGGATAAAATATCCACATTGTGGTGTTATCCCCAGCTCAATAAATACCTCCAGAGTTCCCCAGGATATGCATGGTAGCAGTAAGCCAGACAGGGGCTGAGTGTAAGCCTCTGGATTGTTAAATCAAATGCTAGCTGATCAGCTGCATATTGATTACATTCCTGCTTGCAGACATAACACCAGTCTGCATTAGGGTTACGCGTCTTTCTCTAGGGGAGGGTATTGGTCTTTGGGAGAAGGCCGATTAGCTGCATCAATTTTTAACTGGCTTTGAATGGGGGTAAAAAAATTGTAAGAGAGGATGGTGTTGGAGGGAAGCATAGATTCTGTTACAGTTAATCCTGGATGGAGCAAGACTGTGAGTTAACATTAGGCGAGGACGAAGTGTTACATATGCATCTAGAAGATGGGCAACAGTCTGGGTAAATGCACTTAGCTTGTGCTAAATGGTGTTCCTCAAGGCTACACGTCTCTCCAGCAGAAAGGCTCAGTATCTTCTGATGACTAAATAACTCAACAAGCTCAAATTTGCTTGCCTGCGGGCAACTCTTCCCCCGCGCACAGCTCTGCTCTTTGGGTGTTAGCACCAATCGGTGTGTGTTTGCGGGTTGAGGTTAACGAGCACAGCTCCTGGTGCCGTGACTCCCCAGTCACGTCCGTGGAACTGAAGAACAGCCGACACCATAATGACTCCTACAGATGAAATCAGAGGGAGAGGCTTTCCGTGTGAGAGGATACCATGCTGGACCATCATTTTTCTGCTACTTTTATTAAAGTTAATTAAGTTTGATGCTTAAAGATTTAAATGCATACGGTTCCAAAGGTTTTAATCAACTGGAAGCTGTATATATAAGAAAAGTAAAACTATACGGAAAAACTCCAACTGAAAACAAATATACCAGCATGGGAACCTGTATCATATTTGCAAGTATTAACAGTTCTGACCATGCTTACCAGGGATGGGTTAACAACAGTAACTACAAGCGTGCTGGGAGTATACAGAAGGAGATCATTTACAATGTAATGAGTACATGGCGTACAGTAATGTATCCATGGCGATACAGTAGATGCTACAGTTACGACTGGAGGTGGAGAAGTCTTACATTATTACAGGGCACAATTCTGTACGTTCAGAGAAAAGGTTATTTTACCCCCTGAGAAGAAACGTTTATAGCTGAACATTATATTATATATAAATAATTGCAATATCATATTCCTAAATTCAATATGGAAATATATGTTAAATATGACATCATATCTTAGCGCAGTCCTATTTTATACAAGTGACCAAAAAACTCTCCCTCCATAGCCACAGCCATCCACATGTGCTTCCAGGCTTCCAGCACATTTGATTCAAATACTCATGGGCTCTGCACATGATCATCACAAACTCCATAACATCTTTTCGTCATTACTTAACCCCACTAACTCCTCCCGCATCTTCCTCCTTGATCCTGAAGAAACCCACACTGAATCCCTCAGACATCAGCAACTACTGACCGATTTCACTTCTCTCTATTCTTTAAAAAATCCTTGAGCATACAATCAGCTGTCTCTCTATCTCTCTCAGAACAACCTTCATGCCCTCTGGGTTGTCACTGAGAAACTACATGCTACCAGGGCATCTGTCCTCATCCTCCATGGCCTTTCAGCACCATTTGACACAGTCAACCCCAAGACTCTCTTGTCCACCCATATGACTCTTGGAGTCCATGGCTCAGCATGGCAATGGTTTGCTTCCTACCTAGAAGGCCGGTCTTATCAAGTGACATGAAAGCATCTACATCTACTCCATGGAGACTCTCCACTGGCGTCCCTCAGGGCTCAATTCCTGGTCCACTTCTGTTCTCCCTTTATACTAGATCTCTTGGTGAGGTCATATCCTCACATGGGTTCTCTTATCACTGCTATGCAGATGACAACCTACTTATCCTTTATTTTCTTCCTTCAAACACTCAAGTCTCCACTCGGATCTCTGCATGTCTGGCAGACATCATGGATGACAGCTCATCAGCTGAAACCTAACCTCAGCAAAACTGAACTGCTATTCATTCCAGCAGATCCATCCCCACACCAGGATCTTGTGATGTCCCTGGACAACTCCAGGATTTGTCCTTTGGTTACTGCCTGTTACCTTGGTATAATCACCTCTCCTTTTTTCTCTCACATTACTAATCTTTCTTTCTCATGGCAATTTCTCCTCTTCAACATCAGAAGGGTTTGTCCATTTCTTTCTACATGGGCCACTCAGGTACTTGTTCAATGTCTTGTCACCTCGATACTAGACTACTCACTGTAACTCATTCCTAGCTGGTCTACCTCTGAGCACCATTAATCCTCTGCAATTGACCCATAATGTTGCTGCCTGAGTCGTTTTCAACCTTCCTGAGTTCTCCCACACCACACCATTGTTATGTTCAATCCACTGACTTCCTGTAGCTACCCACATCAGATTTAAAACACTGATGTTTTCCTATAAACCTAAAAATGGAACAGCACCCTCATATCTAAAAAAACTCATCTCACCCTGCATTGCACCACGTTCTCTCCAATCCTCCAGCACCGCTCGACTTGTCCTACCATCTCTCAAGGCGCAAGGAAGACATGCATCTAGACTCTTCTCTGTTTTGGCACCCATGTCATGGAATGAACTTCCCCTAGATGTCCAAACAGCTGAGTCATCGGGTGCCTTCAAACAACAATTAAAAACCTAACTTTTTCGGATTAAAAACCTAACTTGGATTAGCGCTTCCAGGATTATACACTTAAAAAAAATAAAAAAAAAGAAAACTTGTTATTGAACCAGTATTAGAATGTATTCATTGATGAGCACTTATGTAAGTTGCTCTGGGAAAGGGCATCTGCCGAATCGCGTAAATGTAAATGTACATCACCGCACAATGCACTACACCGGCCCTTAACAGTTGTACTTACATGGGTATTTTTGCCAATTAATTTATGAGCAAATTAGGGGCAAATTAAAGAGCCAGCTTGTCTAACACTATATTGTACTACTGAACTCCAGAAGTTCCAAAGGAAAACCAGCACCAAGAGGAGGAGAACATGCAGGCACAGTTTTGTTGTACTCATATAAAGATTTATAAATCAAAAAATGACCTGTATATTACATTGCTATGAGACTTGCTGTGCTTCGATGAACATGACTGTCATGCCCCGGTCATTCTGATCATCCTGTGTGCCACACACCCTCGTTCACCCCATGTAGGAATCCCTGTGCCATCAGCTGTTTCTAGTTGTGTTAATTGAGTCTGTGTATTTATGTGAGTTTCTGTGAGTGATTCCCGAATCCGGTCATTGACGTCGTTCTGTGGTCCTTAGTGTGTTTCTACTCCAAATATACCCTCTGTTCACCCGATTTCCCTGGATCCTGTGCTGCTTCCTTGCTTCGAGCCAAGACAATGACAGTAAATTTTTCTATAGTGCATAGAATTATTATTTTAAGTATTTGTGACAAAGTTCAAACAAAACTTTAACAGACAATATAAGTATATAGGTCTCTGTATGTTAGACAAGTTTCCTTAAGTCTATAATATACTGTAACTGACTTCAGTTTCTGCCAGCAGGGCTTCATTAATTTTGCTTTCATACTTCAATGCTAAAATACACACTGCACATTAAAAGGCAGCCAATGGAACCACCCAAAATGCCCTAGGATTCTGCATATAAACCTATGCTTTCTGTTTCTCAATGACCTTGTTAAGTCTGGAGCAAAACAGATGTGACATCACCAGGGCACTTGACCTTTTACAGTGGGCCATTCTGAATAGCTGTGGAATCCTAATTTCCGAGTGTAATTAACAGTCTTGCATACTTATGGATGTAGGACTTATGGACTGCCTCAGAATGACAGTGGCTTACAGGGCCAGACGAAGCGCCATTATAATGCTGCTACACTGGTAGTGTCATAAAAAACATAAAATGGCAAAACATCAGCGTGCGATCCGAGACACGGGGGAGGTGAGATTTTCAAAGAAAGGGCAAACTGTAGATGGGTACTTTTTTTAATAAAAAATGTGCACTGTAAATGTCAGCAAAAATATTTAAAAAACGGGTAAGAAACAAGACACTGAAAAGGTGTCGACTACAAAGGTAACTTTTACCCTGTTATTCTTCTGACTGATGTTTAAAGCTGAAGTTGCCCCTACACTCTTGCAGTTTGCATCTCCCCAAATTTTGTCTTTCTCTCAGGAATATAAGCACTGTTTATGACTTAATATTAATACATGTTGTGTGTCGAGTAGAAAGAATGATCCTGTCAAGCAAAACACACCTGGAAATCCATACGATGTGAAGGCGGTGAGTTTAGCAGTTAGATGGAAAATATTGATCGAGCAGCTGCCCGCCTGCCCACCAGCTGTTCAGAAGTGTCAGATCTGGCATGTTTAAGAAACACAGTCAATACAGTCATACTGAACAGTGGAAAGAGCAAAACAAAATTGGCATTTGGTTACTCTGTATTGCAACTAAGGCAGCTAGGGTACATACACCCTAGATGGGATGCCAGTCTATCACACGGCACTGGGCTGTGGTACACGCTGGGTGGGATGCCAGTCCATTGGAGGGCACAGGCTGTGGTACACCTTGGATGGGATGCCAGTCCATCATAGGGAACAGGGCTGTGGTACACCCGGGTTGGGATGCCAGTTCATTGTAGGGCACAGGGCTGTGGTACACACTGGATATGATGCCAGTCTATCATAGGGCACAGGGCTGGGTACACCCTGGATGGGATGCCAGTCCATCATAGGGCACAGGGCTCGGGTACACACTGGATGGGATGCCAGTCTATAATAGGGCAAAGGGCTGGGGTACACCCTGGATAGGATGCCAGTCCATCATAGGGCACAGGGTTGTGGTACACCCTGGATGGGATGCCAGTCTATAATAGGGCACAGGGCTTTGTACACCCTGGATGGGATGCCAGTCTATCATAGGGCACAAGGCTGGGGTACACACTGGATGGGATGCTAGTCCATCATAGGGCACAGGGCTCGGGTACACACTGGATGGGATGCCAATCTATCATAGGGCACAGGGTTGTGGTACATCCCGGACAAGATGCCAGTCTATCACTGGTAATAAATAGTTTCCACATGCTAATATTAGCTGAAAAATTAGCTAAGAAACTATGTGACTGATTTTTATAAAAATAATTATAGTAATTTAATAAATAGGGCTGTTTTAGTGGATAATTTTAGCAGATTCCTAAATGCAATGGATGAGCTGAAAGGGGCAGTTCTGATATCAATAGCTTTATTACAAGGATAAATGGCAGCTTTGTATTCTGGGCGAGACAGGAGGGAAGATCATAGTAGCTCACTGGTCATGGTCAAGGTGACGGGTCTCAGTGAGCGAAACCGTGAGAAGCCACCAGAGGAGCACCAGGTAGACACAAACAAAGGAATGTCTGCTCAGAAACCAGCAATACAAAGTGCTCTGAGGACACGTTACAGGCCCCAGTGGATCTTCCCATCACTATGCCTAGCTGATGCCCCTCTGTCACTGAGTCCTGCACAGGTACACATTTGTGAATTGTCGACATGCCGCCTTAGAGGTTCAGAGACACTCTTGTGCACGGTTTATTTTTGTTATTTTCTCCATATGCATTCCGGTTGAAACCACCAATGTTAACTGTCATTTCCCCACGTTTTGTCACTGCAAACATCCCATAACTGAAGAATTTCTCCAGCTGTCTGTGTTATGAAGCAAATTATTATTCAGTTTGATTTAGACATTTCTATACTCATGGCAGGACAACATTATCACAGTGGGATGCACTGAAAGGTTCTGCATGTAGCTATTGCTCATGTTCCTCTCCCATGCTTGCTAAAAAGATGTACTTAATGTTTGGTACAATACATAATTCATCCTTGTCAGCATCTTATTAATCCCAGGGGATGAATTATGCATATTTTAACACCAAGGTAAATATCCAAAAGTAAACATTTCTTTGAGGCCCAGTAAGTATAATGTGATCAGCTTTCCCTTGATGCAAAGATTTGATTATGGAGTAAACGAGCACATCTGGAGGGTAGCTTAATCACCCCCCCCCCCCCAATGGAATAGTCAAAACAGTCAATTAAAGCACATTAAGCTATTTCAAATAATATAATATTGATCGTCCTATCCATCGTGTTTTGCTACATAGCATAGTGTTAGATATAAACACAAAAAATCACTCATATGTCAAAGCTTACAAAGATCTTACAAAGCATCGTTACTTTAGAAAGAAATCCCTATGGATCAAAGGTGGATTTTTTTTATTTTTGCAAGCTTCATAAAACATTTCCTTTATTAATCTCAGAATGTGAACATGCAATTATGGTGTAACACGAGGGTAACTGAAGCTAGACATTATCCAGTAAATATATTCCTCTACGCGCAAAATACAATGTACCAGGCATCATGGAAATGTGAATCTGCCTGTCACAGCCACACCAAACAAGGACGTTCCTCTGAAAACACACGCGCACAAACACACACACACACAGACACACACACACACAGATTATAAAGCAGATATTTCATCAGCAGCGCTCACCGATCACCCGCTGGGGTAATACATAGCCAAATACCTCCCTTTCACAGAGTACATTACAGGCAGATTTTGCCTTATTCTGACAGCACTGGGTATCTTTGTCCCAAAACATAGACAAGACTAAAAGCAGAATTATAATAATTCAGAAAAACTTTGTATTTTGTGGAGATGAACTGCAGTTGTATTATTTTTTTAAATGGAAATACAGGAAAGATCCTTATGTTCACCATTACACACATTTATGTATTTAATATTAGCAAAAAATACAATAATAATAATAATAATTGTTACCCATATGAAATCTATGATTACAAACTGCATGCATATCTAATTTCCATTGAAGATGATTGCTTTCTTTTTCATTCTTACAGATATACAGTATCTTATTCAGATATATAACAAAGCCTCTTTTTTCTGCATGTTTGCTAGATTTTAGTTTGCTTCCTTCCTGTATTTACGTACATTCTAGTAAGGTTATATGCTTTACGTATCACTTTACATGTATGTATACAGTATGAAAATCATTCGGCACTGCTGCGAGTGCTTGGTTTGGGAAAATATGTCTGGATAGTTTTACTATTGATCTTGCTATTGTCATTATTATGACACATTATAATGCAGTTTCCCAACTCGGTCCTCAGGGACCTCCAGACAGTCCTGGCAAGGAGCTGGGAGGGAGCAAAAATGTGGACTGTGGCTGGGAGCTGGAAGGGAGCAAAAACGTGGACTGTGGCTAGGAGCTGCAAGGGAGCAAATATGTGGACTGTCAGGAGGATCGGATTGGAAAACACTGTTATAATGGAATAAAAAGGAGCGGCATGAGTTTGAATCCCACCTCCAACCTGTATGCTCTCTCCGCAAGTCACGTGGATTCCTTCTAAATTCTCAGGTTCAGTCTCTCAGTGTTAAGGCTAAATGGTGACTTCTAATTTCCTATTGTGTGTGTGTGTGTGTGTGTGTGTGTGTGTGTGTGAGCAGGTATACCTATCCTTATGGGGACACAATGTCTCCATAATGTGATAAATATCCGTTTTTTTCCCTTATAGGGATCGGTTTCCTGGTCCTCATAAGGGAAAACTCTATTTTATAAAAATCAGCGACTGCTATGAAAAAACTAAAAATGCAAAAACTCGTGTATTTTGCTTGGTTATGCTTAGGGCAGGGTGGAGGTTAAGGTTGTCATAGTTAGCGTTAGCATTTTTCCCATAGAAGTGAATGAGCGGGCCCCAT
>JAODJX010000037.1:24895021-24905233 GCA_026776945.1 Isichthys henryi
CTTTAGTATCATATAGTGAGGCATACTCCTTTAGAATGATAGAGTGAGGCCCGCTCCTTTAGTGTCATATAGTGAGGCATACTCCTTTAGTATCATATAGTGAGGCATACTCCTTTAGAATGATAGAGTGAGGCCCGCTCCTTTAGTATCATAGAGTGAGGCATACTCCTTTAGTGTCATATAGTGAGGTATACTCCTTTAGTATCATATAGTGAGGCATACTCCTTTAGTAACATGGTGATGGAGAGTGGAGTGCAGCTCGCTGGGTTAGACCTGGGTTAGATGGGACATGCAACAAACACACTCCAGGGTACCTTTTTAATACCCATACAAATGACAAACCAAGCTCCAATTCATTTCATTGTATTATAAGTAGGTTCAGTATAACTTTATAACGACACATTTTGCTAATCCTTCATTCTAACAAAATCAGATCAGCTAAGGAACTTTTCTTTGATCAGAGAAGTCTGGGTCTACAGAATGTTTCTAGTTTAACTATTAAAAGTGACCAAATTTTGCAGACATCATATTAAGTGCATGAGCTGGGTATATTGTGTGACTCCCAGTAAAAGCTGGTTTTAAAGTATCCTTTGATTATCGGTGTCAGCCTGACTACCAAGTTTTAAATATCCCTCAGAGTATCTCTTTCCTTTTCAAAGTTAATTTGCGATATAGTGCACGTAATCAGACCGACACAAGTGAGGATTTTACCTCCTTTTCACCTCAGCTTAAAGCTCCATGCAGTGGAGTCCATGAGCAGATGCTGACCAAGGTTACAAGGGATTATGGGTTATCAGACTCTGAAATTAATTCCAAAGTTTCTTCAAAGCCAAAGGTTTTCAGTGGAGTGATGAAAAATAATCAAGACAGCATTCACCTTTTGTCCACAATCAAAGTATAATTGGTTACAAAAAATGCATTTAGAGATCAGGTAACTGAATTCTTCAGAACACAGAGTCAATATGTGTGAACAGCACATCAACCACGTGTATTTTGACTGTAGGAATCATGAATTAGCTGTGAAATATTTTTTAACCTTGGTAGTACTAAATTTGTGTTAAGCAAAGTATTTGCTGCTTCCATTTTGCTTTTCTAGAAAAGCCCACCACAATCTGGAGTGCACATGTTGGACGGCTGGAGTGCACATGTAGGACGGCTGGAGTGCACATGTAGGACGGCTGGAGTGCACATCTAGGACGGCTGGAGGGCACATCTAGGACGGCTGGAGTGCAGATGTAGGACAGCTGGAGTGCACATGTAGGACGGCTGGAGTGCACATGTAGGACGATTGGGCGGCACATGTAGGACGATTAGGCGGCACATCTAGGACGGCTGGAGTGCACATGTAGGACGATTGGACGACACATCTTGGACGGCTGGAGTGCACATGTAGGACGGCTGGAATGCACATGTAGGACGGCTGGAGTGCACATGTAGGACGGCTGGAGTGCACATGTAGGACGGCTGGAGTGCACATGTAGGACGGCTGGAATGCACATGTTGGACGGCTGGAGTGCACATGTAGGACGGCTGGAGTGCACATGTAGGACGGCTGGAGTGCACGGCCGGTCTGCAGCCAGACATCATCAACATGTGAAGTAAATGTGTAAATAACTGGAAAATAGCTGAGCAGCCATGTAAGGAGCATATAAATGGTAACTTGAAGGAAAGTGCTGATGCCTTGAGATACAGAGCTGATATCATTATGAAGATTAATGGCAGTCAGCTCAAATGAGCTGAAAGGTAGTCACAGGTCCCAAAGGTTCATTTACATTCCTTTGAGCGTCTGCAAGAAATCTAATTTTAATCCACCATTGTAACAGCAATTAAAATATGTTTGTCATTTCCAGAATGTTTGTATTTGCGATGTCGTTCTAATAAGAAGACTCTAATTAGTCAGCCATCATGGCTTTTTAGAAAATACTATCGACATGAAGAAGAAATACGAAAAGAACCAGTAAAACCGTGTGTTTAATCAAACGTTCACACTGGCAAAGGTCAATAATGCAAATATTGGAGATGCTCTGACACCTAGTGGTAACCCTGAGAAGCACATGCAAAAAGTCTTTGTTCCTTAAAACGGCGTTTCTCAAACTATGGGCTGTGGACCAGTGCTGGTCCGTGAGAGGCTTCCTGCCGGTCTGCAGAGCCTCGCTTCTGCACCAATCAAAATTCAGTCAGATCAGGTCAGGCATAATAATAATAATAGTAATACCATCTATCTATCTATCCATCTATCCATCTATCTATGCGGATACGCATCCGCGGGGGGTTGGGGGTTAGGGGGCGTCGTTTATGCAGGGCCCTGCAGCCCCAAAGCCTGACATGACTGGTCCCCAGGACAAATAAGTTTGAGAAAAGCTGCCTTAAAACATGAACCTAGATCCTTCAGCCTAAGTTGCACTGTTAGCGATGCCGATGCTTTGGGGCAGAAGCTGCTCTTGAAGTTCTGGGGCTTTGGGGCTGCAAAACCTCCCAACAGATGCCAGGAGTGAGAACAGAACAGCTTGTAATTTGGGTTCAGAAACACGCTTTGTTTTTGTTCTGGTGTATATGATTTTGTATTTCCTGCGATAGATGCCTGGCCAGCCTCATAAGCCTTTTCATGGTCATCATGTCCTGGCAGCTGTGGACTTCAGGAGACACAGCAGAAGTCACAACACTCACTCACCACTGATGGATCTCCAGTCAGCAGCTTTCTCAACTTGCATATCATAGAGAAGCCGAGGTGGACAGTGAACACTGGGTCAGTCCTCATGAAATCAGGTCAAGTGCTTCACTTCCTGTGACAGTTCAGGAAATGAGTGAGATGAGCAAAGCCACTAATCTCCTCCGTGTTACTGGTGTTAAGTTTGAGGTTATTGTTGTTTCACCATTTCAGCAGCTCAATGCGGATTCATCATCACTGGTGACGAGTCCAGTTACTGTGGTACAATCAGCAGACCCAATGATGCAGTTGCTTCTGAATTTGGCCGGATAGACGGGCAATAGTGACACAATATGACAAAACAAGCCAGCTGTGTAGGCAGCATTTCTGTGTCTATTATCTTTTGAAATGTGATGGCTTAGTGTCACATACTGGAATTCAGTGATATTCATAGATCGTCATAAACTGTCTGGGCTCTTGTGTGATATTCCTGCAAAGACACATCTGAAGCGATGGCCCACAGCGCACTCCACGCAGGAAGTGCAAACACGGTGACGTCTTACAGGAATTTCTGTCTGGATACTGCTAAAATGTTACCCGAGGCTATTCGAGCTGTAGCTTCCAGTCACTAAGGGAGAGGAGTCGCTTTGCTGGGGGAGAGTGAAGTTTGAGGCAAGGTACTTAAAGCAAAAGATGAAGGTCAAACTTGTGTTTGTAATTTGCAAGACACAGGAGACGAGGCTGGCAATACAAGGATGTCAACCCATCACAGGGCACAGGGCAGGGGACACCCTGGATAGGATGCCAGTCCATCACAGGGCACAGGGCAGGGGAGACCTTGAACGAGATGCCAATCCATCACAGGGCAGAAGACACCCTGGACAGGATGCCAGTCCATCACAGGGCACAGGGCAGAAGACACCCTGGACAGGATGCCAGTCCATCACAGGACACACACATTTACATGCACAGTCACCCATAGTAGCAGTTCAGAGACACTAGTTCACCTAAGCAAATGTTTATGGAGTGCAGGAGGAATAAAAAATATCCAGAGGAAACCCACGCAAACACAGAACCTCAAACTGAAGGAACAGAGCCAGAGGCTGAACTCAAACCCCCAACCCTGGAGGTCTGAGGCAAGACTGCTTACCATTGAGCAACCATGCTAGATTCTATTCTATTCTATTCTATTCTATTCTATTCTATTCTATTCTATTCTAGTCTAAACCATACCATTCCATACCAAACCATACCATACCATACCATACCATACCATACAACATAACATACCAAACCATACCATACCATACCATACCATACCATACCATACCATACAACATAACATACCAAACCATACCATACCATACCATACCATAACATACCACACCATACCATACTATGACCTTGCTCAGGACAAGCAGAACAAAAAATCTATATGCAAATATCGTTGTTGTTCACTGAAAAATACACACATAATACACACACAATCACATAACAGTACAATTTAAACACCAGGGGACAGAAAAAATAAGGTAAAAATAAGGAAAAAGTTAAGCCATCTCTGGAAATGTCAACTAATCAAATCTAAACGTGCTTTATTTTCCAGCTATATAAGCCATATGACATCAGCAAGCTCTCGACCTGAAAATGAATGCAAAATGCTACAAAATAATGGCTAACCGAATAAAACCAATGGAAAATTGTGTTCACTATCAAACTTCTTCATCAATAAATTAATTATGCACAAACAAAGTAAGGTCAAAGTAATCAATTCAACAGACATAAATAATCAGCTAAACAAAGTAGTATTGGGCTGCCTGTTGAGGTGTCTGAAAACGTCTCTTAATAAGAAAGATTAATAAGCAATGCTTATAGTTTCACGACACAGTGAGAAATCTACCTGCCTATTGAACGTATTTGATACACTCTATCAGACATGGCTTTGAATAACAATATCCGAAAAAAACAGATGTTAGTATGACTGCTCTAGGGTGAACTGCCCTTATCCTGAAGACATCTGCAACAGAACAGGCGCTGGAGAAGCTGGCGAAGGACCTGCAGCCTCTCTTTAAATTCAACACAGGCGTACTGTACATTCTGTTCTAACCATCTGAAAATCATTCAGTAGCATCCCACATGAAAGACTGGACATCCATCCATCTTCAGGGCATGAAGGCTTGGCGCCCAGCACAGACAGCAGGGGGCACCGGGCCAGGCTGTGCATACTCAGGACAGGATGCCCAGCCATCTCAGGGCAGACACACAGCCACACAGTACAGGCAATTTAAAGACACCAAAATCCTTGTCATTAGGGGAAAATTGTATACTGAAGCATTAATTCTGCATCTATTTTTCTTGAGTAACACAATAAAACGTCCAATAGACTTATTTTATTTCCCATATCCTACATGCAGTGAGATGTGACTGAAATGCACCAGAACACATCTAGAATTCCTGCGCTCTTTCCGAGTGCTGATCCGGCAGAGCAAATCTTCACTCTCGGGTTCAAAGGCACAGCTTGGTGTGGGAGGTGTGATCCAGGCCACCTGGGCCTCCGACCTCAGACGCATCAGCCCGGAAAGTTCCCAGCGTGTGGCGTGGCTCGAAAGGGGGCCGGTGTGAAATTATGAAGACAGCAAATTACCGCTGGTGGCTGTTTGGTAAGTGTGCCCACAACTCATTTAAGTGAAACTACTTTAAGATATAAGCAGGGAGGAGAATTACTGAGCAAATTAAAATCCCTCACCATAAATCAGGGAAATAACCCAACTTACCAGTTCTATAACAATTAAAACCATTTTCCATGGTCTCTTTATTAGCAAAGCGGTTACAGTCCAATAACCCTGTTACACTTATCAATTAACGGCTTTACAAAGCACGTTTAATTATAGCATTTAAGAGAAAGGACAATGCTAATGCATTATGCTAAGTGCATAATGCACACTCATAATTCAAGTTTTAAAGTAGCCAGTTGAAAATAGTGGTAAACTCTCAGTGTTTGACTGACCCTGATTTTTTTTATACAATAAAAAAGAAAGGCTCAAATTTGTGAATGTAATTACCAGACACACAGAAAAAGCCTTGCAAAATTTATGTCAAGGCCTAGTATATAAAAAACAGTGAATTAGAGTTAAAAAACAACACAGAAGTGCCGTCTGTACTTGCTCTTACAAAAAAAAACTGGATGCAACTGTGCAAGGTGTCTTTTATGTTTTGTGCTTTTCTTTGTTGAAAGGAAAAGGCAGGAACTCGCAGCGCCTTATGTTTTATTCCAGTCGCATGGTGTAGACCTTAAGGTGAGTCTTTCCACAGAAACTGCTCCATCTTACTTCTTCGTCTGACCATAGTCCTTTTGACATTGCTGAGTTCTCTAAAACTTACAAGGATTTTATATTTGCTCGTGCAATATCACCTATTTTGGATTTGCTATAACTTTTATGGAAGTAATGTGACTTTTGGTAGAGCTCACATAGTGAACTGACGTGGTTAAGGGCCTTGCTATCTGGGAAGATCAGCTTTGAGAACTGCCTCGTAAAGCAGGTCACCAACCAAATGCTGGAACTCCAGCTCTACCAGAAATTTCTCTGTTTCAAACCAAGGCAACAACAGCTTCAGTCATACAGAAATGAGAGCATGTGAACTGAATATTTTATTTATTTTGACCTAGAATGAGATCTGGCCTTCATTTAGGTAACGATAGATAAATCTGATTTGCCTTAGGGTTCACAAACGTTGTCTATCTGCCATGTAAAGGCTGTGTTGCAGTGAGAGGTTTCATGCGGGGCACTGATGGTGATGTTAAGCTGAAACGTCTATCAGCATTCGGCAGACTGATGGAAGATGCGGAGGGGGGGGCACTCTGCCGCTCCTCAGAAAGCCGGCCCTGCATCCCAGCCAACAGTTACTTTGACTGAGATGTGCTCATTTAAAACTGTAAGCAGACGTATGTGCCGCTTCTGTATTTCATACAGTTAATCGTTATTTTAAAGCGGAGTCAGTTATCCAGTTATCTAACCCTAACCCTAACCCTAACCCTAGCCCTCTGTCTGGCTACATGACAGTAACAGGTTGTTTTCCTTGTCCTGGCCAAAGCTGAGGAAGCTGCTTTGGTACCATTTAAAATCTCTGCAGTGCTGTGTGTGCTACAGATGCATGTGATGCATTTTTAACATAACAGTGTCATGCACCGTCTGCCACATATGGCTGCCATCATGGGAAGGCCTGGTTCATTAATGATCCGCACATCAGAGTGAAAATCCATGGAAAAGGATTAAAGCCAAGCAGGCAAACAGAGCAGAGGTTAGGGTCCAAATGCAAAGAGGAGAAGAGGAAGAGGACAGAAGAGTCAGTCACGGCACCAGTAGCGTGTAACGGCAGCCATGTGGTGTCCTAGGCCAGCTACAGAAGTATGGGAGAGGGGGGTTGGCAACAAAAAATAACTGTTGACAAGGACTTTGCTGCTCGTTTTTGCTAAGTTGGGGCCCACTGGGTAGCTGGCTGTCATGCCCTCACCACTGACAGCAACACAAAACAACACACAACATTTCAAAGAGAGGGAGGGGCT
Organism: Isichthys henryi; assembly: GCA_026776945.1. Lineage (NCBI taxonomy): Eukaryota > Metazoa > Chordata > Actinopteri > Osteoglossiformes > Mormyridae > Isichthys > Isichthys henryi. The sequence goes on from JAODJX010000037.1 coordinate 24,902,233, forward strand.
GTATGAGCTGACTAATTAGAGACAGGTGATTCCAATATTCAGGGGTGCGAGGAAACTGGGCTGGATGTAGTGTAATTACTGGTCTGGATGTCACACCTGGATTCAAACACAGGTTTTGGCAAATGTCTTGTGATGAACTGTTCACACAGACTTGTAACATATACAGCCCCAGTCAAAAGTTCGGACAGACCTACAAAGGAAAGTGATACTGTCATGTCACATGACCTGGCCACCTGACCTAAACACAGTAATAATGGTTTTGGAGGAGTCTGACCAGAGACTGAAGGAAAAGCGGCCAGTAACTGCTCAACATATGTGGGACCTCCTTAACACAGGTGGAAAAGCATCCCAGGAGACTCTCTGTGGGTAGGTGTGCCGAAACTGAAGACTGGTACTGTATATAGCCCCATTACTGTTACTACACTCTCTGTGGGTAGGTGTGCCCAAACATGCAGGATTTCATACCAGCTAACTTTTCTATTAAATACGCTTGCTGTCCTGATTCAGAATTCTTGCACAGGTACACTATGTCTTATTGACTACAAGCTATCGGCCAGTCAGACTAATCTTATTCAGTTTAAAATGTATTTTCTCATATTTAAAAAGTCGAACTTTCTCTGTCGCTTATGTTAATTTATGGCTTCATAAAAATGAATAAACTAGTAATTGCTTTGCTAGAGATTAATTGATCAGTTTCTTAATTGATCCTGGCAAAGAAACGGAAGACCTAGTTGCTATTGTATTTTGTAAATTTTATAAAAAAAAAAAAATATTGAAAATAGACGAAATAGACAAAATGATCGTTGAATTTCTTCATAATCACATATCTTGATTTCTAAAGCCAGACCATTTCTCCTGTAATATGGAAATGACATCCCACTAAATTATACCCAAAGCAGTACAGGATCGTGCCGTTTTAAGGGGCAGCAAAAAGATTACATTATATGTGTGTATAATGTGTACAATAAGTAGATACATGTGCTACATTAAAAAGGTGAATTTATTTAACTGAGGCGCAACTTCTTATGCCACCTTAACTAGCAGAGAGGAGTTCTGTCATGGGGAATTACTTTTTGCAAAGAATGAACTGGTTTTGATTGCGAAATCGTTACTTTAAAGTATTATAAAATACATTAAAATGTATGTTATACTATATTATGCGCTGCTTAGCTCTGGGTTTCATACCCATGTGAAACTGCACATCGCCGGTTTAAAACACGCGTTTCCCCGCAGAAATCTTGTGGTTTCTCGGCATGATCGACTGCCAGCTGCAGCGGGGCAAATGCAGCTCCGTGCGTCGCCTTCAGACGGAAAGCCGCAGCGTCGCAGATGGGAGGACAGCCCCATCCTATAAGCTTCATAAGCCCAGTAACATATGACTGACCCGCCAAGCGGAACGGGATGGAAATAAACCGTTATGGAAATGAATGGACACAGGCTGCGCAGACGAGCCCAGCTCTTCCGTGCAAGCGCTCGCAATTACTGGAGAGCGACACGACTGAAACGTTTTAAACAGTGATAAACGCCGACCTTCGTCTATACGTATACACCCATGCCGTGTGTTGTTTTAATGGGGCTATTTGCATATATTTCATTAACGAGTAAATAATTGCATCTCGCGTCTGAATGCTACTGTCTACATGTTCAAGCTGCTCCCGTTAAAACATTCCTGTGGTGTAAAATGTCTTCAGCTAATGTTGAATAAAATTTTAAAGTCTTTATACAATTTTGTACAGCACCATGTTTGTAACATACTAGGCTCCACGTGGTGTGTACCAAGTAAGTGCCTGAGGCTAATAAACCAGAGATAACTCCAATCACTTCAGGCAGAGACGTTGCTATGGTAGTGAATCATGTTAACTCTAATGCATTATTTATATAGATAAATGTAATGCCATTGTTCATTTCTACTTCTCTATAGTGGAAGAATATAAACATAATCATGTCATTCTGTTATTATCAGGGAATTTCCTTAGTTTGCAGATGCTAATGGAAATAAGATATTCGTATCTCAGCCATTACTTGGTTCCATAAAAGCATATCCATCCATCCGTCATCCATCCATCCGTCATCCATCCATCTGTCATCCATCCACCCATCCATCTGTCTGTCATCCATCCATCCTTCATCCATCCATCTGTCATCCATCCACCCATCCATCTGTCTGTCATCCATCCATCCTTCATCCATCCATCCACACATCCATCCATCTCCTATTACTGCTTATCCAGCACCAGGTTTAGGTGACAAATATTTGCAACCACTCTCAAATGTGCAAAACATAATTATCCATCCATTTTCTGTACCCACTCGACCTATGCAGGGTCACGGGGATCCAAATCCTTTACTGGAACCTGCAGATGCAAGGCTGGGAACAACCGAGGACTGGGTGCCAACCAATCGCAGCACACCCACAAATAACAGCAACAACAACAATAGCAATCACACCCATTTCCTATTAAAGGTGCAGCTGCACTAACAGTGCTATTGGTTGAGGTAAAACTCTGACAGCTCTGATATCTCAATATCCTTTAGCAAACAGCAATACAGGGAAGGTTCAGAATAGCACAGCCCATTTGATGAAGGCACCACAAAAAGCAGATATATGCTGTTTAACTTGGCTGGTGAGGGAATATCTGAGGGATTATGCATTTCTTTCCTCGTTAATAAAACCCTTTTTGATCAAAGAGACAGGAGAGGAACAGATATTACTTTTCTTTATCCTGAATTGCATTGTGCAGAGCTCTGCTTCACCACACTGACCAGCATAAAAACACCTACACATGCATTACTCTGCTTCACCACACTGACCAGCATAAACACACCTACACATGCATTACTCTGCTTCACCACACTGACCAGCATAAACACACCTACACATGCATTACTCTGCTTCACCACACTGACCAGCATAAACACACCTACACATGCATTACTCTGCTTCACCACACTGACCAGCATAAACACACCTACACATGCATTACTCTGCTTCACCACACTG
>JAODJX010000037.1:24935401-24947930 GCA_026776945.1 Isichthys henryi
ACATGGACTGCCGGTCTGGGACCTGGGCGGGAGCAAAAACATGGACTGCCGGTCTGGGACCTGGGCGGGAGCAAAAACATGGACTGCCGGTCTGGGACCTGGGCGGGAGCAAAAAGCCTATTTTTTTATATACACAGAGGAGGGCATAACTGACACATGGCTGCTACTGCTAGAATTAATGAGCAACAATACCATGCGTTAAGTTAAAGAATTCACATCTCTTAGGATATTTAAGATAGTGAATTAACATTGGAAAAGGAGACCTGGCCGATCTATACTTATCTGAAATCACTTATACTGGTTTGGAGAATTTCAGCGTCTTCCTCTGAAGCTTAAAAGTAAATCAGCCGATAATCACTGAGCCCATAAAAGTCAACTCAATTAATTAACATTGATTTGCAAGAACCCCAGTAATTGAACTTAATCTGCAAAGCATGGGCAGTCTGTCCTCATTATAAACCATTTCATACTGCGTGTGTTTGTTGCTATGGCAACCTTGTTTGTAAAAACAGAACACCTAAATGTTTTAAATATACCCCATCATAAGTCTGCCAATAACCAAGTTTTTCACTTGCTTTTCAATAAATGTTATATTCTGTGTGTTGGTGGTGGGGGGGGGGTATTTTTATATATATTATAACCAAATGTCCCCACAACGTGAAAATTTTGATGTTGGATATTCTGATGTACGTTCCATTCTTTTCGTTCCCGCAAGGAGAGACTAAATGTTATAAAAAAATATGTGACTTCAATGGAAAACCTATATACTTCTATATTATTTACTGCAATGTAGATGACATAGTTGTGCCGTATATATTTTTGTCAATCGGAAAGCAAATGCAATCAATGTAAACGCCAACTTTGATTTAGTCAGCTGAAACAGGTGTTAAATTATGTGCTTTTGTCAGCTATAATGTATTATCTGTTCATATTATTAGTTAAATTGTGACGTGTAATGTGCTAAAATGACATGTCTCCATATACGGTTTATCTCGTCTTTCATGTGCGAATGTATTGTATGTAAAATGTTCTGATTCAGTGACGTTTTAGTTGAGTTTGTGTGTGAGAGTTTCTGAGGTGAGGCGCTGAGTGTTGTTACTGAATGTAAAAGCAAAGGAACAAAGAGAGAATAAAACCATCATATGTGAAGAAATACTCTGCATGATCTTTCCTTAATGTGGAAGACGGAGCTGAAAACTCAACAACAGGAACCAGGAGGTCTGTAACAGCCAGGGTAAACAAGAAGAGCAAAACAGGAAAGCCGTGACTTTGCCGGATGATGTTACGATGCGCTGCACGTAACGTGACATTTAGTTTCTCACCATTAGATGGCGGTAAAAGAACACGTGTTTCGCGACACAAAGCCGGAAAGAGGATACAGCGCCTGCCAGTATTGCGTGGCCTCTTTTTATTCAACCTGTATTTATATCTTGATCTCTTATTGAACAAGCAGCTGCAGAAAATTGATGCATAACCATACTGTCAACAGTATCTTCTAAAATGAGTTTGTCATGGCAACGTCCATGTGACTGGTGACCGAAGGGAGAACAGGAAAGTGGCACGTTCACAGGCCAGTAAAACTGTCCAGTGAAAATGCAAAATGAATCTGGATTTCAGGATAAATCATTATCATATGAAATTTGAACATTAATAAAAGGATAGTTTGCTACCTGTAGAAAAGGATGATAATAAAACAAACGTATTTTTGACATTTTTAGATTAGATTATTAGATGGTATTCTTTGGCGAATGTTACACAAATGCAGAAAACTAAGTGTATGATAAGATTATCGAATGTAACATTCTGGACTGTCGATTTTGTTGGATACACTGACCAGATTTTTCTATAAGCTATGACAGTGTAGTTTATAGCATATGTTACTGAGATATCAAGCGCTAGTGACACTCTGCTTCAGTTCAATGGTGCCATTGTTCTGCTTGTTAAAATGAAATGTTATTAAAGCTGAAAATCCGACATTCCTGGGTGAGATTCTGAAATGAGGCCTGTTGATTTACCCAAATGACACCTCAGATAATGACTATCAATATGCATGTATGTGTGTGAAACCACTGCAAGGAGACTGTACCAGTATGCATGCATGTATGTGTGTCCTGAAGAATCCTGAGACTTTTCTACAGGAGCCTGTTCCTAGTCTAAGTCTAAGCAATCTGATGGTGATGTGAGCAGAACTGAGCTGGAATCTTTCCAGTTTCCAGAGAACCTGTATGTAGGCGACTGAATGATCTCTTCCACTGTAGCCCAGACTCTATGAAAAGGCCATTCTCAGAAAAACTCCAGTTTGCACGAGTGTTAATGGACAAAGCATTTGAAGCAACAAACAGAGACATCTTTTTTATAATCTTTTTTTCAGATTGTTGTAGTTGAAAATTCTGCTGAATCATCTGTCAGAAACCATGACCTGGGGCATTGATTGAGACAGAAATTAGGACACAAACTTGCCAATGTTCAGTCAACCAGCCTATGAAATTTTGATTAAAGTCAACAATATTGCCAATATTCTATGAATGTTATAAACCTAATGTAGGTCAAAACACTAATACAACTCAATCACCCATTCAGACAGGAGCAAATGCATTAACCTTTTATGGAAATTGACCAGCTCTCTGGTTTGACAAATACTGAAAAGCCATTCAGTCACCAAACAGCGATGAAATACACAGACATTCTAATAATGCCTGCTCTCAAAAATTCCTCCTTTGTTTAAAGTAACAATACAAACAGAGATACCATTTGTCATGTGTCTGTCCATATTTAAAAATATATTTAAAGCAAAATTAATATATAACAAAACTAACATTTCACAAGCATTCAAGGCTTCTGCGGGGCCAGCGCTTGAACAAGAGTATGGAAAATGTTGGTAACCCAAGAGCGAAAGAAAAGAACAGCTGTACACAGGACAGCAGACAAACAGGGTTCCCTCACTTTGCCTCTGTTACACTTCACAGATGTGTACGTCATGAGTTTTGCACACAAATACCTATGATACCTTCCATAGAATTTCCTTAATTCCTTAATTTAATATCTTATTAAGATTTAAGTTTGTAAATCTTAATGATTAGAAATTGCCAATTTATAAGTTGATCAATCATTAAGCTGCAACTCAAACAGAAAATGAGGGCAGCGTGCAGAGACTGGGATCAGCATCTCTATTCAGTCTTTTAATATAGTTGTGGTGTTATTTACACGTTACAGATTCATTTGTCAGCTTCCCCAGATGGTTAAGTATTCCCTGAAGCTCAGCCTGCTCTGACAGCAGTGGCATCTGAAATCACGCGGAGGCGACACAGTGGGATCACGTCCCTCGCGCTCTCATGCTGTCACGTGTGCCGCCTTTTCTGTGGGGACAAAGCCAGGCTTATGTAAAAAGAACAGAAAAAGCTTCCCCTAAAATAAAGGCTTCAGCTCCAGGTAAATTCAGCGAACAGGAAGCGGAAATAGTCTGAGATGTTATTGTCAATGACAGCGGATGCTGTCTGCGATTGGGCCAGAAGTTGCTAGTTGCAATGATCTGACAGCTTTGATTAAAGTACTCATTGGAGCATAAACATGATTTATAAGCTTTGCCATCTGTTGCCGAGGAGATGCAACTTGTATTTGTTTTGGCTGGTTCCTCATGTTCTGAATTAATGGTATTACTCTGGTGGGATGAGTCAAAGTAATTAAGTTCTTGACCTATTTTTGCTGGAGGATTGCAGGCAGATTATTGTACTGTACACTATTTAGACTAAAGGAGCCCAGTACTTTGTGAGGGGTCTAAATAACAATTTTTCAAATTCAATATTGAGATACAAGATAATTATTCTTCAAGCTCAGTTTTTAGGCTTATGCAACTGCACCCTCTATTGGTCAGGTGAAAATACTGTTTGAGAATAAGTTCAATAAAATTTAATTATATTGTAAAGTTATATATGAAGATGCTTGTCTTACCATAATATATTGAAATGACTTTCTCGTAAATGTATTTACTTTTTTCATTCATTCATTCATTCAATTTTTCACATGTATTTATCAGTGTAAGTGCCTGGTTGGTCCTCTCACCTTGTACTCCCTGAGAGAAAAGCTTAGTCACCTGGGCTTTTGGTTCATGTTTAGCATGAAGATGGGGCAAGACAAAGGTGCCACTAATCAGCCAGTTTGGAAAAGACAGCAGCCAATCATATTCACCAACGGCTTTTTTTCCCCACAGTTTTAGAATTTGAAATCCAATTCATTGGTTTGGTTGCATGCACATATACACAGGGATGTGTGGTTCCTAAGGTATAGGGGGCAGTTCAGGGTTAGACTGAGGTCAAGTATTTAACATGGTTTTGACACAAAGAAAGATAATGGCACTTTAACATAATTCCAACTGCACAACAATGTTATGTTTCCAAATGGAATTTCCAATCTAGAATGTCATATCTCAAGCAGTCACATGTAACTGGCTGTGTATCACCCATGCTAATGTAATGCGTAAAATGCAAACATGCATTTCCAGGAAATTGACATGATACAGAATTGCGTGCTGCTGCTTCATAAGAATTTCCCAGTCAAGTTATCGCTAACGGCAGGTAACAGCATGTAGCTTTGAAACAGGAATGGAAAAATACATCACAGCATAACAGAGTGCAGCACACCATCATATACATTTTAATATTTATATACACTATAATACAGTTTAAATAAATATTTAAATGTTTATATACAATTTCCTGCCATAGACATAAATAACAAGGTGTTTGGCAAACAAAGAAAACTGAAATCACAAGTTAATGTAATTTTGATTACTAATGGAATTCAGTGATCAGACAGCTGAAGTATTTCCTTTCGATTCCTTATTATAAAAGCAATGCTGCATGTCATGCAGTGAGACTTTCCGCATCAGAACATGCATTCATTTCACTGTACATCAGTGCTGCTGAATCCACTACAAGAACTCGTCAGCCTCTGCAAGTGAGCTCCCCACATTCACAGTGAAGTGGCCACTTCTGACCCCACTGAAGAGGGCGGGGCCTGGTTCTGCCGCTGCCGTTCACCAGGCTGGGTCTCTGCCTGGTGCCCATGCTGGTTGAAGCCTGGCGGCATTGTGGCAGACCTGGGGAAAGTCTGCAGCGGCACCCTGGGCCGGGAGCTGCCTGGACCATAGCCAGAGCCTCTGCAGAGAGCAGCACTTGTGTGGGGACCGGCACGGACGGGCATCTGGGAGAACGCTACTGCGTACGTGGTTCTGCAGGCCACCGTTAAATGGGTCGGCACAGCATTGTATCTGTTCTGCTGATCCGAACTGAGGGTGCTGGCAGAGTGAAAGGAACCTGAAAGGAAACAACAGATTTTGAGTCAACTGAGACCAGCTGGTGGTCATCCAGCGTGGGAAGGGGGGCCATGGCTGTAAGCAAACAGAAGAAAAACATAAAGCTTTTCTCCCTGGTTACAGTATAATGGTATTTCGTATTAGACATAAGTATTTAAAAACAGAAATAAACACATCTAATTGTATTCTTATGAACATTTAATGCAAATGCTGAGCTAATCACAAAAAGTGTTTAAAAAGTGAATGAGAACAGCTGCTAGCTAAAAGACCTGAATCCAAAGCCTACCAGTTGCCCGTGTATCGATCATGCTGGAAGTTCTCTTGCATCCATACCCACTGATGTCAGAGTCGCTGTCATTGAAGTCGCTGTCTCCTTTGCCGCTGTCCTTTACACTCATTTGGTCGGTGCCACTGTAAGCACAGCAAGATCAATTAAGCTCCACTCTGATGCATCACATTAGCTATCAGATTATTGACTTATGCTGTCAGAAATATTACCATCTGCCTCTAGGCAAAAATTGTCTGCGACCTATATAGACGAAAGCAAAACAAGTCTTCACCCAGGGCAAAACCGTTACTTATGCACAGCTCAGATTTACATGTGTTTATAAATGCAAATTTATTTTAAACGTGTAATGTTTTCTTTCCCTGTGGTGAGTCCTAGTTGACTTGTCAACATGAGTTAGGCTTTTTTTTACATGTTTTAAATATTCAACATTTGTGGAACTAAGATCCATTCATGCAATGAATTGCATTTGGACAAGCCACCAGCAGCTCTCCGCGACAGGCATATTGTAAAGGGACGTCACAACCGAAAAGGAAAAGTCGTGCAGAGCAGAACGTCACGGTTTAGAAGGAAAGTTACCGTGGTTTGCAGAAACGGACTTTACAACTTAAGTGAACAAGAGAGGTATTTATAGAGGGACTTTTTAGACGCAAAGCAAAATAGTCAACCCATTGTATGTGTCACGTGACCACCACCCACCTAATCTGCAGGCTGTCCTTATCCCCCTGCCACAAAGACGCTGGTTCAAAGCGCTTCGTGCTCATCGCAGGGAAACCCTGCAAATAATAGATTTGTTATAGCAAGCAGGCCTAACGCAACACAGTATACACTTTCACTTAGACTGAATTAATTTAGTCCTACCTTATTAGAAGGGTCCTTCCCGGTCTCCCGGCAAAAGTGGATGGAGTCACGCTGTAGAGAAGCATTTTGGCCACTGACGAGCGCATTAGGACCGTGATAAATGTCAGGATCCTCATCGCTGTGTGTCGGAAGCAGGTGCTTTTCAAAGTGTCCTTCGGTCATTCTCTTGCCATCACCCTCCCTGTCTCTTGGGTTGCGTTTGCAAGAAAGGGCGACTGTCGCGATTGCTATGATCAGCAAGACGCAACCTCCGCCAAGCATAATAATCACAACCTGCGAGGCCTCCATGTTATACCATGCGTCTTGGCTAGACTCCATGACAAGCACACTTCGCTCGTCAGCGAGCTGCATTTCGGCGACCACGAAGCGGATCGTGGCTTCGCAGGACCTGGGGGGCCTCCCGTTGTCGCTGACTGCGACCTTGATCTGCAACACGTCCCCGCAAAGAAACGACAAGCCATATTTCAATGCAATTTCTCCGGTATCTCTGTGCATCGAGAACAGGATCTGATCGTCTTCTATAAGTCGGAAGGAGAGCTCGCCATTGAACCCTTCGTCTGCATCTCTGGCCTTAACCCGAAGCGCGACGTATCCCGATGGCGCATTGACCGGTATGGGGACGTCCGCAGAATCGTTCTGCAGAACTGGATAGGTAATATACGGGGAGTTGTCGTTTTGATCTACGACTTTGATTTCAATCAAGGCGGTACTGGAGAGCTGGGGAAACCCACTGTCGCTTGCCTCGATTTTGACTTCAATTTGTTTTACAGCTTCGTAATCAAACGACCGTGCAGTATAGAGGGAGCCCGAAAGCGGGTCCACCGTAACACACGCGGAGAGCGGTGCCCCCCCGGTCACTTCCCCGTCTAGAAGTTTGTAAGTGACTTTGCTGTTGTCGTCCAGATCTGGATCACGGGCCACAACCGTAGCAATGTATGAGCCAGGAACGTTGTTTTCCATGACTGCAAGTTCATAAACCGGCTTGCTGAATAAGGGAGGGTTGTCGTTTTCGTCGCTCACTCTGATGGTGTATTGCTTCAGTGTTTTGAAAGGAGGAGAACCAAAGTCCTCTGCAACTACCGTCAGGTTGTACTCGGGAAGTCTCTCCCTGTCCAGAGCCGTGGTGGTTACGATCATGAAGGTGTCACCGTAGGCCTGCTGGAGTTTGAAGTGATCGTGCCCATGCAGGCTGATGCGCACATGGCCGTTGGGACCTGCATCTCTGTCTGAGGCGCTGATCAGAGCCACGAAACTTTCCTCTGCAGCTGCTTCTGTGATATAGGCCACTCCTTCGCTCATAGAAGTCATGGGTTTGATGCTGATCTCTGGAACGTTGTCATTGACATCGATTATCTCTACTGTGACTCTGCAAGTTGAAGGCACCGAGTTCAACCCTAAATCATAAGCCTGGATATTTAGCCCATATAACTTCCTGTTCTCGTAATCGACGGCGGCGTTTAAAGTCAGGGAACCTGAAAAGGAGTCGATTTGAAATACACGGCGTATCTCGTCTGACGTCTCTTCGGCAAAACCGTACACGACTTGGCCATTAATCCCGGCATCTGGGTCAGAAGCGCGCAACTTGAGCAGAAGGAAGCCCAGGGGCTCGTCCTCATTAAGCTCCACTTTGAGAGAACTGTGCTCGAAGGTCGGACTGTTGTCATTGAAGTCCAGCACTTTTACATAAACTGTCATCGATCCCGTCCTGGGTGGTTTCCCACCATCCACAGCTGTCAGTTCAATTGTATAGAAATCGTCCGCTTCCCTGTCCAGTTCTTTCAACAAAATAAGTTCGGCGTACTTTAGTCCGTCCTCTTCTCGCACTTCAACGCCGAAGTGACTGCTGAAGGAGATCTGGTAGCTTTGAATGTAGTTAATGCCGACGTCCTGGTCGACCGCGACGTCCAGCGGGAACCTCGTACCCACGGCCACATTTTCTGAAATCTCCAGATAAGATTCGTTCGACGGAAAACGTGGCGAATTGTCGTTTATATCCATCACTTCGATCTCTACGTGAATCAACTGGAACCTCTCCTTGGAAAAGGTGACAATATCAAAGGCGACCAAGCACTCCAGCGACTTGGGGCAAAGCTCTTCCCGGTCAATACTTTCCCCGACCGTAAGATGTCCGTCGATCTGTCTCAGGCGGACATGGGAAAAATTTGTCTTCTGCATGAAGCGGAAACTTGTCTGCGAGTTCTGTCCCAGTTCGATCTTCAAATCCTTTGACAGGTTTCCAATTTCGGTGCCAGGAGCGTCCTCTTCGTAACTGTAGTATTTCGTAGTTGTACAATGAGTTGTACGCAGCCAAATAAAAACCAGCACACAAACAATCTGTGCCCACATCTTCCATAAAATCATGTCTGCTATCTAAGTACAATATTCCTAAAGAATAAAGCGAAAACAATGTGGACTAAATTCACCGTTTAGGCGTCCACAGGTTCTTTTTCACAAACACCGTCGTCTTTGTGTCACTATTGCTGACACTATTGCGATCCCATTGTATTTAAATAGTCGCTCATGCAAATAAGTTATTTGTTGACCAATGAACACTCGATCCGCCTGTTTCATCTCCAAATGGAGCCTATCAATTTAAAGGCCGGTTTGTTTTCCCCATATGGAATTACTTGGGTGTCCCACACAAATGGTGCGCAAATTGGGATGTTTACATGCAGTTTTCATATAGCTTCTGCGTCATATGTCACTTTGTCCCATTCTAAGTATCTAATAGGCAATTTTAAATTTCTAACATGTTATATCCACAAGATTTATTATAATAATAAAGAATGTAATTGCAAATATAATGTAATTGCACCATAACACAACTGTAAAAATCCCAAAGTTCCAAAAATTAAAAGCATATTTTGGATTTGAATGATAACCGGTATCTAGAACTGGTGACGTCACGACTTTGTAGGTGATAAAGCGCAGCATTTTGGCACTGTGCGGACTGCAGAAGGCTGGGTACTTAGTGCCATCTGGCATCTAATGTGTTTAACTTACTACAAATTGGTCTATACCTGGCTTAGACTTCGAGTCAGACGTCCCATAGACATGAAGTATGAGTCTCCCATGGTAAAAATAGTTAAGTGATATAATTCGTGTATAAAATAACCTATGGAATTTTTATACACTTGTATACAATACACCCACTTGGTTTAAACAATTTAGTTTAAAAAGCATGTCATTTATTGATATTAAATGTACTAATAACGTCGGAAGTTACAATCCTCTCGAAGTTAAATGGGCTCCTAAGAAGGACAATACTGTAATTAAGTATCTGCTTTCTTGTCTATTGCTGTAAAACGGGCAGCTACGTCGATATAAGGAGCTGCTAGCACAAGTTATTTAAAGTTTTGCGGTGCTTATTTATTACCCAGATGACTTTAGTTACATGAACTCGGTGGTATGCGATAGTTAGGCTAACACTGACGCCTATATGAGGAAATAAATAGTATGCCTTACAGATACAGTACAGATACCTCAGTGTGTTTCAGGCTCTTAGGTTTTAAGTTTGTTCATGAAGGAGACTTTCAGCACCCGAGAACTGAAACTGCCTGTTTGATTTAAACAGAATTTTCGTTTCGGAATGAATTCACTTCGTCTGGATTTTATTGCTTGTGCGACAAGAGGTTGATTAGCAAATGCGCTTGTGACCAGAAGGTAGTAGGTTCATGCAAATTTCACAAATTGAACTCCTTTGTACCATTTTGTGAAATGGGCTAATTAAACCCAAATGTATCCGTAAATCCAGAGTAAGACTTCAGCCCCAACGAGGCTACATAAAATAAACGGATGGATTTAATGGCTTGTGTATTTACTGAAGAATATTTAGCTCAGTTAATGTCCAACAGCTTAAAACTATGCTAAATTATCATGATAGTTTGCCTCCATGTGTATTATATTATATTCAATACATTCGTTTCAGAATCCATTGAAGTGCGCTATAAATTCCTTGGCAAACGCACTAAATTTCCAACAACTAGCTCTTTTCGTCTGTAGATGTGTTTGAATAGATCAGGCGAGGGGTACATTTCCGACTTCACAGGTACGGATTTACACGCTCCGGCGGGTTTTGTCCCGCTACAATGAGTGACGTTTGATCGATCATTACTCGAACCCCCCCGGGGATTTATTATTAGGCAATTGACCTGGAATCGCTGAAAAGAAACTGGCGCTGCGCTGAATTGCTTCAGTGCGGCTGATTTCAACCTGTTACCTCTAACATATGGTACCCGAGTGAGACCGAGATCCGCCGTTCAGCTTGTTTGTTGTTCCGCATGGTGGCAAGTAGAGTTCCATTTAAAAAAACCTGATCAAAGAATAATCGTACCTACATCGCCGATTCCTGTCCCCATGGTGCTATTTGGGAGTTGCATGGTGTTCACTAATATCCCCACTAATATTCTAAATCTACCGACCATTCATAAAATGAATCGTACAGCTCCGAAGAGAAATGTCACGTACTATAGCTATAAAGTAGCTATAAATATATTAAATAATATATTAAATATCATTAAAATAATCTCATTTTCTTCTGAGTTCAAAATAGCAAAAAAATATCATGGGAACATATCAAATGTGTGGAAAGTGAATAAACATATTGACAGGGAAACAGATGTCCAAAGCGACAGCAGGTTAAATGCAGGCTTTACACCAAAGCAGACGGATTCACGCAGATTTGGCATATAAATCCCGGGTTTATGACCAATTAGGGGGTCTGATGGATAATTGTTAAACAATTAGGCTAAATTGTTGAGTTGTTTGTCACTAAAAGGCTTTAAGGGGTTAAAGCTCATCTTCATAAAATGAAACCAAAGGCACTCAAACTAGTCGAGGTAGCATATATTATATTTGAATTCTCTCAGACATTTTCATTAATTCTGCCATATTAATGCCATATTTTAATTGGCTTCTAATCCCCAACCTCATACGTCATTCACCTAACCCATTCGTTCATTCATTCATTCATTCATTCATTTGATAGTTCATTTATGACAGCCGTTGTTATGAATTGTATTGACGAGGTTGAAAAATATCCGTTGGTTAGTCTTGTCACCTTGGGCTGATAGTTGTTGGCCGCTTAGAGATGTGATCAAGGAAGATCGTAGCTGTGATAAAGACCTTTGTTGTGGCAGTAAGAGCGTTAGAGTCAGACAAACAAGATAAGCCATCTGCTCTGGTGTTAACTTTAAATTAAAATACCTGTTAAATGCGGGGATGTGACTGGCTCACGTTCAAATCGAGACCTGGGGGGCGCTAAAGAATGCCAGTGTTTTCACAGGGTGTCGTTTGAAGGCAAGACCACATGCGCACCAATGAACAATTAATGAACACCGATCACATACAGGAAGCGTTTTCCCAAAAACCATGTACCCCCCAATGTTCAAACCAAAGTTTCGGCGATGTGAATACCTTCTCATTTCATCCACATGTATTATTTACCCCACTATGCCAAAACATAATGGAATACAGTAATTTTGTGATATTTCCAATTTTCCTCTCTGTCTACACGTTCCTACACCCCGAGGAGCAGCTCAGTCGATTTGCTTCGCCTTTGCTGCTAACTGTGCTCCTCTAGCCGCCCAAAATGTTCCAGTAATCAGAGGTGTGTATTTCACGCCTGAGGTGACATGGGCCCAGCTGCAACAGAGAGGTGACATTTAATTTAAGCCATTTGGCTGGGAGAGGAGGCTTATCACCAACCAGGATGCACACAAATGGGGGAGCTTGCAGGCAGCAGATGAAGGGGTGAGAGAAGACCAGACCGGCCCCCCATCTCCGCAGCATTAGCACCCCTAGCAGCAGGCTCTGTGATGGTGATTGACTGGTGCTGATGGAACACAACCTTTTATTCTGTCAAATGCTTGCCTTTTGCTGAGCATAACCATAAGGCCCAAGTAGGTCAATCCGTTTGGTGAAAAAGTGATTAATGATGCAAAATTAGCTCTCAAAACCAGACACCGTCCATCCATCCATCCATCCATCCATTTACCAAACCGCTGTTCCTACTGGGTCGCAGGGGGTCCGGAGCCTATCCCGGAGGCAATGGGCACGAGGCAGGGAACAAC
>JAODJX010000037.1:24966983-24990124 GCA_026776945.1 Isichthys henryi
TGCCTTTCCTGTCGTATGTGGTGACCCCCCCCCCCCCCACCCCCTGCCCACCATGGTTTGACCTGCCCACCATGTGCTCTGGTGTTTTTTTCACCTGTCACACTTACATTAGTAACTATGACTGTGATTAATCACATTCTGCTGTTTGCTGAAGATTTCTTGTACTGCACCCAGACTGCTGATTGACAGGTGGGAGTGTAAACTGGAAAACCATCTCAAACTGCTGCAATTGACTTACTATTGCAAACATATTGGGTCATTATGAAAGTTCCAACCTTTATGTTACTTTTAATGGACATTATCCATATAGCCCTTTAAGTAGGTACAGGCAGCAGAGTGAAAAGGAAAGAGATGCACATATCATTCACTTTTCCGCACTGATCAAGCAATTTTTGAGCAGTAACAAAGGGTGCTTGGGAAAGGTGGAACAGATCAGACAGGTGAACACCCAGCAATGAGAGGCACCGCAATCCTGCCGCTGAAAATCCCCAGTCATTCCCTGGCACCTATCTGCTATTTTGGAGAAAATTGAGTAATTAAATAGCTTTTGGATGCCAGCAATGCACACTCATTAAAATGACTGTTATATATAATGGACCCTACTTGTTATTCTACTGCTACATTCTTAACTCAGGTCTCCCATTTGAATACTCAAATTCTTATTGTAGTTATGAATGCTGATTTATTAGACAATACAGATATTTATAGCACATCAGCAGCCAGGCATAAACTGAGTGTTAAAAGCCCATTTAATTTACATCAAAATCAGAAACATTCAGATAATAAAGAATCTTATTGGCCAAGTGGTTTATATTAACGCCCCAAAATACCCTTAACATAAATGCTCTCAATCTGATGGAACTAGTTCATCGATATTCACTTGCTCGTCCTTATTCCGGGTAGCGATCAGCTAATTACTACTGTAAGCAGTACAGCGATGAATGCAACGAGACATGAACATTCAGAACTAATTGGTATTCAGAAGAAGCAGAAGTTAAGGTTAAAACAAAAGACTTACAAACAGCACAGTCACCTAGTAGCAGTTATCTGTGCCAAACTGGCTTTTTGCCCAAAGGAAAAGTCCGTGGCCTGGTTGTAAAGGTGCTGCAGAACGTGCTTTGAGTCATTCATGACTCATTCTTGGCTTTTTGGGTACACATGGTGTCTGGTTGCATGAATGTATCTGATTATTCTTAATAAAGAATGGAATCTTTACCATTTTGAACACAAGTTAGTCCCAAGTGACAGAGGTAATGTGCTATATATGATAATCTGGTGTTTGTTGAGAGAAACAGACAACGATTGAAACAATGAATCCTTCGAGGCAACATTAGAAGCAGCAATCGCTGAACGTTCATGTCCCACTACTTATGCCTCATTTCATCAGAGAATAAAGACCTTTTGTTTTTTGTCATTTCTTTTCTTTGTCTGTCATCATTTTTTTCTTATCCAGAGGCACATCAGCGAGAGTCTTGATCACTGAAACATTACTGTGATCCAAAAAAAACACCATGACAGCTGAATAATTAAGTAGTTTGTTGTCTCCAGGCAGCAGATTAAGAAATATCAGTGATTTTATGAAAATCAGAGTTTTTTTTTTAGTGATAAGGATAGACAATCAGGTCATCTGTCATATTCCCAGTTATTTACATGTACATTCGCAGTACTTCCACATTCTCTCACCCAATAAAATGCAGGCAGAGGCCGACGCCCTCCCCGATGCCCTTCGCCCCATCTTGATGCCCTTCGCCCTACCCTGACGCTCTTCGGCCTACCCTGATGCCCTTTGCCCTTCCCTGACGCCCTTCGCCCTACCCTGACGCCCTTCGCCCTACCCTGACGCCCTTCGGCCTACCCTGACGCTCTTCGGCCTACCCTGATGCCCTTTGCCCTTCCCTGACGCCCTTCGCCCTACCCTGACGCCCTTCGCCCTACCCTGCCCCCAGTGTTGCACTTCCTATGACCTTATGCTTTCTTTTGTTTTCCCCTGCGCTCATAAGACGACCATCTTTTTGTACTCATTCCATTTCACGCAGCTCCTCTCCTGTCCCCGAACAAAGTCCCTACTCCTTCCTAACTTTCAACCATATAACATGGTTTTATTTTCAGTCCTGCAATGAAGCCATAAGTCTCAAGTTGCATGGTTGTAAAAACAATGCAAATGCATTGCATTCATAGGCTCATACTTCATCTTTCCTGCCATCTATAGGCAGCAAGCAAATTGGCATTTTTTGCCTACAGGTTGATCGCTTCACATTCCAGGAGCCACTTGCACAAGAGAACCTTCAGCAAGGTTGAATTGCTCCTTCAAAAACCTATAGCTACTGTATATAACTGTATGCTTGTCATAGAATTATCAAGGAAATGACTAAATGTCATTTGTACTTTATTCTTTAGCAAAGGAGTGTTTAAAAAGGTATGGCTGTATCGCTGATTATCAAATACCTACAAATCCACATTGAAGCATAACAGATGTACAAAACACGTTCCAAGGGTTTTCTTGTTTTTTTGTCATTTTGGTTACACCAGTAGAATGAAATTAAGTAGTAGCTCCTGTTAACATAAAAATAAAATATACATATGTATGGAGACTTTAAAAAATACGTAAATATCAATACAAATAAATGCAAATGTAAATCTGACAGATATGGTATTTGCTTATAAATATTGTTTTTTTTATTTAGGATTTCAAGAAGGGAAGAGTCAGCATATTGCACTTGGATGGTGGATATAACAGGATTGCTCTGAGAATGAGTGCTATAGTAAAAATGAAGTAATGCATAGTGCAAGAATGTAAAGAACAAGTAGAAAGCAATGGACAGAGTACATTTTGGGACACAACAAACTGCTGAAGAAAGGAAAGTGCGTGATGCAAAGTGCTTGACGGTTTTAATGTGCTAATCCTCCTGCAGCAGTGTCATATGCCTGGACACTGGCACTAACATGTGAAACAGATTAATCTCTCTAATATAGTACTGAAGTACATTACATAGAATTAACACCTTTGTAATCAATATTTTGCCTCCCTGGCAAATCAAGTCAGTTTATTACGGATTTCTCATGAAGATACAAACACAGCTGATTCATTATTTCAAAGTAACATGACAACTTCATGCCTGTTTGCTGTTATTAGTTGTAATAAATGGAATTTCAATAATTCTTCTTCTCTTCTTTTTTTGTCCAGACTCTCGTGGTCTCTCCAAAACACGGCAGATACCACGAGAATTAGACAAAAGTCAGTGTTATTGAAGACGCTGCTGATGGATGGAGGAGTGAGATGAGGCTCCTGAGTCTGGGTGAAATGTGGTGATGTGCTGGGGGGTGATGTGCAGGGGGCTGATGTGCTGGGGGGGTGATGTGCAGCGCAGACGGCAGCCAGGCGAACACAAAGGTAAATAAACTGGAAGCCAGGAGGGTGGCTTTCAGAGAGCATCCAGCAAGCCCATAAAGCTCCCCCTTTTTTGCTGTGTTACAGATTTATTCATGAGTGTTTAACCTTTTTGTTTTAATAGGTTGTTATTAGATTTTTTTTAGGTCTTCCAGGACTGTTGCCTGCCAGGGACCGTCTGCGACTAGCTAATGATTAGTCAGTTCAGTCTTCAGCTGAAAGAAATTATTTTTGTTCTCTACGATCTCTAAATTTTCAAAACGATTCTGTCTTCTAACTTTTATATCATTCCTGAACCCTTGGAACCCCAGGTCCAGTATAGCATGACCATGGGGGTTGGGTTGGGATAACTAACACTAATTATTTCAAAGTAATGAATTATTTAAGTTTTCGACGACAATTCAAATTAACTGTGGGTGAAGCCTATAACATGCATCTGAGACTTTCGGTAATTACGAAATATCGCAGTTAAGTGGAGTTAAATCCACCAGAATAATCTAGTCACACCGCCATTTTATATCTGTTCTGTCAAATAAAAACGTAACTCCACTGTCCACACGTATTGCAGATATTTATAATTAGCATAAGTCTTGTTTCAAGTGAATCTCTGAACTTTCCGTTAGCCTGGTTTACAGTAAGACGGTGGTTAGTAAGACATGACCAGCCCTGGCTTGGGCATCTCTATAACAGGTTTAGATTAGGAAAAGGTAGCCGAAAAACTGACCAGAGTTCACAATTCAAAGTAGGTCTGCTAATTATACTGGCAAGTAATTAGCGGATCGTGTGACTACACGCGAGTTCAGCTTGCAGTGGTAACTGGAGCTGCGCCAGATACTGAAGGAAGCGGAATTTTTAATCTAAACACCACATTAGATTAAGGATCGACGGCTTAAGATCCCCTTTTGGCCGCTCCGTCTCTTGGTAACAAAGGGACAAATCGCCTCGTTATCATACCAAAAGCACTAAGCCTTCTCGAAAGGACGTCTCATATAGAGGCAACAGCATGGCGATCATGAGAACAAATGTAGCCCCAGTGGATGAAAAAAAATGCAAATACGCTGCACATAAAATGCACAACTCGTGTGCAGAAGGCAAGACTGACATAGCGGTCGTGTGAGGGAATGGACGAACCAAGGGCTGGTTACAAAAGGCAGATCGGTGGGAGAAAGTCTGTCTAGCATCCTAACGAGATCCTAAAAGCACGAAATCTCACACAAGTAAAATAATCCACCCAACCGAGATCCATTCATCCATTTATTTATTTATTGGCTGAAAGACGCCGGTGCGCCACCAGTGTGCACTGTGATCGTATTTTGGGGCACATTATGAACTCAGAAACGTAGACTTTGCATGGGAACATTAATGCAAGTTCACTGGAGAATGTCAACACGAACAATCCAGTTACCGTACGCATTATCAAGATGTTCTCTATTTTCAACGCATTATCCTGCTGCAAGTTTAAATATACGCATTCTATAAAAAGATTTTATTAAATCTGCCCATTTAATCGCTAAATCGGTTATTTTTGGAAACTCAAATAATCAAAATGAAATCAAATAATCATTGTGTAGTTCTCTCAGGAAGTCTCCGAAAACAGGTTAGTTGTATAGACTACAATGAGCTATATATATATATATATATATATATATATATTGCTAATGAAATGTATAGACAGATGGTTTCATTGCCTTTGGTTCGTCTCGAATGTTTTGTCCCTTTGCTGGATGGCAAGTGCTGCTTTTCAAAGCTCTGGAGTAGACAATGCGAGGAAATCCCCTAAACGACCGTGACAGCCTTGGTCAGTCGCTAAATATATTCTAATACGAGTCGAAAATCCTGTACCATTTAGCGCCTGTCATCGTCTAAGTCAAAGAACCGTGGCAGTGATCGGTACTAAATGAAATGGGTCAATAGATACATGTGGCGCTCAGTCATTATACTCAGGGTATGCGCAGATCTCAATCAAAACGACTGGAAGTTCCTCTCCCAGTAGGCTGGATATAATACAGACGTCGTCTCCAAAGCAATACCCGGCAACGCTATTATATCTCGACTGCTAACGAGGCATTCATCACTCTTTGATATAATCTGATTATAGAAATTCGTCGAAATCTCCCGGTGTTTACGATAAATCCTATTTGAGACGGTTTTTCTTCACCTGCTGGCAGGCAATGTTGGAGAACAGCGGCATAGGCAGTGACACTCATGCTGAAACTATTAACAACGAACATTTCAATAGCAAATGAGAGCTTTGATCACCCGGGATCGCTGGAGTGAAGCAGTCAAGCACAATTTGAATAAACCGCGCTTCTAATTAATCCAGTATTTTAGTCGACATAATTTAGTTTATTAGATTATAAAGAGGGACAAAACAGTAACGTGGGGTAGTGACCTGTCAAGTGTACGAGAATGTTTTCCAACGTCGAAATTAATAATAATAATAGTGATTATTATTAATAATAATGCTATTGCATTAGTTGTTTGTCTCGATAATGTCTCTGCATAATTGGTTCATTTAATCAGAAATGTTATTCATGGAATGAAAGCAGTATAAAATGGAATAAGAAGAAATCCTATACACACGCGTATGTAGTGTTAAGTTAATTGCGCATTCAATGAACATCAAAATAAGCTTATACGTTTTTATAAAAGTCGCTATTTTAAAGCAGGCGATTGGCCGCACATCACGTCATTTGCATGCGGCTGTCTATAAATGTGTCCGACACTGCAGTTGGCAGAGTTTGCGGAAGGCAGAGCTGCCGTCCGGGTTGCTCGGCAACTTTCTTCCCTTATTACAGAATCCGTCTTTCCAACCGGGGACAGTTAAGGAAGATTAGTTAGTTAGTTGCGTCGGCTTAAATGCACAGGTATATTTTTTATTTAAGCAAAAGTGAACCAATGAATATGTTTTCAAAAAGACTGGGAGGTATTTCAAATGTGTGGCATAGGTGGATGTTCAGTTTCACCTTAATGCATACACTGGTCGTCTTACCCGCTTTCTCTGCGGGAAAGACAATGAAATACCAAACCTACGAAGAAGACGCTCCTGATACGGTGATTGGGAACCTTGCCAAGGACATGTTCTTAAATGTCGGCCTGGATACCAAAACCAGTTTCAGGATGATGAAACAGTTCAACGCTTCTTTTATCAGACTGAGAGAAAGCGACGGGCATCTTACCATTGGCGAGCGGATAGACAGAGAGAGAATGTGTAAGAATTCTCTCCAGTGTCTCATCGCTTTCGACGTTGTCTATTTCTCCAATGAGCAGTTTAAATTAATCCACGTTGAAGTTGAAGTAAAGGACATCAACGACAACTCTCCCGAGTTCCCCAACAAGGAATCGAGCATAGAGATTTCTGAAAACGCAGCGCTTGGGCTCCGAGTCCCTTTAGATGTTGCCGTGGATGAAGACGTGGGCGCAAACTACATTCAAAGCTACCAAATTTCAGTAAACAGTCATTTCACTATTGATGTGCTCATCAGAGCAGATGGGGTTAAATATGCGGAGTTGGTGCTAATGAAAGAGCTTGACAGGGAGACTCAGTCATTTCATCTTCTCGAGCTTGTTGCTGTCGATGGAGGAAACCCTTCCAGGTCTGGTACTACAAAAATAAACGTCAAAGTCAAAGATTTCAACGACAACAGTCCGATTTTCGAACAGAGTAACGCATCTGTTGACTTATTCGAAGACGCACCGGCTGGGCTTCTTTTGCTGGATCTAAATGCAGTTGATCCCGACGAGGGCTTAAACGGTGAGGTTGTTTATGGATTTGGAAATCACGTATCTGCCGAGATACGGCAACTTTTCAAAGTGGATCGTAAAACTGGTAGATTAACACTTGAAAATCCAGTCGATTTCGAGACAAAGAAAACCTTTGAATTAGACATACAAGCATATGATTTAGGTGCCAATCCGACGCCGTCTACGTGCAAAATAATTATTCAAGTGCAAGATGTTAATGACAATGCTCCAGAAATTAGTATCACACCCATGACTTCCATCACGGCAGGTATTGCGTACATTACGGAGGCTGCGGCCAAAGACAGCTTCGTCGCTCTGATCAGCACCTCGGATAGAGACTCCGGGGCAAACGGACAGGTTCACTGCACGCTGTACGGGCACGATCATTTCAAACTTCAGCAGGCATACGAAGACAGCTATATGATTGTCACCACGGCGCCCCTAGACAGGGAAAAAATTGCAGAATACAACTTAACGGTAGTTGCCGAAGATCTGGGATCGCCGCCTTTCAGAACAATAACGCAGTACACTATTCGGCTAAGCGACGAGAACGACAACGCCCCTCTCTTCAGCAAACAAGTGTACGAAGTTTCCATAGCGGAAAATAACGCGCCCGGCGCGTGTATCACCACTGTCGTGGCCAGAGATCTGGATCTGGGGCAGAATGGCAAAGTTATTTATAGACTTTTGGATTCCTATGTCATGGGGTCTCCGGTGGCTACCTTTGTGTCCCTTGACCCCAGCACGGGTGCAATCTATGCACTGAGAAGTTTCAACTACGAAGTGATGAAGCAGCTGTCACTGCAAGTGCAAGCGGCTGACGGGGGCTCGCCACGGCTTCACAGCAAGGCAGCCATCAACCTGAAGATAGTTGATCAAAATGACAACGCACCTTCCATCATGCAACCCACCCTAAAAAACGGATCCGCCGAAGTCTTGCTACCAAAAGATGCACCTTCAGGTTATATTGTAACCCAAATAAAAGCTAAAGACGACGACGAGGGGGCAAACGCAGAACTGTCTTACAAAATCGTTAACGGGGAAGGTTCGTTATTTTCCATTAACAGATCCACGGGGGATATATATTTAAAGCATGCATTGAACTATGATGTTAACGAAAGCTTGCAAATCACTGTCACGGTTAGTGACAACGGGAGACCTTCGCTGACATCGGCCGCCAATATTCGCTTCGCCGTCACTGCCGGAGCCCCCCCAGGCCGCCGCACCACTCTTAAGCGGAATAACAAAGAGGACTTCATGCGATGGGACACTTCAACGGTGCTAATTCTCGTTCTGGCAGGGAGTTGCTCCATCCTCCTGCTCGCCATCATCTTGATCGCAACGACCTGCAACCAGCGGAAGAGGCTGAGAAAAAGCGGCTTCCCAGAAGATTTGGATATGCCGCAATTAGAGAAGGGGGACATGGGCAGCGACTCTCTGATCTTAAATCACAATGGCAACGTGTTTGAAAGCCACACGTTTTCCACTAAATCCGACACGGACAATAACGTGCGATCCTGTTCTGAAAATGGAAACGAAAGGACGCGGACTTACGATTCTGAAAACAGGATGCGAGGTGTCAAACTGGAGGTATGTAATTTCGACTATGCCATGGTTATCGGCTCATGTGCTGTGCAGCCTTATATTTATCCTGATGCTAATAATCCCCGGCTTTCTCCTCACAGGGATACTCTACGCTTCCTGGGTACGGAAAAGAAGCCGCAAAGCCAATGGCAATATGGAAGGGCAACTCGTACTCTGCCATCTCTGGCAGAGACCCCCAGTTCAGCGGAAAAGACAGTGGGAAGGGAGACAGCGATTTCAACGACAGTGATTCAGATATAAGTGGAGATGGACTAAAAAAGGACTGTCCCCAAAACATTCAGAAAGGTGGGCGCGAAAGTATGTATAGCGTAGTATAGACTGCTGGCAATATGTTCGCATATTTCTGCTATTTTTATTATTATTATTATTATTAATAATAATAATAATAATAATAATAATGCTACTAGTTTAATAGACGCCCGTGTTAGTTGTCGGCAATTACAATATCAGTCACTAAGTTTATGCTTCGTTCATATTTGGAAATATATTTAACTTATAACGTCCGTTTCTGACCGTAAACCTGCATGTGATTAAGTGTAATCTTTAATTTAAGATTGCATAGATGCATGCTCGTACCTACCGTTGAGGTATTTAATGTGTTTTTAATGTAACTCCAGTAACCACGACCCACTACCGCACACACCTAGGAAGGAATAACACTTCTGATCTCGGTATTTTAAGCATCCTGCATAAATGGATGCGATCGCTACTGTTGTATGGAGCAGCAGTAGTAATGATGTTAACCGCTGTCCTCGCAGGTCTGTGGGCGTGTACGAGCGAATGCAAGATCCTGGGCCACTCGGACCGGTGCTGGAGCCCTTCGGCATCCCGCGCAAACGGCAGCTGCTTTGCCAAGACTGCTTCTCTCCCACGGGACGCGCATAGGAGAGACAACTGTTACCAAGCGCACATACCGAAGACAGTTGGTTTGCAAAGCGTGTATGAGAAAGTTCAGCACAGAGATTATGACCATGTTCTAGTTTCCCCCCAGCAGCCTGTCAGGGCACAAGGAACTAATGAGAGCCCCCTTCCGGTGTTCTCCCCCACTACAACGCGCTGTCCGACAAATAATGTTTAACGGTTTAGTCAAATTTCAGGCGTTTTTGACAATGTCTAGTGGAAATAAAGTATCTCGCTTGAGGGCTTTGAGGTATTTAATTTATATTAATGTAAGTCGATTGCATCCAGTCACTTGTATGAACAATACTATGTATATTATGCAAAATTTTGTACATATAGTATATTTTTGTAAGAGAAAATGCAACTGTAAATGAAATATTTGTTTTAAAAGCATGCTTTTAATGAAACAATTGCGACTGCAACAACACTTCCTTTGGTTTTCAGTATGGACAAATCCCGTATGAAGCAGAGAAAGATGTGGATTTTTTAACATTAATGTGTTTATATTTGTTTACGCCTTCATCACAATTTGCTGAAAATAAATGGTCAAATCTTGTTTATTTTACATTCAGAACACAAAAAGGTCTCCGGTTTTGGTATTCCGCTGAAAGCAGTGCTTTTGCCACCCCCCGCCCCCCTCCCTTTTGACAGAGACGGAGGGTGGTGCTGTTGCTACGGCAGTCACAGACAGATCATGCATTCATTTATAGGCATCCAGAGACTCGTTATTTAGTGGCATGTATGCAACAGTCTCGTTTTCGTCATTAAGTGCCACTGATTGGTGTGACATTGTTCAATCACCGATTGCTATCATTGCCAATTTAACAGTTCACTTTCTCATCAAGCATATATTTAGCGTCGACTTGCACATTGCATTACACACAGAGATTGTAATGAAATTATAGTTTTCACAGCAACTGTCCATTGCGTTTACTTTTGGCTGAGGCACGTAGCCTTTTAACCAGTTTGTAAGAACTGCTACAGCTGCACTCGAGGTGGCCCGAGACATCTGAGGGGAAAAAAATCATTGAGTATTTAATGTTTTGTATGTATATATTTATACGGTTCACATTATAACCACCAGCAAATGAAAAATAAATTCAGTGTTTTAGGGGACAACTAACACGACAAGCTTCTAGGCCAGTTCATATGTGCGTCGTCACTGGCCGCGCTGCTGGGGAGGTGCGTAAGAGAAGCACCGGTGTAATGGGGGTACTGGAGCCTCAAATGCAGGCATGTCAGACACCACAGAGAAAACTCCTATCGCAATGGCTGGACCTGACGACGTGGAACAGTTTTTGCCTCCTGTAAGTCTTTTCAAAAGTTTGGACTGTTTATTAAGGGAAGTTACTTTTACAGTTACAGATATCTCAACGAATATTTCTTTTAATGTATATTTTTCTACATGACAAAAAGTTTATACTCATTGATGTGGATTTTCCACAAGGAAATGCTTGGAGCCTTCCCGAAGTCTTCTGCCTGAATATGAGGTGTAAAGAGTCAGTAGCAATTACCCAGTTCACCCAGTTCACGTAATTTATATTTAAAATGACAAATTAAGGTGTCGGAAAAATGCAAATGAAGAGCGATATCTCATGTGTGATTGCAGCTCTAGATGAAATGTACGTGTTGATCAGCTGATGCCGCTTTTAATGTTTCGAGCCCTTCTTTCCGAAGGCTTACGCTGCGGTGACCGGGAAGCTCTCGGGCAGTAGCCGCCTTCTGAAGATAGGAGCGGCGCTGCTGATCACCGGAGCGATCTTGCTGCTTTTCGGAGCTATTGGTGCTTTTTACTTTTGGAAAGTTACCGATAAACACGTAAGGTCGCCTTTCTGCTATATATCTCCATCTATGTTTCTACACACGGCTCTCACAGAACCTTGGTAGAGAGATGAATGATTAAGCGACTTAATCCGACCTGCATGCAGATGGTCTCCTCGTAACCCTAGGATCGAGAGGTGTGACCGTCCACTGCTTGTACCTGTCTACAATGTTATGCATTCAACGCGTTTCGTAGTAGCATCAAACTCCCTTTATTTTTCCTATTTGATTTAACTTAATTGCATCAATGAAATTATTGAATCGTTTAATCGATTGTTTAATAGACCATTAAAAGCTACAAACCCTACCCAAAATGTTCATCTTTATTTTGTCACCAGTTATTATAGGTATTACAGCAGCCTTAACTCAAGCTTTCTGGAAGAGCTGTTTTATACGTTTGTCTGTTAGGCCTATCAATATTTTAATGTCAGCAGTTTCGTTTGGCTGAATTGCTTAGGCTTGGCTTCTTGGTGTCTGGAAACCTGGATAACGTAAAACGCTAAAGCGTGGTGCCAGTTGTCCAATCAAAATCTATAAACACCGTAATATAATAACACAAAGTGCGTTAAGTGTTGTCTAAATTATTGTGATCAGTTATGTCATCACCTGAAATCTTGTGAAGGAAAACATAGAAATAGGCAAATATTTCATGTTGGAACGATATTTAGATGGACTGCTGGTATTATCAACAGGTGTACAATGTTCACTACAGCATGAGTGTTAATGGAAAAGTCGAGGAGGGCTCCATGGAAATCGATTCCGAGAATAATTTGGAGAGGTTCGTGACGGGAAGTGGGAACGACGAAGCAGTGGAAGTTCACGATTTTCATATCGTGAGTTTTCACAGTTTTTTCCCTTGTACACAGAAGTGGAGATTGCACTATTCTTTTTAAATAATTATTGTTATTGTGTTATTTCTTAACTGCACAGCATTTGAACATATACTATATTTTCCAGTAATTTAATATCCTCAACATTTTTAACAGGGCATCACTGGAATTAGGTTCTCTGGTGGGGAGAAATGTTACATAAAGACTCAAGGTAAAGCACACCTCCCGCAGGTGGAAACGCTGAACAAGGACTCATTGATGTTCGATCTGGTAGGTTGGAACTTCACCCAAAAGGAGCTTTTCAATGGCTGTATTTAGAACCTTTAAAAAGTCATTATTTAGGGATGATCTGGAAAAGAAAAATGGAAATCCGAAATGTAAAAAGCTAAACTTTTCCAATGTTTAATTTCTTTGCCCTTCTGCGTTGTTGCAGCCTTTTTAGTAATTCACTCTTCATATTCTCGTCATATACTGTGGAGTTTTTTTTTTTTTTATTACATACCCGCCCGTGCAGTATTTCTGCGTCACGTAGCCGCCCGTGCAGTATTTCTGCGTCACGTAGCCGCCCGTGCAGTATTTCTTTGACCTTTTACAGAGTTACTTGTAGCCTTTGGAAAATATGTCAAATGCACTGGATTTTCATTTAAATTACCAAACATGTGCATGAATTATTCATATAATTGCCATGACCAAAGGGAATGTAGTTTTAATGGTGTGCTTGATTACTGTTTTAATGAAAAATAAACATGGGTGAAAATATTGGAAACCCTCTCCTGAAATGTATTGGCTTTTGCCTGTGATCTAGTGCAAATTTATGCCATTTTCACAAGTAGCCGCTGATGAGATACATAATCCTTTTAGGAGGATGAGATCATGCCAGTCAAGTTTGACGAAGACTCTCTGATCTGGGTGGCTGCAGACCAGCCGCTTAAGGACAGCAGTTTCCTGAGCTCCAAAATCTTGAACCTGTGTGGAGATCTTCCCATTTTTTGGCTTCGTCCCACGTATGCTAAAGGTACAGCCCCTTAAGATCTGCATGTCTCCGCCTGGCATCTCTGGCTATCCGGGGGAAACTCCCCTTCTGGGGCAGTGTGTAAGAAATGTTAGAAAAACTGTTAGAAAAATAAGTATCGTCATAAAGAAACACAGTGAATGACACTATGATAAAGGAATTAGATAAAGGTATCAGCTCAGCTTTTACTTATTACTCTTGTCTACCTTTCACAAAATTATGAACACATATAGATGTAAAACTGCAACCAGGTGACCAGGACATTATAATGAATTGTACCAAGACAGTGTGCACAGGAGGGCCCCCTAACAGGAGCACTGCATAGAGCTTACTGGTGAGCCATTGTAGATGCTCTTTGCTTACTGTGTTTAAGACATACAGAGGAAGAAACGGGACGTCATGCGAGCGAAGCGCCAGACACAGCATAACAGGAGCAGCAGCGGAGGACGCCCCGAGAATGAGCAGGAGAGGGAGCAGCCGACCTTTAACCCAGAAAACCCCTATCATGTGAGCAGCGCCACATGAAAAATATAAGGGTTGTGGAAACACAAGACAGCATCCCTGGTGTGACTCTCTGCAGTGGATGCTATGAGTATTTATCCATAGGTTTGCCCCTGCACTTCTCTGCAAGGCCTCTTTTTGAGTAACAAAAAATTTTAGTGATGAAAAATTTGATGGAAGGATGGATGAAAATCACACGTCGGAAATTATCTAATTTTATCATCTTAAAAACCCCCATTGGAAAGGAACTGCACATTTTAAAAAGATTTAGATTTCTCTATTTTCCTATCCCAAACTGGAATGTAAATTAACTTCTAAACTATATGCATAAGCATTACACTGATTTTATGGGGCCTGAGCTATTCTGTAGCACACAATGACATTATTTCCTCTCCTGAAATTCGACAGCGCAATCTGGAGGGAGAGGAGGGCACCATGACCTTCGACCCCATGCTGGACCATCTGGGAATCTGTTGCAGTGAATGCAGACGCAGCTACACTCACTGCCAGAGGATCTGCGAGCCCCTGGGAGGCTACTCCCCATGGCCCTATGTGTACCAAGGCTGCCGCGTGGCTTGCAGGATGATCATGCCTTGCCGTTGGTGGGTGGGCCGCATCCTGGGTGTCGTGTGATGCCCTCATGCAGGCATCGCAGTCCATGCAGCCAGCACCATCTTACCTGTATTTTAATACAAGGGTCTGCATTTGTGCCTTCTCAGTGTAAACAAGAGGAGAACTGTGTCTGTAAGGCCCAATGCAAACACCCCAAGGGCCAGCAGCCTTCTTACCTTACAGGAACTTCCGTTGTTCATCCCTTTCTTTTTACTGGGCCTCTAAATCATATTGGCGAATACATACTGTTTCTGCAATGGCTGCTTATATGAGAAAACTGTAGATTCCCACATGTCCCTTTGATCCATTAATAAAGCCCCTGCTCTATCCCTGACTGTCCTTCACACACCTATTTTATTGGTATGTATTGTATTTCCATTTCTACTGGAGATGGTGTGCAGAGTGGACACTCTACTTCTGATGGTAGTGTATTAACTATGCCTTAAAACCCCGAATTATGGTCATGCTTAAGTCATTTTTCTGGCCATATAGTCATTTGTTCAGAAGACCAAATGACACCTACATGCAGTACAGAATATACAGTATATAGCAATTTAGGGTTAAGAGTGTATGAATGTTTATGCATATCACAATCCTTCCCCTTTGCTTATGTACAAAAGCATAATGCATTGTAAAACTGACAATGTAAATTTGCATTATGGCCTCACAAAATTATGTGCGACTTTCAACGCTCCATGAATGATGCATAAATATAGCTTATAGCTGCATGTACTGCACGGTTCAATACATGAACTGTACAATTAATCTGAGAGTTTCTTTTTGTAATGACTTTACATGTGGACAATGCCACCAGAACTTTTAACTGATGTTGACAGCTCTGTCTGATCGATGGGAAATGGCATTAAACATTTAATGGTCGTACAAGCTGATTCATTGTAGCAAACATATGTATGCATTTTAAGGGACAGCTCCTATTCAGAGCAGATTTGTAATTTAAGAGTAATTATGATTTCATTTTAAATGTACAATGAAGTTGACAACTGATAGATTCAGAACTAAGTTTTCATATTTATAAGCTTTTTAAATTACCATTAGAAAATCCATGGATGTACCTTCAGTGAGAGAACTCTCTCAGAAATATACAAGCCTGCTAAAACGTATGTTGAGGTGAGAAATGAGGCCAGAAGTGGCTTCAGAGCTTTCTACCTCACACAGATGTCTGTGCTGCCATACAGACAAATTAAGATTTTCATCAGAGGTCACCGTGGTCTTCTGCTAAAGGCTTCAGAATTTCTTCCACTCTACATCATCTGTGGGTCTCACCTTCACTTTTCCTTTACCCACATCCTTCCAGTTGGTGCTTGGGACTGTCCCACCAGACTCCATCTGAATGAGGCCAGAACACGAACTGGCTTACACTGATTGTTCATATGAAAACATCAGTCGAGCCAGAATGTGTTTGTAGGAAAAATAAGGAAATAATTTATTATTATTACCTTGCCGTCAACTCTGCATGTTTTTATTCTCACTTCTATAGATTTCAATAAACAATTGAGCAGTTTGTCACAGAAAATGTCTAAATCATTTAATTGCTTGGTTTTCGGCTGATTAACTCCTTTACCAACTTTGACTGGAACAGAAATAAACATAAACAAATGTGTATATATATATAAATGCTTCATCTATACATTGTAAGAAATTTTGAGTGTAGAAATATCTACATGATTAAGAAGCAAATGAAAGACTTCTTCATGGCGTGTGCCTGATGTCGTCGGAGCTGTCGGAGTCGATCTGCTGGAAGAGCTTGCTCAGAGCAGTGTCCCCCTCCAGCTTCTCATTCTTTTCTTCCTCCTTAATGTCTCCTACCAGTTTGTCCCAGTTATGGGAGTAAAGGGAAGAGGATGGATACTGGTCTGAAAGAACAAATCTCCCAGTAAATGCTGGCCATCTCTCCCACTGTCCGTCACATTATTTTAGGAAGAATGAAGCACAGGACTGGTGATTTATGAACTAAAATGGAGCTTCCAGACTGATAAGGGCTAAATCTGTTAGCGTTCAGATTTTCAGATGACCTACATGAAGAGGGGACCTTCAGTACTCACGATCTACTCCACCTCCAGGACTCACTTGGAGTAAATGGTTTCACGTTAGCCTGGGCTCCCTCCATTTCCATTGCCTCCCAACGTATCGCTTGACTCTTCTTCATCTTAATCTCAATCTGAGGAAAGACATCAGACCTAATGAGCCAGCAGAGAGATGGACTCCTGGGGGCCCCGCCAACAGTGCTGACGTTGAGGTATCTGCGGCAGAGACCTGCACCGAGCACAACATGTGCCCCGTTCTTCTGACAGCTCGCCCGTCTCAGGGAACATGAAAAGGTGTCAAGGCAAAGCGAGGAACCCTCTTATCAAGATCGCACTGAAGAGCGCACACTTCACAGAAATCAGTCTTGTGTCAATATAATTAGGAGACATCCCGGAATTGCTGGCACAAGATATATAATTCATGATGTTTGAGTAGTTAAACTGGCTTGCGTTAAATTAAGAAAACCCAGAGGATAGAGAAAAGACCTTCATGGGGAAGTGTGCTAGTCAGATCAAAATTCCAGTAATAAAATAAAATTCACAATATAGTCTGCTTTATGCCCTGTGTTACCAGTGCAAGGCTGTAAGTCACCACTATCCTAACATTGATACAAGGTTATAGAATTTGGATGGATCAATAATAATGAAATGCAACAATGACAGATAGTAATAAAGCAAGAAAACAAAGGAATTTTGTAACTAAGCAGAAGTTCAGCTACCCTACAGGAAGGAAGAAAAAAAAAACACACACATTTGTATATATATCCACACACACAAGTTGGTCTTCCTATATAAATGGGGACCGTCCGTTCATTTCTATGGGAAAATCCCTAATCCCAATCACGACACCCTTAACCCTACCCAGCCCTAACCTTAACCATTAACAACCAACCAAAATACAAGATTTATGGCACTTACTTTTTTGATTGCAGTCACAGATTTTTATTAAATTGAGGTTATCCTAATGGGGACCTGAAGAAGTATCCCCCAAAGTAAGGAGGGTTCAGGTTTTACTGCACTTTGGGGAAATTTTG
Organism: Isichthys henryi; assembly: GCA_026776945.1. Classification (NCBI taxonomy): domain Eukaryota; kingdom Metazoa; phylum Chordata; class Actinopteri; order Osteoglossiformes; family Mormyridae; genus Isichthys; species Isichthys henryi. The sequence continues at coordinate 24,984,476 of JAODJX010000037.1, forward strand.
GAAAACTGACTATGCCAACCTTAACCCCTACCCAGCCCTAACCATAGTCCCCACAAGGTAAGGTATACCTGGACCATATATATATAAAAATATATATATAAAATATGATTAAACTATATATATGAGCAATTCTTATCGCTGTGCTCTGTTGCAGCTTTTCACGAAATAACAGCAGTAGTAATGGCAGACATACTGCTGATACGACAGTAAGTCCCAAAGCTTCTTCAGGCTATACAATATTAATCTGCATCCATGTCTGTGGCTGCACTTAAAGGAAGGTGACAGGCCTGACATATCCAGGACCTCCTGATGGCTTGTGCACCAGAGTGGAGCAGCTGAAAGGCCCAGGAGTCGACCTGAAGTGATGCGGATTTGCAAGGGGACTCCGATCGGTAGCGCTGGGCTGTCACCGTCATGGTCATTAGGCTAAATCAGCCGGCTGTGCGTCACGTTCCTCGGTAACAGGCCACGTTCAGGTCTCAGCTGTACTGCTTTATCAAAACACCAGAGCTGACAGCCATATGGGGAAAAGTACGGCAATATTTATTTAAATTATGAGAAATACCTCAAAGCATTATTACGTCCAATTTAAGGAAATTAGAAGCTCTCAGCAGCTGAGCGTTTCCCGTGTCATTAGGCAGCACTAGGAGTTCATCAGAATGCACTCAAGTAAAGTTCTTCAAGATACGAATAAATGTGACGCGGGAAGTAGGTCACAGTCTGGGAGCAGGAAAAGTGAAACTTTTGTTCAAAGAACAAATTAAACAAACTCTGAGGGGGGGGGGGGGTGGGGTGGGGAAGGGGAAGAACCCCTTCCTATTTCAGAAGGAACCTGAAACACAAACAGTAGAAAAACACTACCTTCACCCAGAAAGCTACAATAATGTCACCCATTCTAATCAAATCAGAAGCTCTACAGTCGCTACACGGCTTTCACTATCCTAAGGCTCTGTGCTAAAAACAGATTTTATTTAGCTTTCCGCCGCTTGAAGTGTGACAGAGCCCCACAGAAGCCTCTGCTGAGCAGGGGGAGCAGGTTTGGCATGGGGGTAGGGTGGTTCTGCACTAAGCCGCTTCTGTGCCGGTCTAACCCTGGGAGCCCTTCAGGCCAAGGAACAAGCAGGGCTTTGTGAGCAGTGACCCCCTGCTCCCCCCAGGCAGCCGGACTGTGGGAAGCTCGCACCCCAGTGCTAACGAGACGCAGAAGCACACATACTTCACCTCAGCTGGGGGACGAGCAGGGCTTTCTGCTGCACCGCCAGAGCCCCCGCCCCGTTACCCACCGAAACAGCTTCACCGCGCTCCTGGGAGTACAACGTCTTCATTTGTGCGAGCGGCAGGTGAGCCGCTCCAAGCCGTATCACTCCTGCAGTAAAGAATTTTGTTTCTGCATGACCATGGATGACATTTCAGCAAAATCAGAGCCAGTATGCAGTGTTTCAATGGCTGTTCCTTTCAGGTTTCTGTTAGTGAGTCTGTAAGGTATTTTGTTCATCCACTGAACCGCCATTAACCAAACAATAAGTAACTAGTAAATAGAGCACTTCAGTTAACAAGAACAGAGACCACTAAAAGCTATTATTCAACATTTTTTCATAAACATTAAAAAAATCTATCATTCAGGTAACATCACTTATTGACATTTTTCAAAATGTGTCAATATTTTAACACCACCAACGTCAGGACAATGACTGTGAAACATATTTGTTTCTCTTGTTAAGAAGAGGTGCCAAGCATGACAAGCACAGAACAAAATAAAGGCTTTTCCAAATGGATGTATAACCTATAAATGCCTAATTAATGAACAAAGTGTGGGAGTTAAGTGATGCAGATGAAGACTTCCAAATATCATTATATACACACAATACATGCATGCATCTTAAAGGTGCCATCGAATGAAAATCTCACATTACCTCAGCATAGCTGAGTAAGAAGAGTTTGGTACATGGATCCTGCAACATATATTTTCTCTCTCGAGTGGCATGAGTGCAGTTTCTACATGTGCATCTGGCATGCAAAAAATGTATATACTGACAGCCATTGATGTAAGGTTATTTATTACTAGTAGGCTAAGAAGGTAAGTCCTATTCAGTTTACGTTTCCCAACAGCTCCTTTTAGCAACTTACATAGTTAAAACCGTTCAGTTGTATGATTGCAATTATGTAAGATGCTAATGTTGAAAGTGAAAAAGTTTTTGGGAAACGTACCCCAAGTTAGCCGGGGAGTAGAAAACAACTGACACTGAGAAGAGGCTTCTGTGCTGCCTGTAGCCTATTTTTGGTTTAGCTAAATCTAACTGATACAGTCCAAGTTCATTACAAACAATATTTTTATAAGCTGCTCAGCTTGCTCCCGGTTTGTAGTTCTTAATTGCATGACAAAGCTTCTTAAAATGCTTACAACTGCATTAAAAAGCTAGCATTGTAAAATCATTTGTTGACTAAGTTGCAAAATAAATGTTTTTGTTGCAAAGCAAACAACAAAGTTTTAACAATGCTAACGTTGTCCTGAGGCTGAAGTGGGAGTATCAGAGTTATGTGTGGCAAAGTATAAAGTTCACATACCTTCTATATAGACATCAGACAATGATTGAAAATAGTTTTAAAAAAATGAATTCAAAGGCACCTTTCATTTTTAGGGACAAAAATTCTGCAAGCATATTAAATCTCCTTTGCTGGTTGTATGAACAGATCTTCAGCACAGCATCACCTGAGTGAAAGGAAGCATTGCTTTACACAGCATGTATTGGACAATAAAGACTTGGGAAGGAAACAGTCAGATGGGGGCAAACCTCCGTTCTGAACTCGTACTTGTGCTCTGAACAGCCTCCCTCAGTGCTGCTTTTTCAGACGCATGTATCTTGCTCACCAGGAACAACCCAACACTTACAATGCTCCTCAGATGATCAACACCCAAGACATTATTCATTTCAAAACCAGACACTGTTGGAAAGACAACAGCGTATTCCCCGGACGGCCCCATCTCCCTCATCCCGCACCATCTAATCCCTACTCCTTCCACACTTCCGACCACTATAATATCTAGCCCCACCCTACACCCTTCTCATCTCTACAAAAAATCCGTATTAATACTTTGTGTGACTTGTCTGAAAGTAGTGGGGTTTACCAGATCTGCGCCTACACTTCATGTGCCGCCACTGTGTGGCATACTTCAGTTTTGGTGCAATTTGTCTCTTAGTCAAAGCAGGTCCAGATCGTCTCTCATTCAATGTGTCTGCAGTTTTAAAAATATCAGTCAAGTACTTTTTGAGTTATTGCGTCAACAAGACGAGTGTCTGCAGTGGTCGGCTCCCAAAGCCATTTGCAGTCATATGTACAGTATTGAACACACAAATGTGGTTTGTTATCCAAAACAAACTGAGGCAACTGATACCTGGTAAATGGCCTCAGTTCTGGAATCTGGTCCCTTCATCCTCTGACCACTCATCAATCTGACACTGTGCAGATCAAACTGCCCAGGAAACACCACCCCAGAGCTAGTAAACAAGCTTATCACCAGCTCCATTCCAGAACACCTCCTAGTTAACGTTATCCACTAGCACAGCAAATCGTTGGGCAAATGCACAGCTAATTAACATGATTCTCCAAGCTATCACCCATTTTCACATTACCGAAGAAAGAAACTGCCCCTTGCACACCTGCCATTCTAGGATTGATTAAAAACCTGGCATTAGACATTTAACTAAAGAAAGTTGTTTCTACCTATTTTATCACCATATTATCTGTAAAAATGCTGGAGGCAGCATCCTGCCTGGTGGCTATAGTATCATTTCGATAATAATAACCAGCTAATGCTCAGACACCCAACACCCACTTCCAGTCCCAGAACCCATACATATAGGATTAAGGAACTGTCAAGCAAGGCGGTACTCACTAGGACCTGGAAGTGCACCGGAGCCCGTGAGCTCAGCACATGACCTGCCTAAGCTTCAGTCAACATCCTGTAGTACAGACAAGTAACAGGCCTGAAGAACTTTGCTGCTCAAACTTTCAATAGAAGGGAGTCTTTGCAGGAAGAGGCGGTTTGTCTCACCTTGGTAGAGAGTATTTTAAAGGCACTTTCTTGAGGAGCAACAGGATGCGACAGCTGGAACATCAGGTGTTTTTCTTCTTGTGGTGCGGTTTTGACCACAACACTCATCTGCAGGGTGAAAAGCAGAAAGGGCAGAATTTTGGGTGCTGGAGCATCTCCAGGAGTGGACAGCTCCGTATCAAAACGACAGCAGCACAATAGGTCTCTCTTTGGCTTAAAAGAAGATGCCTGTACTTTATTTCCTGACGTTACTTTTGAAACGTTTACAGCACTCGATGGGGAGGGGGGCGGGCTGAGCCCTTGACATCGCGTCTCATTTAAATGCCAAGGACTGGCGTGCGTTACAGAGACTCGCCCTGCGGTCGCCACAATAGCAATGGCTAACGTGAGAGAAGAGGGTTTCTAACAAGCGTGTCAGCCAGTGCCGGTGAAGGTCGGCCGTAATGTATGCTACCCCTTGGGTACCCTCTGTACTTAGGGCCTTACAACACCCTCATTATCCAGCTCCTCTCACATCCAACCCTCACAGCCACGCGTCACAGAAGACTTCACCCCCCCCGCGAGGAGTCAGACCAGTGCTCATAACTGCCATATGGACGACATTTTCAGCCAGACTGAAGCCTACAAAAACCCCTCCAGGCAGATTCCCCAGATAACTAAATTAATATTTTATCTCATTTCCATCTAATTTGCACCAGATTATTATACAGAACTGAAATTTTTAATTAATTTATAGAATAGATCAAACGCAGGTTCACACTTTGATTTCCGGTGCCTGTTATTTCCATAATTTGTCTTTTTTTTCCTCCTGTGCCTTTTAATCTTCTACTTTTCAACGCATATAAGTGTAATCATATACTATAATGAAATGAAATGCTCTACAAATTAATATCTGTCAGTGCACATGAAATGTTTATCCGGTGAGGGTGAAAAGAACCCTTTTACCTGTCACCCTGCTGGTTAATTCACTTCACGGAGTTTAATTAAACCCGCGGTCTAAGGGCTATCGGTTTCTTTCATAAACAGCAGTGCACAGGCTGAATACCTTTTCTTCTTCAAAGGAAATACAGACGTCATCCTTCCTGGCTTTTTTGACCATGATGGTGACAGTGACATGAAACTGTGTCTGGTACCAGTCATGCCTGGGACATCAGGGACCATGTTAAAATGTTAACCTGTTTCAAATTTGTATAACAATATTAGCTTCTAAGGACCACACATTATCATGAACAGAAGGAAGAAAATGAAATTGATGTTTATTTCTTACTTCAGAACATTAACACGTGTATATTTCTATATTACACACATATTCCAGTGGGATACAGCAATTACACGTGAAAGCAGTACAGTACTATACTGTATAAAGTCATACAGCACTTACACGTGAAAGCAGTACAGTACTATACTGTATAAAGTCATACAGCACTTACACGTGAAAGCAGTACAGTACTATACTGTATAAAGTCATACAGCACTTACACGTGAAAGCAGTACAGTACTATACTGTATAAAGTCATACAGCACTTACACGTGAAAGCAGTACAGTACTATACTGTATAAAGTCATACAGCACTTACACGTGAAAGCAGTACAGT
>JAODJX010000037.1:24990224-25000864 GCA_026776945.1 Isichthys henryi
ACCTGCTTGGAAGGCGGCTGCCCCAACCACCATACCGGGAACCAAACCTGAGTCACCTGCTTGGAAGGCGGCTGCCCAAGCCACCATGCCGCAAACCAAACCTGAGTCACCTGCTTGGATGGCGGTTGCCCCAACCACCATACCGGGAACCAAACCTGAGTCACCTGCTTGGAAGGCGGCTGCCCTAACCACCATACCGGGAACCAAACCTGAGTCACCTGCTTGGAAGGCGGCTGCCCTAACCATCATACCGGGGACCAAACCTGAGTCACCTGCTTGGAAGGCAGCTGCCCTAACTACCATACCAGGAACCAAAGTGTTTCCTTTTCAAAGCTGAACCATGATTAAACTGTGAACAAATATAAAGGTTTCATGTATAGTGGGAAACATTAGGCTCAAACACAGTATCTAATGCTTTCCATATATTCATCACCATGGATGAATGTAAAAAACACATTTTTTTTTACTATAAAAAAGATTATTCACTCATTATATCACACAAACATGTTTATGAAATGGATTCAACTGCAGCTCCAATCTAGGTCATTAAAAAAGCAATATGTGCAAATCTCCTTAATCTCCACTATGGTATCATCCAATCTGAACACACAAGCATGGAGGAATAAATTATAGGTCATTTTACAGAATACCACAGCATACCACAAAATATACCTAATCTGTTGACTTGATTATGGCCAAAAGCCAAAGTGAATTATGTAAAAATTTTGCTTCCTTCCTTTCCCTGAACTCAAGGTGACTCAACGTCACTTTTCTAGAAAAGTGCCTGACAGAGAAATACATAAAAATGTACAACTGCATTGTTCCTTCTGGGAGATTTCCTTCAAAATCTCCAGGCCGCACCAATCAGGGTTTCCTTTCATCTTCATAAAGACCCATAACTACATTTTCACACCACTGGTATAAATATGTCATTCTTGAACTTTTTTCTAAGGAGAAATTCTATATGTGTGTTCCATCAAATTATGGCTTCAGTTGATGGAGTATTAATCACCATTTAGTCCCAATTAAACAGTGACAGCATGTAAGGAAACCAAACGGAAACTATTAGTGGCCAACCCTGGGTCTGCAGTGGGCCACATCACATTCAGCACACTGATGGCCAAATCTGCTGTGATACTACACACTGTGCAGACGTGTTCTGACATATGACACAAAGAGCATGTATGTATTTAAAGAGCCCAAAGGTGCAACACACTTTATATTTGAAGAGGTAAACAAGAGACACACTACAATCATGCTGTCATTTGTCTTAGTTGTGTTTTGTGTCCATCTTTCTCTGTAACCTCGGCTATGCAAACATTCCAGCACCGGTGGGCTTCTTCACGTTTGTCACTGATGCATTGCACTGTGGTCCAATTGCTTACCCAAAAGGCTGTTTCAATGCAGTATTTCCCAAAGTGTGGATAAAGTGCATGTGAAGAGTGTTGCACTTGACTTATTACAGGAACGGGACAGCCTTGAATACTTGCGCTAAGCCACTGAATGAGCACGCTAAGTGTGGTAACGAGTAAGTGTGGAGAGAGTGGGAGAAATGGGACAGAACTGCACTCAGATCTTTACTTCAAGAACACAGTGAAAGATGACTAATCAAGCCATATAATAATTTTATATATAAAGTTATGTCAGGAATATCATGCTCCTTTCAGGGGTAAAGCAGTAGGTGAGTGAAATCCAGGATTATTGGGATTTTGCTGTCACGTCCTGCCCTGTGAACACCCAGTCTGATGGGCTATTTAACACCCAGAGCTTAAATTCACAGGACCCAGTGTCTGACTGCACCATGATTAAGGTCCCTACAGTCACTCCTTGTCTACATCCAGGCTGACAGCACAACGTACGCAATACCACAGATCAGCTTTAAAGAGTATATGCTTTATGTGTGCAGGCATGTATATTTTGCTTACCCATGGAGGTGCGCTGATAATTTAATGTACCTAGATTATTTACAGGACTTAAACATCCATCCATCCATTTTCCAAACCGCTTATCCTACTGGGTTGCGGGGGGTCCGGAGCCTATCCCGGAAGCAATGGGCACGAGGCAGGGAACAACCCGGGATGGGGGGCCAGCCCATCGCAGGGCAAGGACTTAAACAAAATTTTAATATTTTACTATGACTAACTTAGTGAGAAACCAATAAAACCGAAAATACTCCAATGTCTTAATACTTGTTTGGGTTCTAAAACAAAAATTCTGCTATTTAAAATACATACTGCTATAAATACCTTAATGTGATGGTATTGACTTGTACACGTTTAGAAATATACTCCGCTGCACATAACTAGTGATAAAGCATGAATAAACTCTAAAAAATAAAAGCGTACTTACGCTCCATTCTGCCCACACAACGTTTAATTCTGCAACCAGGACTATATATACCAGTGAAGAAGGAAGAGCGAAACCTGACATAGAGTTAATTATTTCAACACATTTCAAATCCCAGTTAATAAACGTTAAGGCAACATCTGACATCAGCTAGTGAAGCAGGTAGATGGACGCCGCCTCATAGATCTTTGTGTGAAACAGATCGCGGGGAGAAACGTAATGTCAGTTATTTTAAAGTTGCAACTCTGACCTTCCTGTGTCTATACACGTGCATAAACAACGGCAACAAAGCTGAAATCCGTATAATCGACATTTAAAAAAAATCATAGATTTCTAATAATGATTCCACTAATGCAGTGATGTGTATTTTAACTACTGACGTACATTTAAAGTAAAAGATGAGAGCGAGTCTCCGTTCCGCTTCTGCCAAAACAGCCGCACATCAGCGCGGCCGCCGCACGGATATTTAGTCCTGAAGGTTATCATTCAGACAAAGCAGCTAAGCAGCCACATTTCTGCCCAAGTGGCCGGGCTAATGCACACAGATACGGGGCGATTTACCGAGCGGACGGACGGGCAGCAGCACCGCAGACCTGTTTGCTGTGGGAAGCTGCGGAGGGTGGCGTTCGGTACCGTTGACTGATCGCATCCCCACCTAGTGACCCGCGTCGTCGACGCTCTGCCCCTAGTGCATTTACTCCCTTTAGTTTAGTACACACCACACGCATTCTCTTTGCTTTAAAACATATTATAATTATTGTAGCGCATCAGCAGGTGGCGCGCTGGTTGAGGGCATAAAGCAGGAGATGACGAGCTGATTACTACCCTTAAAAGGGGTATTTCATCGCAAACGTTCAAATAAAAGGGATGCTGTATATTACGGGTAAAAATTGAAATAAATGCATTTTTTGTTGAGCACAAGTTACAACATTGTTGAGTTAATGCGTTTAGTAAAAAGAACTATTGGTTTATTTCAGAGTAAAACGTGTTATTCTTAATCTTGGCTGCTGACATGGTTTATACCAAGTGAATTTGACAGAGAAAATGTATAAAATGCAATTTGATCACAATTTAGTCATCTTTCCGCTCGGGGACTGTTATACTGAATATAACTTATGTAACGAATTATACGCTTTTTAAAAGTAAACTTAGCAAATGTAACTCTAAAGACAGTTTATATTTGAAGTTACATTCCATGATTTTCTTTGAATAGGTTGTCACGTTAAATAGTAACATATAACGATCCACATGGGGATAAAATTTATATGTTGAGACATATTCCTGAGAGAATCAAATTATTGCAGAAGGTATGGTGATGGCAGGCTGTCACACAACATGCAGGGATAAGCCGTCACAGATAGTCTGTAAACTATCACGTAAAACTCACAGATGCCACTTCCTTCCTATGAAAGTTTCCTGTTTATTTATATTCTTTAGTCTTCAGTACCAGCTGTCTTACTCAGTCTTTTTCTCACTTAATATTGTTGTCCTGAAGTGGTAGAGCACCTCAACAAGACTGAACAAGAATCCAACAATTCTCTCATTAGAATTATTCCAGAAACACACTTCTAAGTCTGTTTGTAAATCAGAAATGCCAACTGAGTGCAAACACATTTCACAAAACATCCTAAAAGAATAGGTATTATGTGGAATATGTGTGAAAAGAAAAATAAAGACACCTTGTTTTCAGCTCAGCTAAAGTAATGAGTATATAGTGATAAGTATAGTAAACTATTGAACTATGAACCAACATTTATGTGGGAAAATGCATCGTTATGACAATCATTAGCTTTACCCAAGACCATATTAAGCTGATATCCATTAGCAGAAGTAGAACATATCACCTAATTAACTGATGCGGAGCATTGCAACCTACACAAGCTTTTGCTCTTACGTCGTTCAGTTCATGTTGGTCCTTGTCAACATACGTCTGAATCAAAAACTTGTATTCTGACCAGGGCTGGAGGTGCCTGCAGCCATGACCCTGTTGAGAACCTCAACCGACAACTATTGCCCAAAACCCACAAGTGTGCCACCTACATAATTGGGAAGAATTCTAGCTCCCAATCAGAATGACAGGCTCCCAGTCTGAACTTGGGCTCCCAGTCATCCCAGTCAGAATGGCAGGCTCCCAGTTAGAATGACGGCCTCCCAGTCAGAATCCGGGCTCCCAGTCAGAATGACAGGCTTCCAGTCTGAACTTGGACTCCCAGTCATCCCAGTCAGAATGGCAGGCTCCCGGTTAGAATGACGGCCTCCCAGTCAGAAATCGGGCTCCCAGTCAGAATTACGGGCTCCCAATAAGAATGAGAGACTCCCAGTCAGAATTTGGGCTCCCAGCTAGAATGATGGGCTCCCAGTCATACCAGTTAGAATGATGGGCTCCCAGTCATACCAGTTGGAATGATGGGCTCCCAGTCATACCAGTTAGAATGATGTCCTCCCAGTCATACCAGTTAGAATGATGGGCTCTCATTAAGAATTAGGGCTCCCAATCAGAATGACAGGGTCCCATTAAGGATTTTGGCTCCCAATCAAAATGACGGGCTCCCAGTTAGAATGATGGGCTCCCAGTCATACCAGTTAGAATGATGGGCTCCCATTAAGAATTTGGGCTCCCAATCAGAATGACGGGGTCCCAATTAGAATGATGGGCTCCCAGTCATACCAGTTAGAATGATGGGCTCCCATTAATAATTTGGGCTCCCAATCAGAATGACAGGGTCCCATTAAGAATTTGGGCTCCCAATCAGAATGACGGGCTCCCAGTTAGAATGATGGGCTCCCAGTCATACCAGTTAGAATGGTGGGCTCCCATTAAGAATTTGGGCTCCCAGTAAGAATTTGGGCTCCCAATCAGAATGACAGGCTCCCAGTCATACCAGTTAGAATTTGGGCTCCCAATCAGAATGATGGGCTCTCAGCCATTCCATGACCCTGCCGCTCACCAGAGATCCTCCTTGATGTTCTCCATTACTGCAGTCACAAGCTGAGAGGAGATGAGGAATTTCAGGGAGGTCAGGGTGCAATTCAACTTCTGGTGGTGTCAGGTGGTCAGATCCCTTCAAATATCACCCCCATGAGCCCATGTGAGACTAGCTATGGAATTGGATTTAATTAAATAGAGAAATGGATTGGATTGTATATTAAAGGCCATCCATCTTCACACTGCTCGTCTCTGTGAGGGTCATGGCTTCCTAAAAGTGAGCGACAAAAATGAGGTATTTGGCCTGTTGTGGCTATGAAAGAATATCTTAAACAGGTTTATGCATGATTACCATCACACTTTTAAATTAAACTGATGGTACAATGTCAGTATCCATATAAACATCCACCCATGCTTTTCTATAACTGCTTATCCATTAGGTCAGTGAGCCTGGGGCCAATCCCAGGAAGCACATGGCACGAGGTGGGGGCCATTCTGGTTGTGCTGGTGTGTAGCTCGTTGTGTTAGCATGGTTTGGATGCTGTACCAGTATGTGGAAAGTCGCTGCTACAAAGCCCAGAGTCCGCTATGATTTAAGCATTGAAGTTCCCTGCAAGGCCCTGAATCTCCAATTGTGCCAGAGATTGTCTCAAAAATGTCAGCTTGATATGCTGCCTGAGGGCGGCATGGTGGTGCAGTGCTTAGCACTGTTGCCTCACACCTCTATGACCCGGGTTCGAGTCTCCGCCTGGGTTACATGTGTGTACAGTTTGCATGTTCTCCCCGTGTCGTCGTGGGATTTCTGCCGGGTGAGTACCCAAAAACATGCTGAGGCTAATTGGACTTGCTAAATTGCCCGTAGGTGTGCATGTGAGAGTGACTGCTGTGTGAGTGTGCCCTGTGATGGGCTGGCCCCCCATCCTGGCTTGTTCCTTGCCTCATGCCCATTGCTTCTGGGATAGGCTCCGGATCCCCCAGCGACCCAGTAGGATAAGCGGTTTGGAAAATGGATGGATGGATATGCTGCCTGTTTAGTATCTGGTCAAGGGGGGTTTAGCTGGATGGGCCCCCCAGGGTCCATAGGTATAAACACTTTCTACATGATCTTACATCTGTTTATTTAAATTGAGCTAAGTATGTACTTTTAACAGTACAATTAAATAGGCTTTGTTTACAAATAAAAATGTATGTTTTTAATTTGAGTTATTAATTGATGTTGATGGCATACAGTTAATGTAGTTTGAAAGGCTGAGTAGATGGTAGCTGTTTCATTTTCTCCCCTCTCCCTCCACTGCTCTCCCACACATGCATGGATGTGCTGCTTCTCCCTGCTGACCATGAGTCTGCACAGCCAGCTTCAGTCTGCCTGGCGTCAGTCTGCTTAGCTTCACTCTGTCCAGCTTCACTCAGCCCAACTTCAGTCTGTCCAACATCAGTCTGCACAGCTTTAGTCTTCCCAGCATCAGTCTACCCTGTTTTACTCTGTCAAGCATCAGTCTGCCCCATTTCAGTCTGCCCAGCTTCAGTCTGCCTGGCTTCAGTCCGCACAGCTTCTTATATGGAAGTTTCCGTGTCTGAAACAGTAATTCTCGCTGACAGGGTGGTGTTCAACACTCCAAACCATCACCATGGAGGAAACGCACAGATGACAGGGCTGTTGTTGTTCACGCTCCAAGGCCCCACCAGGCCTTAGCACCATGGCCCATCGCCTGGTTAACTGCTGCCTGCTGACCTTGTGATATGTTGGTGGCCTCATGGCCTTGATGTGCTTTGGGTCCCGGGGTGCAGCGTCAATTTTTCAGATGAGTCTGACGGCTTTTTTAGTGGGAAATGAATGGCCTTCAAAGTCAACTTGTCTCAGAAACGATACACCAGTGTCACAGTCTTTTCGCTTTCAGAAACCAATGCAGCAAAACAAATAAAATGAGACTCTGTGGTGATGTTGGATTTTCAATTTCTGTAATAATATATCGACTATATTACTCAAATACTTTGTAAACTCATTGTATCACTCAGTAGAAATTTATCCCTGAAACAATTTAGACCTTAATGCAAAAACACACACTTGTTTACTTTCACACTGCTTATGAAGCAGAATGTCAAGAAAATGTAGCAGTTCCGTACATTGGAATATATTGCTTTATATTCTGTTTTTAGTCATATTCTGATTTTCATTGTAAAATCTGTCCAGGGACAGCATTCGAAATTCAATTTACAGATAATTCTGTTGTAGGTAACACAAGCTATTCACTGACCCTCTTAAATAAAGTGTAGTCTAAATGTTTAAACATCAGGGTGTGGCTTGGCTTCCTATAACAGCTCACATCTTTCTTTCACAGCTCTGACAGCCTTTGAAAAGACGATACCTTCTCCTTTGTGTCATTTTACTGATGTATTGATCTGTTTTTAAGCAATACAACCAGGAACCTCAAAGAAAACAGGATTTCCTGTACACTGGGAACTGTGACATGTTACTTACTTGGGTCCAAAACAGTACTAGACACATTTACTAATTCTGTTGTGATTTTATTACTGTGCAAGAAACTCTAAATTATAACTATTTATCGGACTGTTGTGCATGACATTAATTTACATATTTATAAAAACTCTACATATTGTCTTCATTTTTATTGATTAAATAATTTTTTAAAGGACAAAAATCAATTATTTTCAATTTTTAAATGATATTGTGACTGAATGATTACATAGCCACTGCATTTTTGGTTACTATGGGTTTAGCTTCATCAGAAAATCTGAAAAAGAAACTTCAATGATGGAAAAAATAAGCATGAAGAATTGTGATGCAATTTGTGGTCAATATGTTTTTGGGTCTTAGACTGATGTAGCCTAGTCTTTGATAAAATATTTAAGAATTATTTATGCATTCAAAATATAAATAATCTCTGATTTAATTACCACAGACTATGCAGCAGGTTTTGAAAGTGTTAATGTCATAATTACATTATGGACAGAAGAGAGGTTGTTTTTATATTGAGACCATGTGGTATGTTGTGAAAAGCCAACCATAGGTTAAACCTGTCTAAATAAATTTTGATTTGATATAATTCTGAGTATTCATGCTAATTTTTCATCATTAAATCCAGTTCAGTAGGAGCAGATCTAGAGTGACCTGTTTGTTTTTCCTAGAGCACATTTCTCTAAACTAGAGGTGTTCAACCTGGGGTCCATGTGCCCCTTTTAGTGCACAGAGTGGCTGCACAAATGTATTTGAGGGAGTTGGTCCCCAGAAGAAAGGAATATTACAAGCCACCCACCATCATAGCTCTTAGCTCTATGATCACTCAGTTTAAGGGCCCTGGTTTAAGAAAAGTCATGCTCTAAACAAAACGCTCCCCCCCCCTTTAAATAGAATTTCTTGTTATGATGTCTTTATTTTTTGTGCATTGCCCCCCCCCACACTAACCTCATGACCAAGGCCGCATCCAGAGCCGCAAGAAGGCGCTGACCTGTGCACCTCCCCGGGTGCCGGATGCCACTTTCCGGGGAGGCTGCTGTCTCTCATGGGCTCTTGCTAATACTCCGTCACCAGGGATACAAACCTGACTGCAGCACTTTGGTGGGATCTGCACCCCCCACCCCCCCCCAGCCCACACCAGTGCAGATTCCACCAGTCCACACCAATCGCATTTACTTATTTAATTCAGCTGTAACCAGACGATTACGAAGTGGCAGAGCAGCCCAGATAAAAACAGTCGCTGAGTGGTAATGTATGCATTGCTGTTAGCTATCAAACTTCTGCTACCAACACAAGCTTAAGAAGAGTGCTGCTTGCATGTATGCATACATTTATGCATGTATGATGTGTACGCTCCCTTGTCTGAAGTGTTACAAATTACGGCAATTCTCTATTCCTGTTCACACCGTATGAGCGGCAGTCTGTTCATTACTGATTAAAAACAGGGCTTGGTAAAATGTTTTAATCTATTTTATGCAGTATGTAAGCAGGGTGATATACAGCAATATTATATTTGCAGCATGTTGGGACTTTTCTAGGTCAGCTTTGATTTCCGTGTAACAGCTTTCATGTAAATGCGCAGGCTAGCCAACAGCAATATTATGTAAAGCAGCTTATCAGCGCAGTTTGTGCTTCTTCTATCCCCTTGTTATCAAACTGGGCCTATTTCATAGTAATAAGAGTGCTCCTGAACAACGACTCTTGTCCGCATTGATCATTTATGCAATGCAAGGATTTAAAAATGACTTCAGTTGCTTTATGGTAATTTCACTTACTGCTGCTTCATTTAACACCCTTACATATTGCATTCAGTGAGTGCCTTAATTGCATTAAGTCGCATTCAAAAAAATATATAAACCAGTACATTCTCACAGCGAAGTGCCTATTTAAATTCAGTAGAGAAATTTTGTGTTACTGCAGAAGTCAGTTGGAGATTTCAGATTAAATTTCTATTTCCTATAGAATTTCACTTGACACTTAAATTACCTTGTGACTGGCCAAAATAATCACTTCTTGTTTTTATTGCATTATGGAAAACAACAAAACACTGGTGCCTTATATGATATGTATTAAACTCTTTTCATTGCACATTCTGATTGTATGCACTCACTTAAACCCTGGATTTTGGCCCTAATCTGTAGTTGATTGCTTGATCACATTATTAATTGATTATCAAAATAAATAGTTTTATGCCAGCCTAAGATGCACAGCAACACAGGGCTCTGAAACACCCCACAGCCTGGCTCTGAATGATGTTCATCTTAGAACACAGAATTTCCCAAATTTTACAATTTTCCAGAACTGCATCAATAAGCACACTCATGGAAACTTACTGCAGCTTGGCTCCATATGATCGACTGACTGTATTTCTATTATAAACATAAAGAGCCACATGGGACAGCATAGGACATCCACAGGAAACACCATAGGAGAGCCACAGGGGACACCATAGGACAACCACAGGAAACACCACAGGAGAGTCACAAGGGAACATCACAGGAGAGTCACAAGCGACACCACAGGAGAGCCACAGGGGACACCATAGGACAACCAGAGGGAACACCACAGGACAGCCACAGCGGACACCGTAGCACAACCACAGGAAACACCACAGGAGAACCACAGGGGACACCATAGGGGAGTCACAAGGGAACATCACAGGAGAGCCACAGGGAACACCACAGGAGAGCCACAGGGAACACCACAGGAGAGACACAAGGGAACATCACAGGAGAGTCACAGGGAACACCACAGGAGAGCCACAGGGAACACCACAGGAGAGTCACAAGGGAACATCACAGGAGAGTCACAGGGAACACCACAGGAGAGCCACAGGGGACACCATAGGACAACCAGAGGGAACACCACAGGACAGCCACAGCGGACACCGTA
>JAODJX010000037.1:25013608-25026965 GCA_026776945.1 Isichthys henryi
CCTACCCACCCCCAAACGGCGTGCCCTTCCTCCAGGGGGCAGCAGATGAAGCAATAAACCTACCCAGCACCAAAGGGGGAGCCTGACCTCCAGGGGCAGCAGAGGAAGCCATAACCCTAACCAGACCCAGAGGGGGAGCCCGTCCTCCAGGGGGCAGCTGAGGAAGCCCTAACCCTGTAGTGTAAATTCTATAGTGTAAAGATGCCAAAGCACCAGAAAAAAATGCTAATTGTAGTTAAGAGTATAAGTTTGAGTATAGTGAAGGTGTCAGAATAAGAGTCCTTCAGCCACATTAAGCAATGAAGCCTCTCCTGCTCTGCTGGATTACTTCTGTTTGCCTGTATTGGGACAGAAGATGCACCCAGAATCCATTAGTCTGTCTGAGTTAGATGTTCCGCAGTGGCAGCTGCAGTCGGCAACCCTGGAGATGTGTTCTCTGCTGGACTCCATGAAGCAGTTCGTCCGCTGATAGAGGTCCAAACCATGCAAGATCCCAGCCTGGTACAGCCATGCTGCCCAAACAGAGATCCAGGCCAGGAAAAACCAACATCAATGCTAACCTCACTAAATATGATTGGCATGCACATGTCAACAGAATAAATGTCTGTGCTTAGATTAAACATGATATTTCAGTTTTATATAATAATGCGTCCAAAGAAATTAACTACAGTGAAGACTAATAAAGCAAGTGTCTCACTGCAGCAGACATCTGCATTTGTCAATTATGCTACCTGATGAATATTCATTATTATAGTCAAGGGAAGCAATGTTATTGAAGGGGCTATGTTACTAAGATGTGGATTGGAAATTAATGTATTACAGACCCAGACAACATTTATTTAATTGTATTAATGCTCATTACGGTTTGATTATATGAATAACAGCTGCTCTTCTGAGGTTTCGTTGGATACATTGAAATAATTTCATGAAAATTCAGCTCTTCTGTAAAAGACTCAATAAATATTGATCAGTATATTGTGCCAAAGTTATTCATGTAGTTGGAGTGGCATTCTTAAGATCAGTAACAGTTTCAGTTCAAAGATAGATAGATAGATAGATAGATAGATAGACAGACAGACAGACAGATTAGATAGATAGATAGATAGATAGATAGATAGATAGATAGATAGATAGATAGATAGATAGATAGATAGATAGATAGATAATTTCATTCCTTCAGTTTTCATTAATCTCATACACACTAGAAGTGGATGAACAATTGGACCTCCAGGGATGTTCAGCACTTCCCACAAATCAGCCAATGTTTGTTTATCTCTGTTCCTCACTGTGATGCAAGCACAAAGATGCTTCAGGAGGCAGATCACATAATGTATGCAGAAAGAGTGTCAACCTTGGTGTTTGTAGTGGCAGTGAGAAAAAGCTCAGAAGGACTCCGATGGTAATTGTATCACACGCACCTTAAACACACAACTAGTGCATTTTCATTACCAGAAAACACTGTGTTCCAGTTTCCCCTGGACATCAATGAAGAGAAACATTTGTTTTTATAATTAGGACATTTCTTGTCATGGTATCTTTACTAGATATATTGCTATCCTCCTTCTCTTTATTTTCAATTAATGTTTCCATATAGTGATCTATTTATATTTAGCGTATTATCTTCCATTCTAACGCAAATTCAGTATGCAGTTAAAAGGGTAAGATTTTATGAAACTGCTCAATTGCATCAGTGAATCACAAGGTCGGATTATAGTTAAAATTCTCATTGTTTCAATTTTCACCTATTTGTGCATATATCTAACTGAGTAAATATACAGCACGTAAAATGAATGTGAAATTATTTTTGGTGGATTGTACCTTTAAATAACATTATGATTCAGTTCATGAATAAGTTAAATGAAATTGAGTAGATAAAGGAAATTAAGTTCCCATTGCTTGGAGTTAATATTCATGTTTCTGAGGGCAGCGGGATGCAGAGGTGCTTATCTTAGAGATATAGCCATATCAGCGTGTCTCTCCCAACCTTGCAGCCTGTGTAGAAATGAATAAATACACCTCAATCATGTGAAAGAAAGTTTAAATTTGCAAGAATTAAAGGATGGATGAAATGCCAAGCCTGCAGTATACCAACACATTAAAGTATGCTTAACAGATACATGTTATCCTACTATACTGTAGGACAGAGCTGTGTTCACTCTCAGAAGGGGACACCCCAATTCTGGAAAGACATCGTAGCATCTGTTAGGAATTCCATCCAAACTGCAATTGTGTTAGAGGACCTGCTGACCTGTTCTATCAGGCAGATTACCTCGAGTTCCATCGAAAGCACAGTATCCAGAAAGGAGGGCAGTCCCAGCCTGATGCAGCTTCACTTCACCTCTGCCTCTTGCAGCTAGCTAAACTTTTAGAGCCTCGTCTGAAATGATGGTAAATGGTAAATGGACTGCATTTATATAGCGCTTTTCTACTCCTATGAGTACTCAAAGTGCTTTACATTTTATGCCTCACATTCACCCATT
Source organism: Isichthys henryi (assembly GCA_026776945.1). NCBI lineage: Eukaryota > Metazoa > Chordata > Actinopteri > Osteoglossiformes > Mormyridae > Isichthys > Isichthys henryi. The sequence continues at coordinate 25,016,089 of JAODJX010000037.1, forward strand.
CACACACCGGTGGCGGAGGCTGCCATGCAAGGCACCAACCTGCTCACCAGGAGCAATTTGGGGTTCAGTGTCTTGCTCAAGGACACTTTGATGGGGTCAGGAGGAACCAGGGCTCGAACCTGCAACCCTCTAGTTGCCGAACGATAGCACTACCTCCTGCGCCACCATCTTCCCCAAATCCCATGATGTGGCTTAACCACCATCTCACTGGTTAAATTAAAACCTACATGGCCTATATTCTGTAATTAAAAAGGACATGTGAAAACCATCACATATTTGACAAAATAGACCACATGTCTCAAAAAATATCACCCAGAAAAAACCCTTAATTTTTTAAATTAAGACCTTAATATAAACTGCAGAAAAAAGTCTGGAAAATATAGAACCGCAGAAAATTAGTCCTAATTCATAATTTTACAATTGGCATTTAAACAGAGGACGTCCTGCGCAGAATCCATGAGGAACCAGTCGCTGGCAGCCATTAAGAGGCAAAGAACTGGTTCATTTCCGACATGCTGGCCTAACCTTATTTTTCATGATGATGTCAAGGACTTGTAGCATGAAGTGGGCGACTGTAGATAAAGCTTTTTGTGAAAGCATTGTGAAAGACATATCTCTGGCGCAAAAGCAAAGCAAATTTCACTGGCATGCAGAAATGTGGAGCCTGTACTGTGGATCCAATGACGTCCCAGTTCTAAACATGGGCAGTTATACCAAATATGACCCTGATTTATATTTTTCACTCGTTGTCCTCAGGGTTCCTCACACTTCCAGGGTTGGGGGTTTGAATCCTGTCCCTGCTCTGAATGCTACCCCTGTGGCATCTCCAGCAGTCCAAACATGCAGATAAGTGAATTTCTTACATTTCTGAACTGCTCACTGTGTGTATATAATTGTGCCCTGTAATGGACTGGCATCCTGCTCAGAGTGTCCCCATGTGCCCTCTGTGCCCGGGCTCCAGGCCTCCCCATGACCAAGACCAGAAAGAGATTGGAAGTTACATGGTGGGACCTTATCCGACTCCAATCTGTCACCCTATGCTAATCTTTTGGTCTCCCAAAGCAAATTGGTCCAAGCTGAACAGCCAGAGAAAGTCCAATTTAGAAAACCCATATGAGGGCAAAGAGTAAGGAGCATGTGACCTCACCCGGATCGTGGAGACCTGGTCCTGGGTCCTGGACCTTCGATTGCCCAAACCATGGGCCAAACGCATCTATGGACCCCCAGTACTCTCTGTAAAGTGACGGAAAGGTAACTGCTGAGCATGACCCCCCCAGAAAGCAGCCTTAGCAGATTAGCGTAAACCATGGCAAATTCTTGGCTAATGGCCGTCACGGACTCGCTCAGCAATTTCTGTCCTTAGCTATCAAAACTGATGCCTTAAATGATGTATATTTTTTACATCTGGACTTCCTAGCTGGACTCTTCTATAAGCTGATTATCTAGGAGGTAGATGTATTTAAAATAGAGGCTAGGAGTTTTCTGCGCTCTTCCTGAAGAATAACTAGCAATGCTGGCAGGTCGGAAATGCCGTCTACACAGCCTCCTAACCAGACCCAGACTCCTGTGTATAGACAGTCCCTTCTGTGCGAGGCTCTAGCTGCTGGTATCCGCCTCGGCATTGATGTGCTTCCTGCTGTTCTTGGATGTTATCCAGCATCTGCTTCACTATATGCTTGAAAATCCCCAGCTGTGATTCAGCTCCAGTAGACACAGACCTCTCTCACCCCCATTACACATTCAGAAATCTTGCATCTTACAGTTATTCCAAAAAAAACCCTTGGAAAATGAACAGAAAAGCTGTAAGATGCAAGATATCTGAATCTGCAATGGGGTGACACAAAGCACATGGTAATGCTGTCTTAGTCACACTCATGATCGAGTTGCACTTTTATAAATGTTCTATGCTATAAATGTCTGAAATATTACTATAATTTCATAGTAACCAGAGTCTCAGAGACGCACAGAGAACTGCTTCCCCAAAACACTCTCATTTAGCAGGTTTAAGAAAATCCAGGTTTTAAAATGGCATTTTCCCATTATTATTATTTTATTTATTTATTTATTTATTTTCTACTTGAAGAAACAAGGGGAGAACCTGGGGAAGATCTCCAAGTAGAAGAAAAAATGAGCTTACCATGAAGATGTATGCATGCATTAATGATCTGACTCAACTGTACAACATAGCTGAAGCCATGATAGTTACGGTGTGTATTGCGTGTAGCCTAGTGGGTTACGCATCTGTGACAACTTCCAGAGGGCTGTTGGTTCAAACTCTGTACCCTTTACATTGGGCTTATCAGTGTTCAGCCCTTGAGTAATGCGTGTAGCTGTAGTGGGTTAGGGGTCTGTGCCAACATCCAGAGGGTTGTGGGTTCAAATCCTGTGACCTTTACATTGGGCTTATCAGTGTTCAGCCCTTGTGTAATGTCTGTAACTGTAGTGGATTAGGGGTCTGTGCCAACATCCAGAGGGTTGTGGGTTCAAATCTCGTGGCCTTTACATTGGTATTATCAGTGTTCAGCCCTTGTGTAATGCTTGTAGCTGTAGTGGGTTAGGGGTCTGTGCCAACATCCAGAGGGTTGTGGGTTCAAATCCTGTGACCTTTACATTGGGCTTATCAGTGTTCAGCCCTTGTGTAATGTGTGTAGCTGTAGTGGGTTAGGGGTCTGTGCCAACATCCAGAGGGTTGTGGGTTCAAATCCCGTGGCCTTTACAGTGGTCCCATCACTGCTGAGCCGTCAAGAAAGATCTTTAACCCTAAGTGCTCTAGGAATGCTGGCTGACTGATTCCAAAAAATTCCAAATTAGGTTCTTTGGACTAAAGCATTTGATAAATATTGTGAAAAACATCAAGCAAGTGACAGATAGTAGATTTTCACGTAATTAACAGTCAAAAATTGCATATGTAACCAGCAAAATCCTGCTTTTCTGGATTGCTTAAATATTCTACATTCTCCCTTGCTCAGTAAATTGTCTTTGAGATGCTGCAGACCGGTACTGTGGCTGCGCTGACTGACGGCACCATCATGGCAGCAGCTCATTGCTGAGCATTAACAACATCTTGCTTGTCAACATTCCACAGAGCTCTGAGGGCTTGGCAGATAGGAGTTACTTACGGGGAAGGCCGTGTTGTACAGACACATCATCCTTGGTGTCTTTCTCTTTTTGTTGTCTGGGAAGATTTTTCAGAGAGAACAGCACCCCCAAGTGTTCAGTTTGCTTCAAACTACTAATGCCTCTAAGTTTGTATCTAAATTATCAGAATCAGAAAACTTTACTAGTCCCCAAGGAAATTGCTTATGTTACAGCTGCTCAGAGAGGAAAAAGTGGCCCAAAAATACAATAAACAATATAAAAAAGAAACAGCTAAAATTAAAATGGACTTAAATAGATGTAAATTGATTTACATGAAATAGCATAAGGTAAGTGAGGATACTGAATTTTATGGTGAATTTTAAATAAATATATAGTATTTTATTAGCATGAGTGGTGTTCTGCTGCAAGGCTTGCGGTTTGAATGCTTGCTCTGCTGCTTTTCTCCTGCAGCACAAAGACATGCGGCTAGGCTAACAGGCATTTCTAGATAGTGCATATATGACTGGGAGTGTGTGTTTTGGCATCCCATCTGGGGTGGACTGCTGCCCGAAATGAGCTCCAGGACCCCCATGATGCTGACCATAATGGTTTTATGGACCACAGAATGCATCTGAACAAGGGCTCTGCATCAGATTATTTGCAGGTCATTTATTTGTGGCTGTTCATCACTACAAAGGCAAGAGCATCATTAAGGGTAAGTGGAGGGAAAAGAGCTTCTCCTTAGCACATAATTTTGCTTTAGCAGAACACAGAACTGCCATCTATCCTTCTTCAATGCTGAGTAGGAGCCTGAGGCACAACTCAACAAGTACTGTGATCCTCAAAAAAATGTTTGTGTTTTTAGAACCGGAGTTGTATCCGAGGTGTGAAATGACACTGTTAAGACTTGCACTTAACTATATGTCTGAGTCCAACTTTCCCCCTGCTTGCACTGGGGTTGACCTCAGAAATCAAACTCATCATAAAACCTCTTAATAGTTCCTTCCATGACCTCTAGTGGTAGTGAAATGATTTATGAAATTGCATCCAAGAATAAAGCAAAAAGGTGCCCAGGATGTTGCTGTATGTTTGTTTCCAACACATTAGATTCAAAATCCTCCTCTAATGTAAATCATAGCTACATAAAGTGCTAAAGTGCAGCCAAACGCCAGAGATACCAAAGCGAGAAACTCAGGAGTTACTCAGCTTGACAGCTAGAATTACCAGCTGCTCTGATTTCTGTCCCCTTTCTGCAAAAGCATATTGTCTTAGATAGCACTATTTTTCAAAATCGTGCACCAACACCATAATCAAAATTCTATGCATATATTGACATCGGGGGCGGCATGGTGGTGCAGTAATTAGTGTGGTTAGTGTTGTTGCCTCATACCGCTAGTCTCTGCTCTGGCTCCATGTTTGTGGAGTTTGCATGTTCTTCCCACGTTGTCATGGAGTTTCCTCTGGGTACGCCAGTCCCCCACCACAGTCCAAAAATATGCTGAGGTTAACTGGAGTTGCCAAATTGGAGATTCGACCAGCATGTGTGCCCTGTGATGGGGACCTGGGTGAGACCCCCAGATCTCTATGGGGCCCCTGGAGTCCCCCTTCACCTTTAAAATGGCTGTGAATGATGCTGATGCACTTGTGTGAGGAGGGAATAATTTTAATAGTTCCCAGAAGTCCTGAGGTTAATGTTAGTGCACTAACAGGTAGATAGTTGTCAGACTTTATTCACTTCAAAATTGTCCTTTCTATCAGTTAAAAAAATATATCACACAAGCTCCATGACCAGAAAACTCACACAGAAACAAGTGCAGTTAGCGATCAACACAGGAGGCTGTAGAAGATGTAACCTTGTCTACTGAGGCCACCAGCAGCTGCGAAATGGAATGATTGGCTGATATTAACTAGCTGTGCAGGCTGGGAAATTGTACCCCTGGGCCTGTAAGCCTGTTACACTACAAACCCATAAGTTGACTGGCTGCTTTCAGGGATAAACAAAAGGTTTTCCCACACAACAAGGATGGCTCAAGTGTGGAGTTCCCACCCCAAACAAATAGTTTGACCCTCTAACAAGCTTCTACACACTCCAGTCTAAGACCACAAGAGAGAAGACACAGAAAAATAAAATAAGGAATCCGGTCACCAGGAATAGCAGACTCAGTCACACTGCACCACCCTATAGATTAAATCACGAAGTTGCGTGTCACATAATACATATCAAAAGAAAACAGCAGGAAATTACATCCAAAACACAAGAGAAAACTGAGGAAAAAAAGCAGTTGATTGTCTTTTGAAATTCTTATTATTAGAAATGCCAATACAGCAATCTGGGCCGTAGCAAAGGTCTTTACATCATCATGGTCAAAAGTCTTCGCCCTTCCTAGGTGTGTTTCGTAATGGGTCATTGGGGTTGCAGAAAAAATACTGAATACTTGACCTTGGTGTCCTCGATGGTAGGTAGAGGCATAACAACAATACATATTCCAAACACAGGCCCAACTAACAATATTTAGGTATGCATACTGGAACTAGGTGGACGCTACGAGTACTAAACAGGCCATGAAAACACAGAGATATTCTTCAGCTGCTCCGGCAGTCCTGCTAAGTGTAACGACCAAGGACCCAGCCCTGGGAGGACCTTTAGCTCAAAAACTGTTGCTCTGTTTACTTAAGACATTGACAGCAGAGTAATCTCACTCCTACTTAATATCAGCAACAGTTTCACGCAGCAGAACAAACACACCCGCCAGCATTTTGTGCCTTAATACCATGTATTTTCACCTCATTAGCTAATGAGGGCCTTATATCAGGGTCCGAATGTCTTACTTTTAACAAGTGGAAAAACAGCATGATGTGGGGGACTTCATTAGTTTGTTTAGTATCTAACACTGCAACTGTGGAATATAACTGTTTGAAGTGCAGTTTTTGAAGCCCTGCACATTGTGCTGTATGCATATTAATGACAGACTGCAGAGTTTATTGGAAAAATAGAAAGAAGTTGTATGTCTCTCATTTTTTTTATTCAAAGATTAAAGGAATTAGTGAAATATATTTCCCCATAACTTTTCTTGATAAACACATGAATAACAAGGCATTATGTGAGAAGCGTCACACCCTCCCTTAACCCCATGAGAATGCGGGGACACGGCTGTCCACAGTTAACCTTATAATATTTACACCCAGTGCGGTCCATGGATTGACACAATTTGTTGTTGATTCCCGTGTGAGACGTGCAGAGCAATCTTACCTTTGTTTTCTACCCAGCTTCATTCTGCCCTGCTGGCCCTGTCCAATCTGCCTGTCAACCCCAACCCACTTCCTTCCAGCCCTCCCTCACCTTGAAGTCTGCGTTCCAGGATAGACCTCTGGCTCTCAACTCCAGGATTTCCTTGTACCTGGATGATGATTCCACTTCACGATTTCATGTCTGGTTTCCTGTCCCTGAGTCCCCAGCCCAAGGGCACGTCCTCCATCCCTCATTGAGACCAGGATTTCCGTGATGTATTAAGTAAGGCAAAGGCTTTTGGGCTCCCACCCCATCGTGCGTCAGACTGCAGCATTGAGCTAATACAAGGAGCAGTTCTCCTAGTAGGACACCTCTTCTCGCCCTCCTGTCCAGAGAAAGAAGCTGTGAAGATGAATGTCCCAGAGGCTCTCAAACAAGGTATCATCCACCGATCTACTTCCCCCATTACCTCAAGCTTCTTCTTTGTTAAGAAGAAAAATGGTGGACTACGTCCCTGTCTTAACTACTGGGTGCTTAATGCAATTACCAAAAACCGCCATGAACGCCTTCCACTTATCCCATCTGCCCTGGAATACCTTAGATCCACACGGATCTTTACCAAGCTAGACCTATGAAGCACGTACAACCTGATTCGGATCGGATCCAGGGATGAGTGGAAGAAGTCCTGTGTTACCTCTACTGGTCAGTATGAGTAACGTGTGATGCCCTATGGATCAATGAATAGTCCCTCGATCTTCCAATCCTTCATGGGGGAGATTCTGAGTGATATGTTCCATCGATGTGTCCTAATATACATGGATGATATCTTAAATCATTTGGATTTATTGGAGCAGCATGTGCCTGATGAGTGTACTGTGCTTCAACGGCTTAAGGATAGATCTGTATGTTAAAGGGGAAAAGTGCAAGTTCTAAAAGACCACCATGAAGTTCTTAGGCTACCAGATCCACCTGGTTAGTCTTGGAGATGTATGAAGATAAAGTAAAGGCCTTCCGAGACTGGCCACAGCTGTGCACTGTGAAGGACCTGCAGCGGCTCCTGGGGTTTGTGAATTTCAATTGGCGCTTTATAAGAGGGTTTAGAAAGGTAGCTGGTCCCTTACTAACCTCCTCCGAGCTTAAGGGTCTAAGCTACAGTGGTCCCATGAGGCAAGTGTAGCTTTTCACTGACTGAAGGACCTGCTCTGCTTTGCTCCTGTGTTGGGCCAACCTGACCTCTCCCAACACTTTGTGGTGGAGATAGACACCTCAGAAGTCGGCATTGGGGCTATTCTGTCACAAACTGACCTGGCCACTGGTAAGACACACTCATGTGCAACTACAACACTAGTAATTGTGAGCTGCTAGCCACCAAGGGTGCCCTAGAATTCCATAGAGGGGCCCTATTTCCTGCCTAAGTGCTTATAGTCCACAGAAACTTAGAACTTTCTGCAAGCTAGATTGGCTGTTTTCTTTTTTTCAGGTGAAGTATATTCCAGTCACTAAAAACACTAAAGCTGATGTCCTTTCTCGCCTGTATGATGGTCCTTGGGTCTCTGAAGACCTGTTTCCATCTTGCCACAGTCTTGTTTTGCCGGTCCAATCACCTAGGATCTGGAAGAACAGTTGGAAGAGGCAAACCAACGGCAGCCCCCGCCTGCTGATTGCCCATCAGGAAAGGTGAGCGTCCCTTCCCAGCTACGCAACAAGGTGCTCCAGAGGGTGCATACCTTGTTGGGACTGAGCCATCCAGTCATGACTGCCACTACTCGATTGATTTCTTAATGATACTGGTGGCCTGGCTGGCAACAAGAAGTGAAGCAGTATATGCATTCCTGTCCCATGTATGCCCAGAATAAGGTATCCTCAATGCCACCCGCTGGTCTCCTTCAAGCCCTTCCCATGACTACTCATTCATGGTCCCAAATAAGCCCAGACTTTATCACTGACTTGCCTTCTCTAGTTACACTACTATCCTGACGATCGTGGATTGCTTCTCTAAAATGTATAGACTGATTCTCCTTAGTCACAAGTTCCCTCTTTTTCTGAGTTAGGAGACTTATTGTTTACTTGGGTCTTCCACAGCTATGAGATTCCTGAAGACAATGTATACAATCAAGGGCCCCAATTTACTGCAAAAGTATTCTGTACCCTCTGTCCCTCAGTCTCACCTCGGCATATCACCCCTAGTCCAATGGGCTTGCTGAGAGGGCACACCAGGAGATAGAAAGATGCTTCACCTGATGTGTGCTACTCAGCCCGCTGAAGGGGCCCGGTACCTAGCCTAGGCTGTGTACACCAAGAAATCACATATTCAATCTTCTACTCACCTCTCACCTTTTCAGTGTGTCAATGGTTCTCAGCCCCCTCTCTTCCCATGGGACTCCCAGCAACATACCATCCTTAGAGTAGTGGTACAGGCGGAGTCACTGTGACTCGTCATGGGCCCACCGCCTCCTCTGTAAGCACTCTGCCACTCAGAAGAAACATGCAGTCCGTCGACGGTCCCGATGGAGGACTTCTCCATTCGGGCCCTTCTAGACTTGCGATGCAGACGGGGCCAGCTGCAGTACCTGGTGGACTGGGAGGGTTAAGAGCGATCCTGGGTGTCGGCCTGGATCCAGCCATGGTGGTCCAGTTACACCAGGACCACCCAGATCGGCCCACTCTGCCAGCCAGTGGGCGCCCATGGAAGACCTCGGCCTGCAGTTGGTGGCCGTTTGGGGGGTGGGGGGTTCTCTCATGCCTTTCCTCCCACCTATTACAATGTGAGAACACAGCTGTTTGCAATTTACCTCATACCATTTAGGCCGAGTGTGATCCATGGATTGATGCAAATTATTATTCCCATATGAGATGTGCGGAGCAATCCTACCATTATCTTCTGCCCGTCAAGCTAATCCAACTTCCAGCCCTCCCTCACTGTGAAGTCACTCTGTACCTGTATGCTCTCCTCACATCTGCAGTCTGTATTCAGGACAGACTTATGGCTCCCGACTCCACAACTTCAAGTCTGGTATCCTGTCCCCAAGCCTCCCGGTGCTGACCAGGTTTTGGATCCTGACTATGTTTTGCCTGGTACTTTCTGTCTGAGGTTGTCAATAAATGTTCGTAACCTCACAAGTTTGTGTGCGGGAGTCTGTTAGCTAGAAGAAGACCAAAAATTCTATAACTATGCCGTTTGTATGGTCACCAGCAGTCGAAATGGACTTAACTGTATATGGTACTGATAAATATTAATGCTGACAATTTTTCCAGAAGGGGGCAATGAATGACCTTCAATTTGTAATTTGCATGTATCATCGCAGATACAGCATTTAACCTGAACACCTCTTTTCAGTCTTAAACGATATTGTAGTGTAAGGTCTGGACATCATTAAAGTATTAAAAGTATGCATACTATCATGCTTATTTTTTATTTTTATGTATTATTATTGGGTACCTGACAAAAAAGAAACCAATTTCATGAAAATGAAAGACTCAGACGAAGCAGAATATACTGAAATATTATATTAAAGATTCAAGGCATCAGTTGTAGCTAATAATCAGGATCCCATAAATTCAGCTATAACTTTAAAACGATAGTCAATTAAAGTTCAGCACCAGAACCTTTAAAAACCTTTGATTCATTAATGTCCCAAATCAGCCTCCTAATTGCTAATAATCTCCATGGCTGAAATTAAATGAAGATTGAAAAACAAATATGAGAAGTTACAGCTATGTGCTCTGTGTTTAACAACCCAACTATTTCTGCATTTACTATATATTTACATAGCTGAAGTCTTCATCCACAGTTACTTGCTTCTGTACTATTACAGGTATAGATATTACATTTGCAGTCTGATCAGCAATTCTGAAGCCTATTTATCTGTTCACTCTCATCTCTGAAGTATCAGCTTACTTGAGTCCCAGTAATTAAGCAAAATTACCTTTACATAGCAGCCCAGCCAAGACTGTCTTTGTATCTGACACAGAGCCCTCGTAATGGCAGCCCCTGGCTCACATGCAGGTTATCACGACACCAAAAGGCCTGGAGGCCATGGATCCACCTGTAACAGGAGGGGGAGGAAAATCGACAAATTAGAATTCTTCGTCCCTCTTGGTTCCCCAAGGGTGCAAAAACTATTAACATGGATAATGCAGGAAGTCTGAGCTTATTACCACCTTCAAGCACGGGAATTATGTTTTTAAAATTAAAAGAAGATTGTATTTGAATTCTGGGCAACCAGGTTGAATTAGATCTTTTCAAACATGGTTTCAGGTCAAAACTATATATCCAATTAAATGTGAAGGAGAGTGACCTTGTATGGGGAGGATGAAGCAAGCCAATGATAAAATAAAATACTTTAAGAAGGCTAGTGTTGTATTGAACTCCACCATTGCCTGGTCCCAAGTCCAGGATGAGAAAGGAGGAGGGTTGGGCGTGGGGCTAGCAACCCCACCCTCTAAAAAAAAAAGCCATGCTACAGAAACTGCAACAACAAGTACATCCCAACAACTGCCTGGACGGGAAGACTCCTCTTTAGTGGGGCCCATGACGCGTGCCAGTGAAAGCCTTCGGGAAGCTAGCTCG
>JAODJX010000037.1:25042094-25057363 GCA_026776945.1 Isichthys henryi
TTTCGGTTTTCGGCCTTCGTTTCCTCTTTTTTGGTTTTCGGTTTCGGCCAAGAATTTTCATTTCGGTGCATCCCTAACATGCAGAAGCATGGACACACAATAACATCAACATGCAGAAGCATGGACACACAATAACATCGACATGCAGAAGCATGGACACACAATAACATCGACATGCATAAGCATGGACACACAATAACATCAACATGCAGAAGCATGGACACAATAACATCGACATGCAGAAGCATGGACACACAATAACATCAACATGCAGAAGCATGGACATACAATAACATCGACATGCAGAAGCATGGACATGCATAAGCATGGACACACAATAACATCGACATGCAGAAGCATGGACATGCAGAAGAATGGACAAGCACAAGAAAAGCTGATTCTCAAATCATTCACCCCCCCAACCAACATTAAAATCTGTCAGAGGAAAACCTAAGGTCAAAGTAAGCAGTCCATCAGAGGTAAAGGGTGACAGAGGCAGTATCTGAGAGCCTTACAGACATTTACTCAATTACTCATTGTTATTTACACCTTGCAATTTAGTTAAAGTGGTGAAATTAAAATAATGGTCAATAAAGTGTACCCATAAAATAATTCTTATGCTTAGAGTGGTATTCAGCATAATGCATAGTTTCAGAAAGACCTCCTTGATGGGGTATAAAAGCAGGGATAAGGTCATTAATGTTTCATTTTCACATAAATTATAAGGATATTCCTTCACAGTGTTACACAATGTTGTCATCTGTGAGCTTGTTTTTATCTAAGTATCCATGTAATCACTCGTATGTATATGAGTATGAATGTGTATTACTGCCTACTGCTTACTTACCATGCTTATATGCTGAGGTAACATTTGTATGGCAGGTGGAAACAAAAATTAGATCAGTAACTAGAAAAAGTGGGGGGTTGGTGTTTGTCATGTGACCAGTTCTCGTCTGTAGCCCTGTTATCCTGGCTGAAGCTTCGGGTCTCAGGACCCTGGAAGACTGGTCTGCAACACCTGCTCTAGATACTGGTGTGTATCACCTGGTCTAGATACTGGTGTATATCACCTATCTCGCTCTTCTTCCCATTCCTGTACCCTTATGTCTGTTTTTTGTATCGCGCACGAGTTTCCCAAGGCTTCTACACATGAACAGGCCACTGCTACCTCATACAATAAATCACTGTGATGCCAGAACCATCTCACATGGTCTCCACCGTCCACAAATCCACTGCCTGAACCACTCCTAAAACCTATCATTAGTGCTGTTCCTGGTAATTCACCAAAGATAAACAATAACATGTAATGCACATATGGCACTGAACTTAGGCTATCACTGACCTAGGCTATGGGGCAGCGTGTGGCACAGTGGACTAAGCCTGTGTGCCTGTAATCAGCAGGTCACCGGTTTAAACCCAGCCTCAATTATGGGTGGCAGCCCTTCGCGGACAGCTACTCTACAAAGAGCAAGCTGAGGGAGGTGTAAAGATAATTTCCCCACGGGGATCAATTGTTATTATTACCTTGTACTTAAGAAAGTGTGGTTAATCTGTGCTAATCACATGTAAAAGTACACTCTGTTGAGGGCAGTCTGGAATGTGACCTCATTTATCTTGTGCCACAATAATGAAGCGGGAAGCATTCCTAACTTTAATGCTAGATTATTTGTTTTTTAATGGAAAAAAATAACCAATAAAGAAAAATTCTGCGATTTTGTTACTGAGCTAATATTTGTCAGTAGATGTTCAGAACAAATGCAAATAGTATGTAACTTATGCCTTGTTAGAAGCTGGCCTGCGTACTTACTAATGATGTTGGCCTGTCCTGTGAAAATGGCGTACTGAAGCTCATAGGAGACCACACTGAACTCGTCGTCTGACGTCCAGTGGACTGTGATGGTGTCATACGATGCAGTGCAAAGCTCCTCCCGGATTCCAGGAGGATTCGGAGCTGCAACGGAAAACATGATACAAAACCTTAATTTGGTCATTAGTGGAATCAGAAAGTAGGATACGGCTGATGAAACTGATGCATCTTATCCTGGAATGGCAAACTTCACTTCCTGTTTCACACTCGGTCAGATAGGGGGTGGCTTGAGGTCTGATGCGGGGGATCTGGGTCTGATTGGCTGCCATTATGGTTGGTTCACTTTTGTAATAGCTACACATTAAGGCCCAAGCTGGTTAGCTGGCTGTGCTCTGAACAGAACCATCTGCCTCAGCAGAAATGTAAAAATAGAAAAGGGAGAAACACAAAATCCCTGCAGAAAATGCCCCAGAATACAAACATATCAAAGTCTGTTTATCTCAGTTGCAGCTAAAACCATTACAACATATATGTTCTTCTGGGTCTCAAATCATTTCTTGGGTCATACTTGAGAAGAAACCACCTGCATGTAGCAGAAAAGCAGAGCCAAGTGAGAAATCTGCAGGTGTGTTTTGCTAATTGACTGACACACCAGAAGACCTCAAGGGCATCTGGGATCATAGGTTCCAAATAGTGATCTTCTAATGAACTTCCAGTTATTTTCACATTACCATGTTGGGTCAACTCCTCACATTCCGTACTGGACCTTTCATTTCCAAAGGGGTAGTGATACTTAGTTACCTGTAAGGTAGTCCAGACATTCCAACATCTTCTTCTCCCGGGAAAAGTCCAACGCAAATGTATCAAACGTGTCATTCAGGTTAATTTCTGGTATCAGAACCTGAGACGACGTCATTGCCACGGATACCCTGAAATACAGATACATTTATACCTGTCAGTTAAACTCACTCCTTTCCAAATGATACACTTGATATCTTGATATGTAAATGGTATAGTTGATATTTGTTTCTTACAGAACATGTTACTTAATCTGCTGATTCATTTAAAACCTTTCGAAAACCATTTAGTTATATTTAACAGTTTGTTAAACTGTGTAAGTATATTAAACAGTTTGCATGGAATAGTACAGAACTGAGCATTTTCTTTCTTTGAATTGATGCAAAACATTAAGCTTGCATTGTAACCCCTATGTTCACCTGCGTGCTCAATCTGTGTATTTTTAGATTCATCATGAAGTCAGAAGGTCCAAAGATTTACCGTATTTTTACGCATATAACGCGCACATGTGTATAACGCGCCGACGCATATAGCGCGTGGGAAAAAAGGAATTATTGAAAAAAATTTCTGCATACCGCGCCCATGCGTATACCGCGCCCATGCGTATACCGCGCCCATGCGTATACCGTGCCCATGCGTATACCGCGCATGCTGCCCATTGAACTGAAAACTCCTCCCGCCACCCCCAGACATAGATCATACATAGAAAGACAGAGTAAAGCTAATCAGCTACAAAGAGTCAATTAAAGTATAGTGTCAAGATGCATGGCCCGAATAAAACAAATTTAATGAATGACTTCAATTAATTGAGTTCTAGTAGATTTTCTTGATTACGTTTAAATTTAAAGTGTTTCTAAAACCCCATCATGCCAGGAGTGAAACGAAAGTCATATACAGCGGACTTTAAGCCTAAAGTCGTTGCGAAAGCTGAGGAAATAGGCGACAGGGCAGCAGCGAGAGAGTTTGATGTTGGAGAAGCATCGGTGCGTGAATGGAGAAAAGAAAAGAAGGAACTGGAAAAATGCAATCCGCAAAAACGGGCACGTCGTGGGGCCAAACCAAAATGGCCTCAGCTGGAGAATGTCCAATGGAGTTTTTCGATCTCCATTAAAATATTAACAGACGACATCAACCATGTAAAACAAATTTTGCATAACGCGCACACGGAGATTCCGCGCGGGAGGGTTGAACGGTTTGTAAAAACACGTATAGCACGCGTCATATGCGTAAAAATATGGTACCTCTCAGAGATGTTTCTGGCTGTCTGCAGGAAGCGGGCGTGGTCAGTCTCTTTGAGGGACTGGTCTGCCTGAGCAACGAGTGAGGAGGATCTCTCGATGCACTGCTTGCAGCCGGCGATCTGCTGCGCCAGTTTGCGCAGTCTTGCCACCTGACAGAATCGGGGTGCAAAAATCAGAGAGGATTTCATCTGCAGGGATAATTAAATTCACAAGCAGGAATCATTAGCATTGAAGATACTTCTCATGAATTCTGGTAACACAAATACAATCAATATCCAAATATTTTACAAGTTCATGTATTTAGAGTATTGTAGTCCATACTGTTGATTAAATGAAAGAAATACCACTTATAAAATGAACAGACATTTATAAATGAGCTATTGTTCTGGGTGCAGCCCATGACAAAACCCCCAATCATATCCTCTGTTACCAAATGCTCCAAACCCAACGTAACAGCTTCGGACTCCTTTTGTAAGGCCTGAGCTCTGTGAGCAACCCCCACCCATAGACCGCAGTCACTGGGAGATGGTGACTGGGAGATGCTGGGGGCTGGCTGGGTGACAAACTAGCCGACTCATAAATCTCACGCCATCCACTAATTCCTAACGGTGACTATAGAACAATGGCATGTTTGACATTAACTCGGACGATGACAGAATACAGGCACTTTCTGTCTCCTCATCTAAACTCATTTATAGGCTGTCATACACAGCACATCACATACATAACAATGTGAAATTAGAGAATCCATCAGCGGAGAAATGACAGAACTGGGAAAAGGTTCTTAGGAATTAGATGCGTAGCACGCATACAAAATGCAAAGTCCTTGGATAACTTTCATCACATCAGGGAATACAAACAGATGACAATGTCCTAGAGAGGAATGAAAGCGGGCCTCGCCGTGTACTGCAGGGTTTTAAAAGAGACTAACGATGGTTAATCCACGCACTTTTGGAAATGGTTTCCATAAAGTGGCTCATGCTGGAAACTGACGGTAAATAATCATCATCATCATTATTATTATTATTAGTAGTAATGAATTTACCAATATAATGATTATCAAAAATTTGAAATTGGACAAGTTTGGATAAGTAAGATATACAAAAAGAAGTGGTTAATGTAATGAAGTTCCCATGTTCAGTACTCGTTTTGCTATTGCTCTTAATATGCTTTACCTTCATTGCAAACAAAGCATTAGCATGTCTGTAACCGAAACTGAAAAGCAAGGCCTTCCAGTAGCCAGGCGTCCTTATGCTAATCCAAAGTAGCCCAGGTTATTTTCCCTGATGCAGAGAAGACCTGTCATTTTCAAGAATAGTTGCTCTTCAAATGCCCGTTCACCTACCAAGATATATTGGTTACAATCTGTCCGTAAACATTTATTCAACTTTCCCTAAATGGACGTCAAAGGCACTTGGGGTAAAGTCAACTAGTCAGACTGATTTGTCTACCCTAAGCGTGATCCACAAATAGCAGGGAAAAAAACTGGCGTAAATATTCAGGTTTCTCATGCATATTACAACATTAGGCAAATCTCGTTATTTTCTGTCTGACCTAACCGAGAGCAGCGCTGTCAGAGTGATGAAATGAGGTTACAAAATTGAACTGGAGCATTAATGCACTGACACAGTTGCATTTTAACGATCCCAGACATTAGAAGTCAAGGACCAAAAGACTGAGCACAGCTGACATCAAAGAGGAATTTAAATTTCACTATTATATGATTTATAGCTTAATATGAGATCTGATATATGGGATGTCAGCACGGATTCACAAAGGCATACAAATCTCAGTGGACATGATACACAGAAAAGTAAGACTGTACCATTTTCAATCTGCTAGTGATACCAACTAGCTGAGTAATCTCGATTGAGGTTGTTTCACTATTTCTGGAGATTGACAGTCGGAAAATAAGTCTAGTATTTTCTTCTGCTGTTCCGGTGCCTTACAGTTGCTTATAAGTAAATTCATGTATGTTTATTCAGATGCTTGTTGCATGTGATGCTTGTCTGGGGGGCAATCTGATTTTTAACACCCCAATGAAAGTACACAGCACATATATGTAGTGGGTTACCAAAAAGGTGTGTGGACTGTGTATTTAGGCAAGGGATGCAGGCAGATTTCTTTTTTCACTATTTACTGGACTGGCCACATGACTTGTCATACAAGACCAACAAACTTCCTGTTTCCTGCTTCCTGTTTTCCTCTTTCCTTTTTATTCAATCAACATTCTCTAACATCAAATAGGAAAACAAATACATAAATCCTACTAAGCAGATTCCAAATACAGTCTAACCTCAGATTGCGAGTAACTTGGTTTGCAAGCATTTTGCAGGACGAGCAAAATTTTTTCATAAATTTTAACTTGATAAACGAGCAAGGTCTTGCAATATGAGTATTACATAAACGCTTTGTCTGCCAAGTGTCACATGATCACATCTGAGCCAATGGTTCTTCTCTCTCTCTCGCTGCGGGATTGTGGGTAATCGTCTCCCATGCTCGATCTCATTCGGCATCCCTCACTTGTATAGTTAAAATTTAGTAGAAAAGCATCACCCGAATAAGGGTGTAGCAGTGCAAGCAATGAATCTGTTTAACGACAATGCAATGTCCACATTTCCGCAAAATCGAAAAGGAGGCATAAGCAGCTGTCATTGGATAGGTTCCTTGTTAAAGTCGCACAAAAAGAAAAAGATTCCAGTGAGCCAACAGATAGCAGTGATTCCGTTAGTTATAATGAAAGTTGTCCTACAAAATAACCCTCCTCTTCTCATCTCTCTCGTCTCCCTCACACCATCCACGATTCTTTTCAAAGGTAAAGCACAGGTTAATTTGTTTTCATGTTAGTTTGTATTTTTACTTAATATTTTGTATGAATCATTTTTATATGAATATGTTTGTGTTGTGGAACGAGTTTCCATTATTTCTAATGGGAAAATTCGCTGTAAGTGCTTTTGGATTACGAGCACCTTGGATTACGAGAATGTTGGATTACAAGCACGTTTCCGGAATGAATTATGCTCGCAATCCGCGGTTTTACTGTAATGTTAAGTAGATAACATAATTCAATAAGTTCAAGAGTTTATACTAAAATAACCTTACATGTGTTTTTAGTCAAAAATATGGGTGATTTAACTCATTTGCTCACGAAAATCTATTTATTTTACTTATAAAGTACCATTACCTCATTTTAGTATATGCAGCATTTTTTATATGAAATGGAAAGCCATGTTTCAGTATACTACAGTACCTTTCCTTCTTTGATTTTTGCCCCAATTATTTGCCGTCTCTGCTGAATGACGTCAATCAGAACATCACATTCTTCAATCAGCTTGCTCTCCTGCCTTGAAGCATTTACCTGGTGAAGAAAACAATCGCCTTACTGGCCGTTCATCTAAAATGTGGAATCCGGTGAAGTGGGTAAGAGGTACATGATTTAAAGGCTGTTCCTATTCAATTTTCAGCATCTGTCATTGGCTAACCAAGTCGATATCTACTTCCTGTTTTATGAATGAACATTATTCTGCAAAGAAGGAGGAGAAGTGCTTGCCATTGATGTCCAAATAATATCTGAATCCCATGTTGCACGAAGATTCCTGGGCAATAACTGAGCAAACACTCCAAGTTAAACTAACCACCTACTGATATATGACAGGAGTTTCTTGGTGATGTGGGAAGACAGGCTTTCCAGCTCTGCAGGGTACAGCATGAGCACAGTTCCTGGATCAGATTATTCAGTGCTGGGACATGAAGAGATTGGCCTGCTGGTGTGTGGGACTTACACAAATACTGACACGCAGGCGCACACACACAAACCCTGAGCCATACAGAGGGACAGTCCGCAGGTGAGAATGAGCATCACCGCCAGCCTGCTTTTTCTTATATTATCACTACAATGCTGGGCCAAATTAGTGTCCTGTTTCTGCTTACTTTGAATGACAGTTCCCTACGGTTGGAAAATATAAACCTGTATTCTCAATGGTAAACAACTACAAAACAGTTTGCCTAACTGCATGAGATGCATTTTCATTTAAACTTCCTAAAGGTATATTTAAGGTTCATGTTCACAATTACTGCAATCTTCTTACCTCCACATTCTGGCATGTTTGGATTAACTTGCCCATGAGATTTTCAAGTTCATTGTTCCTCTTGATTAAACTGCTGAGGTTGGAGTCCAGCGCTTGCTGCACAGAGAGCAGAGACATAAGAGAAACTATTTTCAAAGCTCTTTAGTTTTATGCATAGAAATCATGAAGAATTATACAGCCTGCAATCATACCCGTCAACTTCAAAGGAGAAGAATGACAAAGAGAAACTGACATCTCCCACCTCTTTGACGGCATGTCACAACTCATTTACGGATCTCCCCATCCAACTGAAGCCTCCTCCCTCATCCTAGCTACTCCGCTCCGCTTTCTGACAGTCAGCACCTCAAACTAAACCGTATACAGCATGACCAACAACAACCATTACAAGGCTTTCTGCCTATCCAATGAAAATGTTGTAATCAAAAACAGAACTATTAATTTTGTACGCCATTAAGCACGTGCACCAACAATGTGACATTTTAAAACAAGTAACTTAAACTCTTTCACCAATACTAACAGTATATATCTAGTGTAAAGATATTAAAACGCACAACCTTTAATTAGAACATACATGCTTTGAGTTTACTTAAGCATGCATGTTATTGATAAAAGTTGTACATATATTTGTATTGATGGAAGTTATGTAGATGCATCAGTCATTAAATGCTATGTAGACTGACATCATCTTCCATGTCAGAAACCCCCCCCCCCCCCCCAGCCCTTGCAGGTCTTCTCCAGGACTTCAGACAGGAGCACCCCAAAGAAACACATACATGTAACATTTTTTAGGTTATTACAAGTCAATTAATGCAGATGTCCTACTCACTGACATGTTAAATGTTTATCATTTCAATATATAAATTAAGTCAATTCAGTCAAATGCGCCTTTATTGTCACGACAACCATATACTGCATATGGGGACAAGAAATAACGTTCCCCAGTGCATACATAGACAGATAGATAGACAGGACAAGTGCAACAAACAAACAAGCAAATAAATAAAAGAATAACAATACGGACACAGAATTTAAAAGTAAACAATGATGGGATATTTCGATGGGCAGTGATGGAACCAGCTATAGGCACATTAGTGGCATGTAGGAGCAAACAAACAAACAAGTAAATAAATAAATATCAGTGACAAATAATGAGTCTTAGTATCAGTGGCACTCCAAATTGCAGTAAAGTGACATGGTATGTCCGTGGTGACTATCAGCATCTAACGGGATGAAAGCAGGCGGAGGAAAGCGCATTCGGCACAGCTGGCATGAGCTTGATTGGCTTTGCAAGGGCCTTTGGGCCCAGGACCAAGGTGAAAATCCCTTTTGGGCAGTGAAAGGTTGCTAAGGGGCGAGGCAGCGGGAAGCCTCTCTATGGCAGGCTTTGGGAATCAACCATTCAACATACTGCAAAACATCAACCAATGGAATCACCCATTTTTGCAAGCAAACAGATTTTTGCAAGAAATGGGGGGAAATGTTATTTTGCATTTATGCTCTTGAAAAATATATATTCTGCCTTGTGTGATTTATGTGCCAGTGCATTCCATGTTAAGATACATATCCCAGAAGCCTGAATGTGATTTAGACGTTGGTGTAAAACACCCGGCTGAGTGACACATGACAAGAAATCCTTAAGGCACTGAGAAACTAGCAACTATGGATCTACATATCAGGAGCTCTCTCTCTCGCTCTCTCTCTCATACACACATACACACACACACACACACACCATAAAATGCTGCACATTGGAAACAGCAGTGGCACAGATTGCCAATTAACATGTGAGAACTCACAATGAGCAATATCCATTCTAGATATTTCAAAGCACCTAGATTTGAAGAGAGGGCGCTCTCTGCTTTGGTCTTACCACTCGCTTTGTGTGTCAGGCCCTCTGATCACGCCTGTCACACCTTCTCCTTACAGCCTGCAGAGATCTCCAGGCAGCTGCCAGTTACACAAAGCTGGAGGAGCAACTCAGACCCCGTTCTAACTGAGATGAGAAGTAGAATCTGCAAGCAGCATTTTTAATGCAGTGAAAAATTAAGAAAAAACTGCTGTACCAGTAAAAAGCATACAGTATACACTATTAAATGTTCATTGACATGCTGTATATGTGGGTCTTATTATTCTGGAGCAAACTATAAAAAAGACAAGAATGAACTATCCATTTACTGCTGTATATACAAATAGGGTGTGTGTGTGCCTGTATGTATATATACAGTAATAATGATGTATGTCTCAGTATCAAGCGCATAAAGAACATCAAAAGAACTGCTCGTGTCATTTTTTAAAACAGAGCATCTGTTTACACAAATGAATTTAAAATGCTGATTGTACCCTTGCAGCTAGATACGTGATTATGGCTTTTTTATGCAGAAAAAGCTTTACGCATTAATTATTTTTTAATTGAAAATATGATAATAAATGTAGGCTGCATTCTCGACCTGAGAAGCCAGGTTGGTACCTTTAATTTCCCTGGAGCATAATGATACGGTCGCAGAAAATTATTACAGTGTGTAGCAGTACTGCTCACTGCAGTACTGCTCACAGCAATGGGAGTACTGTTTTACTGCTTTTCTCTAGGCATTGTGCTGATACTGGTGCTTTTTTATACTTAGAGAGGTGTTTTTTTAAGTCATAAACTTTCCAACTCTCTGTCTCGCACACGCACAAATGCAGAGAAATGTCATGACTCACCCAGCCCAGCAGGGACAGCTGGCATGACATGTGTGCACTGTGACTGTCACAGACATACTCTAAACCTGGATGTCTTTCCTGCTAAATAACCTGTGCACTTTACAACAAAACTATCAAGTAAAGCTGATGGCCTGCTTAGAGTAAGAATCCTGATTCCCAAGTTTTGGCTCTGGAATTCCGGAATCGCCTCCCCAGTATCTCCAGCTGTGCACCGTGTTGTCACTCGGGGTGTTACCAGCTACTGTGATAGAAGAACCAGTCACCACATGGACAAATAATCAGTTTAGCCCCCACTAAACTGACAGCCACGCTTAGCGAGCATCTGCTGCAATGTCTCGTCGAGAGGGAGATGTGTGTTCCTGAGGAATTCTCCTGGGTTCAGTCATGCACATCTTCAGCCCCCACCTGATTATGGAGGCCTAGAGGCCTCATCCTGTAGGCCAGCTCTCAGGACTAGGGGACATCCTCCGAAGTTAAAGCCACCCAGTCATCACTCCCCAGGTGTGGCATTCAGTAGGGCAGGGGTACAGTCAACTACGATTCATTACTCACACTGATTAATGCGCAGTCATTCCTATCAGTATCATTTTCCTTGGTTTATAAAACGTAAGTGCCAGTCTGTTGACTGTTTCTATGGTAACTTAAGGGACTTGCTTCCAGTGAGCAGCCTGACAAACATTCTATCCTTAAAGCTTATTGAAATAATTTTCATCTGAAAGATTAACTGTGACAAGCATGTAGTGTTGAAACCCTGTTGTTGTTCTATTTTTTTTTTTTTTTCGTGCGTTAGCCATGGTAAAAGCACGATAGGCCTAACTCACTCCGAGTTATCACCTTGGTTATAAGTACTTCTCTTCGCGGCAGGCCGCCGTACACCAGGGTGTCCATGTGCTCTATGTCACTATTTCCCTGGTGTTTCTTTGGGTGTCAGTTCTTATTTATTCTTAATGCCCTACCTGCCTTTGTTTTGGGCCCTCATGGTCCCTATTCGCTTCTACTGCCATTTTATTTCAGTTTAGCCTGGTGTCTGACAGCCGCTCTTTGGACCGTCCATCTTTCCCTGTGGTCCATCCTGACAATTCCATCAGGTTTTATCAGTCCCGTTCTATTTACTTATGTGATATTGCAGCTTTATTAATTATGAAATACATGTACAATTTATCAGCAAATACATTTCAAGGAAGTCAAATTTCCTAACCCATATGGCAAATGTTAAATTAATGAAAAGGGGGAAAAGGCTGAAAATAGATTCAAATTTTATAATTCCAGAAACCACTAATAATATCCATATTTTCCAGAGTTACGAAGCGGTTTTCGTATGAAATGGCACACTAGTAAATATCACTAGTAAATCATCTCCTTTAAAGTGCTACAGTTTGCGGCAGCGCATCAAATTAAATAGAGATGACAGGCAAGATTATACAGAAACATTTCTAATTATTACTGCGGGAATGTACAACAGCAGCTGAGCAACCAAAAGTTAAAACTGGTTCATTTATGCCGTGGAAAGAAAGCGGCTTGTGTCTGGATGTCAGCCACTCTCCTTTCCTCTCTTATACAAATTTCAAATGACGTGCAAAATTTCTTGAGAAAAAGTAAATACAGGCGAAATGTTTATGTAAAACAAACAGAACTGCTTCTGTCGTAATACACAAAAACATGAGATTTATATGAATGCATAAAGTCAGGTGAACAAAATATTTAAAACGGCAGAAATCTGTGATATGGCTCCATAATTTAAAATATAAAAAATATCATGGCATATTTCCAAGCTTTATGATAGTCATGTAACTGCATGACATTCATGGGTCATAACTTAGTAGCCATATAGTCTACATGTATTATCATTAAATGTTATACAGTGTAATTCCGACATTTTTAAATTGAAATACATAGTTGTCTGAGTGTTTCTTAATAAGTTTCGTAAGATCAGGGCAGAGGAACTAGATAGCAGGATATATTCAAGCAAGCAGCGTAACCCCCCTCCCCCCCTAAAAAAACAAAAACAAAAAACAAACAAAATGCAAAGAAAAAGGCGAAATCCGAAAAAGCTGAGAATTTACGCAAGTGCTGCACACACTAAAGCCAAGAGTGCCACACGCCACACGTCCCGCAGCTCCGCCCACGATCCACTGATCTCACTTAAAACCATTGTGGGTTGACTCAGCTGGTCCTTTGAAATCCCAGCAAAGCCAGTTAGTCCAGCCAGGGCCAGCTGGGGTTTGGGCAGTCAGCCACCCGTGTGCACATGGCTGATGATCGAATCCTGTGCAGTTTTTAATCACACTTTCTACTAAATAAACATCTGCAAAAATGTAGCTTATATAAAACCACATGCTATCAACAAATGTACAATATTCATGTTCTTTGAAGGGTTACAATGTAGCTTCCAAGCTTCCAAAATTGTGATGTTTGTTGGAGTGTATGGTTATATCTCAGGCAGTCAGATGAGGCATAATCTAAAGAATGCATCCAAATGGATAATTGCTACTTTTGGTTCCTAAAATCTCCTCTGCTGACCATTTCCCCTGGCTTCCATAGTCTTACCCAAATAGGGTAATGACATGCCGCCACTTGGCAGGACAAAAAAGTCATGGCACACTCTGTACCCGGGCAGAGTTAAAAATATGAAATGGAGCATGTTAAGCGCTGTTCATTTTGCATGCCTGCTCTTCTTCTGAGAGGGGCCTGTATCTCCATGCCATTTCATTAATTATACAGAAATTCCATAAAATGCTAAACGTTTCACTTCATAAGTAAAATGATGGGTTTAACCAAAGTATCAGAAATGTTTTTCAGAATAAACTGCAGCTCAGGCGGTGTCTGATTTACAAATTAGAACAAACTACTGTAAGTGAACGTTTAGTGAACTGAAGTCATTACTGTACATTTATATTCATATTAAGGAAAATGCACTAATACTAAAACTGGAACAATGCAGCAAAGATCAGCATGGCCTCCTCTGCAAGAGTGACACGCAAATTCATTAAGTGCAGCACATTCTGGGGAAAGTATGTGGCTGAGCAGGTTACTCTGTGCTCGTGATCGGAAAGAAGACGAGTTCGAATGGCATGGCCAGTAGACTGATGCAAGTTTTGGGCCCTTAAGCGAGGTCCTTAACCCCCAGCTCCAGGGTGCTACACACTGGCTGAGCACAAAAAAATAAGCTTGTGCTCTCCTGTATATGAGTGTGTGTGTCTCCTGGAGAGCAGGACGGGGGAGGTGAAAACACAGTTTTCCCAATGGGGATGAATAAAGTGCTACTATTCCATTCCAATAACAGAATAATTAAGACACATGATAATAAAATTAAATAAAAAACATGAAAATGTTTAAAAATGCTTGCTGTGTGGACAGCAAAAAGGGAAAAAGCAGACGACAAATCTTACACACACTCTGTGTGCCATGGACCTGAAGGTGTCACAAAATAACACTTATTTGTTTTTTATAGACAAGCTGTTAAACATACTGATGATATATTAAATAGAGAATGACAGTGGTTTAGTAAATTTAGTCTTTTCCAGGACTGAGCTTAGCCTTCAGGACAACATTTTCGTGAATCTAACATATTATTATGCCTAATAAACTCTGATCCGAGTTAAAAAGGGCTGAAAAATAGGGCATCTTATAAGCAGAAGATTACCAAAGGTGAGAGTCCAGCTGAATGCAGAGCGAAGCCTCTTGCACTCTCATTAGTATCCATATGTTCTGCTGTCAGCCAAAGCATAGATGGGCCACGGTGGATGGAGTACTGGCCCGAGTCCACATGGTTGCTGGACCACTTGGGCAGAATGCATATCTCGCACACTCATCCCTTTTTGCTTCTCACACACTATAAGCAGAGAAGGTGTTTGAGCCAGTCACTGTGATCCTACTAATATCACTCAGAAAGCCAACTAAAGCCTTTCAGCTGGGAGGGTGAGACGTCCAGAGCTCTTCTCTGTAACTATGACAACACCAGTAAGTCAGTAGGTAAGACCTCACACAGGTCCTGGAAGGTCATGTTTCAATATCTAATCCGACACAACATTTGCCTTCCTGCGGTATAGATTAAGATGCTATTTAAAGGGAAAAAATCCATTTAAGAAGAAACTTAGGAATCAATTAAATTATAGATTCAATATAGATTCAATTATTCTACTAAAAGCTGTAGATTTTTTCATTAGGAAAACAATAGCAGCAAACAAACCCTGTGAGTGTTAGTGAACAAGAGAAGTCAGACATGAGGTCAAATATGGAGACGGAGACGTTCTTTAGACATGAACAGCATGTTTTGGATGTTACGTTCATATTCCTTGCTGAAATGCATGTGAAATATTCACAGTGAACAATGAAAAACTTGTCTTGTCTGTGAGTTTTTCCCTAAGCTCAGCACCTTTGCTCTAGTGATTTTAAAAAAAAGCATTTTTTTGGTCAAAAATTGATTATTTCCTTAAAATTCAAAAGCGGGCATTTCTATATTCATGCATCTGAAATTGAAATCTAAAATAAGTGAGAGGACTAATTAGAAATGCACCTTTACTGCATTTACTAAGGAAGCCCATAAGTAAGATTTACAGTAAATATTAAAGTGACACAGTTCTGTACAGCGAATAAACCCTAACCTTAACCCTAACCCTAACATTTACGGTAAAT
>JAODJX010000037.1:25103730-25127244 GCA_026776945.1 Isichthys henryi
CTGTCTTTTTTCATCCTGGCCTCCTCACTGTCTTTTGTCATCCTGTCCTCCTCACTGTCTTTTGTCATCCTGTCCTCCTCCCTGCTTTTACCATCCTGTCCTCCTCCCTGTCTTTTGTCATCCTGTCCTCCTCCCTGTCTTTTTTCATCCTGGCCTCCTCACTGTCTTTTGTCATCCTGTCCTCCTCACTGTCTTTTGTCATCCTGTCCTCTTCCCTGTCTTTTGCCATCCTGTCCTCCTCCCTGTCTTTTGCCATCCTGTCCTCCTCACTGTCTTTTACCATCCTGTCCTCCTCCCTGTCTTTTGCCATCCTGTCCTCCTTCCTGTCTTTTGCCATCCTGCCCTCCTCACTGTCTTTTACCATCCTGTCCTCCTCCCTGTCTTTTGCCATCCTGTCCTCCTCCCTGTCTTTTTTATCTCAGTGGGTTAAGCATAGTGCACAGAAGCTGTAACCGTCTGGTCATGATTTCAAGGCCACAGCCTCCTCTGTTTATTAGTATTTATTGGGTTTTTGTTCCCCATTGTTTATTATTTAGTTTGTTTCCCTATTTTAGCTTTTCCTAGTGTTTGTTATTTTCTTAGTTCTCCTACCCATGGTCCATTCTCCTTGTGTTAGGTTGTGTTCTGTCTTTGGTTTTGTACCATTAAATTCTGTACTAGCCTTGTATTCATAGTGTTAGATTAATGTTTTGTAGTTTTTCTGTTAACCTTCCTAGTTCCATGATTATCCCAGTTCAATAATTGCTTGTTACTCTGTGTTTGATTGGTTGTCTGGCTGATGCTTCACTCCTGCATCCTCGTTAGCTCTGTTTGGTTTGTGCATTTAAGTTCCTGTCTTATCTCTTTTTCCCAGTGAGTCATGGTTCTGTGTTCCTGTGTTAGTTGCTGAGTTCTCTTGCCTGTACTTGTGCTCAGTGTTGTCTTGTTCCCTGACCTTGTTTCATTGTGATTTCTTGCAGTTAGTAATGTTTTCCCCGATTTTAATTTTATTCTACAAACCATTGTTTGTCCTGGAGCTGCTAGTGGAACGTCATCTTTTTCCTAGCTGCGCTGTGACAGGATTATTATAGA
This sequence comes from Isichthys henryi, assembly GCA_026776945.1. Classification (NCBI taxonomy): domain Eukaryota; kingdom Metazoa; phylum Chordata; class Actinopteri; order Osteoglossiformes; family Mormyridae; genus Isichthys; species Isichthys henryi. The sequence goes on from JAODJX010000037.1 coordinate 25,104,802, forward strand.
AGATATTGTACCTAGAGAAGTGGCCAGCCTAAAATCTTAAAACATGAAATACCAGTTACGGATGTGAGTTACATTTGAAATTTGGTTCTGATATATTAATCGAGTTTAGAAGAATCTTACTGAAGATTATGTGAGGCACAGCAAGTTTTCTCTAAGATATGGTAGAGAACTGGCTTTTAAAAATAAGGCTCAGCCTGTTTGATTTTCAAATAATTTAGTCTGACAGAATGCAAGCAGGGCAGAGGACGAAAGCTCCCCAGGCTGCTGGGTGGGTTACAGATCCTGGTGGCGACGTAATTGATCAGGCTAACCAATCCCTTTGCAGTTATTCCATCTGCTGCTGGCTCACACCTCACATGCAATAAAGTCTGAAAGGATTAGAACACGTGCTGCGTTTTAAGTACCTCTTTCTATCTACTGACACAGTTTAGCTTTTAGAAGTTTTCCCATTCCAAAGTGCAAGGGAAAGCCAGGACAGTCCAAACTTTGCCCGAAATATAACACAAAACATAAGGATTCTTCTGCTTTTTTTTTAATCTATTCATTTCTGTGTTGACCCTACTTTCGATACCAATGTAGTAGCATTCCATAACCCTTGTTCCTAGACTGTGTCCGAATTCAGCGGCTGCAGGGAAGGATGCAGTCCACATAGCCTTTGAAGCTCTGTGTAATGAATCTTGGGAAAACCTGGGGCTGCAAAGGATGCAAAGGCTGGATCCTTCACAACTCAGCAAAAGAAGGATGCAAAGAACAACAATCATCAGCCATGTCATGTGTTGAGTTGTGTAGCATTTTGGAGATACTTGAGGTTCATATGATCTGTAAACACCGTAAACAGATATTTTGCTCCCTCTAACCAATGCCACCATTCCTTCAATGCTAGTCTAATGGCTAGCGGTTCCTGATTACCCACATCATAGTTTGGCGGGAGAGAGCTTCTTCGAAAAGTAAGCACATGGGTGATGCTGGCCGGATTCCTTACCTCGTTGCAAGAGGATGGTTCCTATCCCCGCATCGGATGCATCCACTTCAACTTCAAAGGGTTGTTCTGAGTCAGATTGTTGGGAGGTCAGTGGCATTGCTACAGGACTGAAATTTCTAATGAATCGACAGTAAAAATTTTGCAAACCACAGGAACCATTGTAATTCTTTTATCGTTCTTGGTGGGGGACACTTGTCGGGCATCACCACTGGCACGTTGACTGCAGCTCGCAGTGGAAATGGTGGGAGGACAACTGGTTCCGCTCTCCCTTCCAGGAGCTGATTCACTAGATCAGTGAGCTGCCAAACTTGCTTTTGGGTGGTGTGAAGCTGCTGCTGATGAATGTCCGCTGGGTCCATCTTGAAGTGACGTATACTGTCACGCAAATAAGGCAGGAGACTCACTTGTGGGATTTTATTAGGGAAGATCAGGATCCAAGTCAGTGGGCAAGAGTGAGGTTTGGGTCGTGAAGCGGTTAAGATCAGTCCTACGATGACACATGGGAGGTGGGGCAGTAGTGCAGGGCAGAACAAAAGGGCAGGTGGGTCAGGAGCAAGCAGGTCAGAAGCAGGCAAGGCAAAGACAAGGTAGAGAGAATACTCAGTAAGGCACATCGGACAACAGCAATACTTCGCACTGATAATGCACATGTGGCATAATTTTATACACCGGAGTTCTTTAGCCCTCTCTGAAGAAAGCTGGAGTAGTATCAATGCCGAGTATCCTATCCTAATATTGGGAAGAAACAGCAGACAGTGGTGAACTTATGAGCAAATAATGGCAAACCGAACATTTTAAACCATTTATTTGATAATTATAATGCGCAGGGGGACGCTTTTCTCTGTATTAAGCCATCACCTGCAGTGTTAATTCATTACTTTCATGGGGTCTGGGAGTGATCAGTCATTGAGTGGAAAACTCAACAGCCATTAATTATTGATGTTCGATGATTATTTACTTAATCATTTCCTGGAGTTTCACGAGTATGTCAGGATTTTGAGATGTAATTACTTCTCTTTGCTTGCTGTTCTATATGTCGAGATTTTTTTATTGACACTAAATTGCTGAAATTTAAGCAGAGATATTAATTTGTTAGAATGTTTTGGCATACTGAAATATAGAGGCCAGTTTAAAATAATACTCTTTCTGGACTGTGGTTACAGTGACTGTAGACCATTAACAACTAACCTGTCATCATGTGAAAGTGAGTTTGGTGAAAGTACTTTTAGGAGTAAAGAAGGTTTGCGGTTAACGACGTTAAATTTAGATAACTTCCCTTGACCCACATTTGTTGTTGAATAATACACAATGCTAAGAATTTGTGTGGAAAAACATCACACTTTACGCTGAATGCACACAAGCCTACCATACATCAGGTATCATCCGTGTTAGAATACATTTTGGGGAGAAAAAAATAATTAAATTATAGCTTGGGTATAAGTATGGGATAGTTATAGAATTTGGTTTCTGTTAATACATGTTGATAAAATGTGTTAATTTACAGCACTTGAATGATATAAAAATATGTATGTGATTGTCATGTATAAAAACATAATCTTATTTAATCCTTAGTTAATTATAATCAGTTATCAGGTGTCACGCTCGCCGGTTAACGGGTGCGGCGAGCAGGCAGGCAGGCGGGCAGGAAACAGGCGAGCAGGCAAGGATACGGGGAAATACTGGGGTTTATTTGAATAGCGGGGATTAGGAAACATTGGACAAGGAATAACGTCAATGACAGACCAGGGATACAAGCACGACTCGGACTTAAAAAGACAAGACTGATCAAAATAATCGGACACGGCTGGAGACGATCAGGGAGGCACACGTGGGTAATCAGGGGGGCGTGGCACACACGAGGATCGTACGAGCCGGGCATCACATCAGGAATGTTAACATGAACCAGTACCGCTGAACTGATGCGGTATAATTTAAGAGATATAACCATACTCATTTCCATGCTTTTCCAGAAAGCGTATACAGAATATTGGTATTTATTCTGATATGATGCCATACTTGTGTTCTGCAAGTGACAGTTTATTTTCTGATTAAATAAGCTTGTTGCAGTGGAGAAACTGGCATTAATATTTAAATGAAAACAACAGAACAGTGAAGTGCATGTTCATGAAGTAGTAAAAAGGTGATTACAGGCTGGCTGCCTGTATCGGCAGTGCCAATGTTTTCTGCAGCTGCCTCTGTCGAAAACGTAACTGGGGGATCTCACAAGTTGGAGCGTTCCACTATGCAAAACATACAAAAATAGGCACTGGCATCTGCCAACATCTCCCATCAGCCCTACTGTTTAATCATGTTTCAGGATGAAATATGGAAGCTCACTGAAATATAGAAGTTTATCTGACCCCTTTTAACAACAATATGGAATTCAAATTATTGATCGATAAAATTTCTTTCTACTGTATAGCTGACACCCTGAAACATTCTATTCTATTCTATTCTATTCTATTCTATTCTGTTCTAATGTCTTTCACGACATTTAATTTCATTCAGGTGATTTTTAGACATAAGGAAGTCAGCAGGTCCATCATAAACAGAATATTTAGTCTCAGAGTCTGGAAATAGTCCAGTATTAGAATCTTCCTAAATTTGTTCTACAGCTAAAACATTATTCCACACAGTTTTTCTTTACATGTATAACTGACATTTGCATCAGATATGCTTCAATAACTATACTTTATTACTGCATAGGAAATCAGTGGACATATTTGATGAATGATATTGATATCTTTTATCTTGTTGTTTTTTCTTAGATCTGGAGGTGGCATTCAGATGAAATCTTATCAGCGTAGTTTTTGGGAAGGGTGACTTGGGTTATGTGCCTCTGGGATTCACAATTTCCCGTTTACTCTTCCCTAACCCTCATTTATAATGCAGTTTAAATAGAATCATCTCAGAACAGACAGAGAGTGAAATTATTCAAAGACCCCTTTTTAAATTATGCGTCAGCTATATTTTATATATAATGGTCTCCATGAATAGGATTGTCCTGATGAGGGTCACAGGGAAGCTGAAGTTCCCAGGAAATGGCTAAGCAGCTCCGAGTGACATTTCTACTGACCTATCCTGGATCCAACAATCTACGCTTTTGAGCTTCTCCAGCCCATGTTATATACAAATGGTATACAGTATGAATGGGACAATTACAATTAAATACAAGTCTATTCTTGAACAAATGGTCTGCAGTTGCTTGACATTTTTCAATGAATGTGACCTAAGAGATTTCTTTTCCCATCTTGTAAAAGTGAACACTATTTGTGTTTTTCTTTTGTGAAGGATATTAATCTGTTTTCTATGTGTTTTTGGGGGAATATCATCATTTACCCCTGATTTTTGAAAGTGGTAGCAACATATGTGTCACGCCCAGCTCGTACGATCCTCGTGTGTGCCACGCCCCCCTGATCATCCACGTGTGCTTCCCTGATTGTACCCAGCTGTACCCTGTTGTTTTGCCTCGTGCTCATAGCTGTCACGCCCAGCTCGTACGATCCTCGTGTGTGCCATGCCCCCCTGATCATCCACGTGTGCTTCCCTGATTGTACCCCAGATGTACCCGGTTGTTTGGTTTATTTCAGTCCGTGTCTTACCTCAGTCCCTCGTTAGTTGACGTCTGATGTTTCCTGCACCCTGTCCCTGGAATAAATCCCTAGTTTTGCCCTGTATTCCGCCTGTCCGCCTGCTTTTTGCCCGTCTGCCTGCCCGAGCGATTACCCGCTCCCCAGCGTTCGCGGCGAACGTAACAATGTGGCCATTCAGACTAACCCCTAAGCCATTTATGCCTGTATTGTGTCAATGAAAATGTGATTGTATTATATGATTACACTGGACAAAGACTAATAAAAAGAACTTTTAAAAATGGTGTATGTTAATTATGGTGGCCAGTGATCATCCAGAGAAAAGTAAATTCTGGTTGGGGTCCTCTGGCAGATGGTAACCTAAATGTTCCTTTTCCAGATTTTGTAGGCAGAATTACACTTGTAATTAAATAAGAAAAAATGAATAAAATGTCAAAGTTTCCAGACAAGACTCTAATTCAGTGACATGAGGCTATAATTCGATATATTGTGGTATTGTGTGTATTACAAAAACACTTCCCAAAGGCAACATAAGACACAGATTAATACTGATTCCAAGACAGTCTGGCATAGCCCACAATTGAGGAAAATGTTTGGATACATAATCTGTGTAAACAGTGAAAAGTAATTAGAAAATTACAAGTGCCACGTGTTTTCACCATATGCTGCAAAAATTCTGGCTCAGTAGATTGGTTTTCTTGGCTGGTAAGATGCTTGTTGTACCAAAATCTGTGTGGTACTGTAACTATCCAGAATGCATTTAAATAGCAAGATGAACACATTGTCAGTTTATATTGTGTACTAGAGTACGGGAAGTATAGCACTGAGATTTTAAGTGTGTTACAGTGATCAGCTTGAACCTGATTGACATTGTGGACTATATGACCTTTTTCAGCTTATTCACGTCAGTCTACTTTTCCTTTAAAAACAGCAGAACAACTGCAATATTTAAATTACGTAATTTAAACTCCAAACTATCTTCTGAACTGCTCTGAACCACGTTACTTATACAAAATGAGAATAGAATTGAAGAGGGAGTACAAAACACCCAACAGAAGGCACTCTGCCCAGATCCATCCTGATGAAAGTGAAGACACAAGTAAGCTTGTTTAAAGTCATTAAAATGAACATTCAACCTCCCAACCTCAGGCACAATCAGCCATATTTTTACAGACTTGTTCCCAATTCACATCTTAATTATAGATCAGAGCTTGACCACGTTTCCATCCTAAGAAACCAGGCTCACATCTGGCATCACACAGAAACTTCCAGACTGTTCCTCTCACCAATTAAAGGGCAGTAGAATACCACAAGAGTTGTGCAAAACCCATGACATGTCAGAGTACAACTGGTCTGTCTTAATTTTTACCATGCCCCAGCTATAAGGCCATTTGCAAGAGGTTGTGGACTAAATGCAAAAAAGAAAAAAAAAGAAAGACAAAATAATTGTTGATTGTAGCATGTTTGGCTCACTGCTTACAAGCTGGATAGACAGAAAAAAAGCAATTCTTTCTATGGAAATAATATTTTGATATTGTCTCAGTCTATCATTCATATTCAGTACGTGAAATACACACAGCTAGCTGGAGAGTTTAATGCATTAGATCTGATTCGCATTCACATTGTATCTGTTTTTATCCCAATATCGTGTTTCTGATGCAGATCTGTGTTTTCATGTTGTCCATTGTGCAAGAACAATGATTTCATTGTTTTGGTACATATGCCACTTGGATACATTGTTCAAGCCTTAAAAAATAACTTCAGATGTCTTTCTTTCTATGGACTTGGTCACTCCTCCTAAATATCATAAGTAAAGCCAGATATGCAGATGGTTATAATACACTCAGGAAGCATTGGATAGAATTTGTCATATGATATCAAATGTTTTTGGAAACAATGAGCCCTGAAGACCCCATGCCTCCAGCAGCAGAATCTTGTAAGCCCAAAAGGACACTTAAATACTAAATATAATGTCATTTCTGGGTCTTCATGCTAGATGATAGCATGAAGTTTGGAATATGAGGGTCAAACCTAGACTATGGTCAATGCAAAGGGCATGTCAGACAGCTGCTGGTGATGATCTGCAGGGCGTTATTAATCCTAACAGGCTCTCTTTGTCTCTTCAGATGTAATTAGTGGCCATGGCTATGTATCATCCTTCGAGATCATGGATCTTTCATTCAGAGGTCGTTTTACTAGTTTACTATTTAGGTAATGCTTTACTAGTTCACTATAAGTTATTAAAATACAGATGACCTCTCAAACTTAATTATATGCACAAAAATATTATTTTATTTGAAAAGGTATCTCCTATATAAAATATCATTATTAGTATATATCTGCACACACATTACATATTATACCACTTATGAAATAAGCTGTTATTTGAGCACTCGTGACCTTCCTGTTATCTTTGAGTCATTCTCTCCTCTGACCTCTTTCATTAACAAAGTGTTTTCAGCAACAGAAATCACATTGGCCTCATTGTTCATCACACCAGCCAGCTTGTGCAGTGTGTGAAAATCTCCGGGTGGGTGGCTGTTTCTGAAATTCTATGACCACCACGTCTGGCACCAATAATCACACCATGTTAAAAATCACTTAGATCACGGGTCTTGTCACTGTAATCTTTAGCTAAAGAGTAACGCAACTTCTTAACCCTGTCTGGTTGCTGCATAAATCAAGTTGCAGCCACATGATTCGCTGTGTGGTGCAACAGTATGAGTTAATGGCCAGTTACACCTAATGAGGTGGCCTCGGAATATGTATATTAAATATAGTACACTTATGTTACATTATTTAATTTGAAAATGAAACATTAAACATTCATGAATCCAAACTGAACCAAGCTTTCAACAATACTCTGACGATATAAAAAATGTATCCCTGTTTTTGTCTTCTGACCCTGAGCACTGAAACGGAGCGTGTGAGCTTTACAGGATGTGAGAAAAACAGGAGTGCTTAAGTATTCAAGTCAAGAAGAAAGAGCAAAGTTCTGCTTTTTGGAAGTAATTCACCTATCAAACTAAAAGGAATCTTGTTTCAGCTTCAGAATTTCCACTTTTACACCCCACAGAGCTCAGCATACTTCATGAAAAGATCCTCTTTGAGAAGTATTAGAGTATTAGGCCTTTTCCAAGAATAAAAACAAATAAGTCATGTAATTACCACAGTCGCCTGAAGTTTCAGTTACTTAGTTTAAAAGTTGTAGAGTTATTTTATGTGCCTGATATTATTTAGAGAATCATACATGGATACACAGTGAACATTCTATATTAATGCTCTGGCAAATGCTCCAGGCATTATTAATGACTAACTAAAGGCAATATACTGCGTGGTGTTTCCTCAAATCCATGTAGGTGGAAAGATAAACAAATCATTACTTTAGCTAAATAGTGTTTAAAAACTGTAGCAGAAAAAAATTGCCATTTGTTTTTATTTTACTTTATTTCATTTTATTTTATTTTCAAAAGCCATATTTATAGTTTTTGTTTCATTTAATTGTTTTATTTGAGATTTTATTTTATTTCAGTTTCTGATAATGTTTTATTATACTAATAGTTATATTTTTGCTTAACAAAAATAACCATGGTGTGGAGTTTACATGTTCTCGCTGTGTCATTGTGGGGTTCCCTCGAGGATCTCCTCAGTTGTGGGTTCCCCCACAGTTCAAATACATGCTATAGTGACCTGGAGTTAGCATATTGTCCATAGGTGTGAATGGTACATGTGTATGGGTGTGTGCAAGTTAAGTATAGGGGACAGTTGGGTAAGATGAGACGGTGGGTAAGGTGACCCACTCCTAGTATTTAAGGAATTGTGCATAATCCAGGAAGCATTCATCATTTGTAGCTTGTTGTGGTGCAGAGAAGCACATGTGAGAGGTGGTAAGTAGTTTTTTAAACAAAAAAATGTTTTTTGCTTTTCAAGGTAAATTTACTACGTCAGGAATAATGACTGTTATTCCAAAGCACATTTTTCGAGGTGTTAAAATAAATATTATACGTGTTGTTGATCTGATGATGCATTAAACCATGTGAAACACTTTGCTAAAGATTAGCCTGAACTGCTAAGCTAGACAATTTTTTTCCAAAATGGTGGCTATGGGGCAAAATAAACCAAGGTTTGTGGGGTAAATTGAATCATTGGTTCAACTTACCCCATAGCAAGTCAACAAAGTGTAATTATTACTCTGAAGTAGTACTACACAACTGGTTTGGTTTTTCATATGTTGACCATTGTGGACAAGGTATCATGCCAAAAACCTACAAGAGGAAACCCAACCCCGTGAAGAGATGGAGAGAGCAGCTGTTGATGTGAAACGTGGAAAATCTATCAGATTAGTGGCAAAAGACAAAAAATATTAACAGGTCAGCACTGAGCAGATGCATAAAAAGAGGGAGGCAAAGAAAGTAACAGCAGTAGGAAACAGTAGAACAGCAGCCTGCGGAGGGGGGGCACTCGACGACGACGCGACCCTTGCCGAGCTTGCCCCCACACAGAGACTCCCTGTGCACGGTCCACATCCTCTCCCGCTGAAGCAAAGCCGATGCAGCTGGGCTGCACCCCACTCTCCCCCGTAGAGCGACAACACTGCGTGCAGCTTCACCTGTGTTTGTACTGCGGAGAGGCTGGCCACCCAGTTCATGCCTGTCCAGTTCACCCGGGCTCTTCCTTGTCCCCTCAGGCTCAGGTAGGCATGCTGTGTCCTCTCACTATTTCTGCTAAACAGATGGCTGCCCCTGTGTACCTTTCCTGCTCAGGTGGTCAGTTAGATCTGCAGGCCCTGCTGGATTTTGGTGTCGTGGGGAACTTCATTTACCGGCACCTTGTGACGCTCCACTCTATCCCCATGGAGACCTTGGAGACCCCGGTTATTGGTTCGCGGAGTGGATGGTGTCCTCCTTCTTGCAGGTCACTCCGCCAGCCCACTCCAGATGCAGGTAGAAGCCATCCATGAGGAGGAGATTCAATTCTTGGTTTACGTCTACCATAAGAGATGGGCTTATTGTAGGCCACCACTGGTTACAACACCATCACCCACACATAGATTGGAGGAAGGGAGAGATCCTTACCTTAGCCCCCTTCTAGAAGGACATGCCCAGATTCCATCAGAGTACCACGAGAGCTACAGTGCACAAACCAGGTGATGTCAAAAACCTTCTGGCTGCTATGCGCCAACTGACCAATGCTGTGGGCCCACTACCTACCCTGGAAAGAGTATGCTAGGAACTCTCAACCCCCTACCCAGGTAACAGTCTCTCCCCCTTTCAGTATATCTTGGGGTATCAGCCTCCCCTGTTCCTTTGGGACCCTCAGCCCTGTGGAGTCCCCGCTGTAAATAACTGGTTCCAGAGTTGCCGAAGAGTCTGGTGCTGGATGCGCCACCTCCTGGAAGCCAGGGCATATCAACATCCAAGCCCTACACTGAGGCTGGGCCAGCGGATCTGGCTCTCCACGAAGAATCTCTGGCTCCCAGGGTGCTATAAGTTGGCAACTTGCTATATTAGCCCGTTCTGCATCCTCGGCCAGGTGGGCCCAGTGACTTACTGTCTGCTGCTTCTCCGGGTCTACTGCATCTCGCCAGAGTTCCATACTTCCCTCCTCAAACCAGGGCATCACAGTCTAGCTCAACCACCAGGGGAAAGTGTGGAACCACCGGCTCCCCAGCTACTAGATGATGGGGAGGCCTACACCGTATGTGCCCTTCTGAACTCACTGCCTGCAGTACTTCATCAACTGGGAGGGTTACGGACGGGGAGGAGTGATCCTGGGTGCCTGTGGTGGACATGCTGGTTCCCGGAGATGGTGACGGAATTCTATTGTGAGCACTCTCACAAACCAGAACTGCGGGTCCTATCACGCCCCCCCCTTGTAAGCTCGCCAGGTGATCAGCGGAGAATGACTGCATCTGGAGTTGACTTACAGTGAAAGAACTTGCCCACACGGCCCTCCAGTTTGATTCATTGTTGATTCCATGTGACATACTAAGTGATTTTTATTTGTCCTCCATGAAGCTCTGAGCCAGCCTACCTGTCCCAGTCTCAACCCCCCTGGATCCTGGCCATGTGTAATCCCCCACCGTGTGCCTTTGTTGGACGGACCTGCCTGTTACCCTGACCACAATCTAGCTTGACAATTCTGTTTTCAGCACAATTCAAATTTCAGCACTTTGTCCCTCGTCATGTGATCTGTGGAGTGACAGTTGAATTCATATCGATTTGCGGCATTCCTCATTTCAGTGGGACAATTGCCTTAATGAATTCCATTGCTGCAGACACAAACCTGTTAATCATGACTGGGTAATATGCCGTAATTTTCAAAATACTGTGTGCTGATTGCTTGTAGTTGCCCTTCAGTAAAAATATGCCCAGCACAGATCTCCAGGTTCCTCAGAAGTTCTGGACTACAGAATCGTTTTTGTGATTATGAGGAGGCATTAGATCATAGGTCAAACTTCACAAATTGTTTGGCTGAGGCCTACTCAGAGTAGCTGAACATTGCAGTGTAATTTTGTGCCATCCTCAAACTAAAAGTGGCTGCACTGTTGTTCAGCGGGAGAAGATTGGATGAGACAGACCTCTGTCTATGTCTAAAGTGCAAGTAAATGGACAAATGAATCTCCATGTAAGTGCATCACTATATCAGCTTACAGCCCTACAGATACATTTATTGGTGTACAGCTCCTAACAATGTGAAGCAAAATAAATCATCCTGGAACTGTTCAATGTCTTAACCTTATCATGGATTGTGGAAAAATCTTCAGAAGTCAATTATTAATGATTATCTTGACATTTATTTTATTCAGTGAAAATCTCCACACTTCCCTGTGTGCTGTACATTTGCAGCATGAAATAAATGACTTGTCATGGAAACAGATTTTCGGAGGCCACATCAAAGAAGCACTTTGCCCATGTCTCCTGCTCACACCCCCTACCCACGCCTCTTTCTCATACCCCCTGCCCACGCACTCTGCCCACGCCTCTTTCTCATACCCCCTGCCCACGCACTCTGCCCATGCCTCTTTCTCATACCCCCTGCCCATGCATTCTGCCCATGCCTCCTGTTCATGCCCGTGACTTCTGCTCACACCTCATGCTAACACCTTGTACAGTAGGTAGTGGTATCTTAATGGTTAGGGAAGTGCACTTGTAATTGAAAGATTGTTCATTTGAATCCCCGACTAGCAAGGCACCACTGAGCAACCCTGAGCAAGGTGCTGTCCCCAAGCACTGCTCCCCAGGCGCTGAATTAGCTGCCCCCCGCTATGCCACAATGTCACATATGGGTTAAATGCATAGGACACATTTCGCTGTTGTGCACTGTGTGCTGTGGTGTGTCAACAATGACCACTGATCACTAAATTGTAAATTGTAATGCCTCCTGCCCACTTCTCCTCAGTGGGGCATATCCCTGCATGACTCCCGCTCTCTCCTGCCCTGTGGGTTTTGTGAGGATGCTGGGACAGGTAGGAGGATCACATGAGCTCCTGCCCACTGGCAGATCAGCATCTATGTGCCATGCTTAGGTGTGGGTCTGTAATCAGCCCCACCCTGCCTCCCTAGGCACTGCAGTCACCCTCATAAGCTTCAAGGGACCTGGAGTGTAGCTGAACAACATTATATGGAGAATCAAAGGTGAAGCTCCTTCCACTGTCCTGCTAGGCAGGTGTGGAAACACATGGTTGGTACTGGATCTCTGTGCAGAAGGCAGCAAGGAAGTGAGTATGGGAATGAACCTTTACAGAATCAAGGAGCCTTTTTTCGAATGGAGAAAAAGTGAACCTGAGCAGATTAACTTCACCCATTTTTTATCCTCCTAAACAGATTCAACTTTTAACTCTAACATGCAATTTAAAACTTACAATATAAATGATATAAAAAGAGTTGTCTCGGAAAGGCACCAAAACCTCACTGGTATAATTTATCGTGCCACTAATTCAATGCAATAAAGTCACTGCTTATGCATGAATTGCATTTGATAAATTAGTGAAGGATTTTTAGAAAGCAAAATGTTGCTTTCACCTTTAATTAATTGTGCGAGGTCACTCATGAAAATATTACACTTGCAGGGATGGGGGATCTGGGACAGTTTAGCAGAAAAAGAAGGACATTAAAAGTATGTATTTTTTCAACTGTCCTGCATTACACATTCTTTATTTTTTCCAGAAACAGCAGATTGTACATCGTATGAGTGAAGGTTGTTCACTGAGAGGAAGATGATGATAATAATAATAATAATAATAATAATAATAATAATGTATGGATTATAAATATTTTTATATATATATACCACAGCAAAACCTTTAGTTTCACCCATTTCTCAATCTGTGGGTATGCTTCTGTGTGACAAATGCATTTTTATTTATTAACTCCAGCCTGGCTTTTCTTTGTTTCTCATTGATGAAGTGATTCTGTCTCTGTCTGTTACAAACTTGTCCTAGCAGTGCACTTCACACCACCTACCCATTCCTTTTGAAGGTCACTTGATGTCCTGCGATTCATGAGGCACTGTCGGGTAAGTTGACGATCATCTCTGGCATTGGAAAGCCGCTAGTTTTTGGTCAATCCCAGTGTCTCTTGTTTCACCTTGTCAAATATGGAGTGGGCTCTTTATTTATTCCAGACCGTGTGTGTGTGTGTGTGTGTGCGTGTGTGTGGTGTGGACAAAACCGAACAATATAGTAATATCAAGGACTTCATGAATGGTAGGGCCAACCATCTGCCTCCAGACAGCTCTCTAGGAAAATAATCTTGAGCTAAGTGCAGTGGACAATTGTATACCTCAAGAAGAAAGCCACTAGTATTTTGAGAGATGAAGATGATGGAAATCTAACCGTAACCCTCACTCCTCTTAAGGTTCCCTGATATTTATATGTAGTCGTCAGGAAGCCCACGCCAGGCATCGGGCTTTATCCTAGTGTTCCTGCTGATATCACCTGCTGATATCACCTCTGCTGATGCAGACAATGCTCTGCTGGTTCTGAGGATGGACAGACATAATCTCTGCTGATGCGCCCGATGCTCTGCTGCATGGGCAGACATAATCTCTAAATGTCCTGCTAAGGGCAGAATTAATATTTTATAAAGACCCTTAAGTGCTGTGGCAGACAATAGATTTTCAACTAGAATTATTAATGAAGTTTTATTCTTTCAGCAACAATACAAAAAAAATGTAACAGCACCCCAATATACACAGACACACACACACAAATGTGCTAATTACTGGTCAGGCAATACTGAAAGTATATGTGAAAAACAGCTTGTCTTGCTTTAGATGAAGAGGGGGTGGTGAGGCAGTAGCCTGAGGTATTGCACAGAACTCCTGATGGAAACCTTCATGCTCCAGCCTGACTTGTTGTGAAGGAAGCCTTAGGAAGTTCTATCCCAACATACTTAAATATGTGCGGAGCTTCATACGCTTGGAGTTCGCAGAAAGTTCTCCCTGTATGCTTTTCACCTCACTTACTGATGCCCTTTCATGAACAGAACCAGAAAGACCTAAATGCACTTTCGATCTCCCATTGGACAGCACTTTACAGTGCTTAAATCTCACAGAAGCATGGTGCAGTACAGACCCAAAAGCCAGGGGGGCTCAGAAAATCCTGCTTTAGCGTGACTGAAGATTAAATTCTCTGACCATGGAATTTCAAAGTATTTCAGCTGGTCTAACGACACAGAAGTGATGTGTGCCTCTAATCGTGTGGTGTTATTTGTGTAATTACATACTGCTTCCAGTGGCCTCTGAGACACAAAACTCATGGTTACCATGACTGAATATAATTTATTACACTTTTTAAATGGCGGCATAAAGGTCTTCTCACCTAGGAAACACGGACACATGATGACCTTGCACCAGACCCAACGGAAGGATTACCACAGTTTCTCATTGTTTGTTAGAATAATCCCATGTTTGGTTGTAAATTCCTTTAACCCAATAAATATACTCCAGTAATATGACCTTTATGCTACTGAAACTTGTTTCATTGCAAAACAGTTAACTCTCTAACAGATAAACATCATTCCTGAGCAAATATGGAGGCTGAAGGGGGTTCCTCGCAAGCAATGTTTAACTGACCCAACCCGGGGTGTGTCAGGGGAAAACAAAGAGAACTGATCCAACAATAACAAAGCCTTTCAGACAGCACAGCACCCTCTCCTGCAGAGTGGCCTTCATGTTCACCTACAAGACTCATGGACAGCACTCTGTAATTAAATTCCTATTGCATTCCCATGTGGGGAAAAAGCTGCACAACAGACATGTACGAACCTGATAAAGTTTATGAAAACAGTTCATCTTCAGACCTATTCCAGTGCACAATTTTTGTAACCAATTAATTTTTAGGAACTTTTCAAGGAATTTTAAGGAATTTAAAGAAAGATATATAGAAATTTATTTTTATTAAAGGTTGTATTTTTCTATTTTTTTCAGTGTGAGATGAAGCTAACTCACCAAATGTGGATTTTTTCTAACTCTAATTTAATATAATTTCAGCAA
The DNA here is from genome assembly GCA_026776945.1 of Isichthys henryi. Lineage (NCBI taxonomy): Eukaryota > Metazoa > Chordata > Actinopteri > Osteoglossiformes > Mormyridae > Isichthys > Isichthys henryi. The sequence continues at coordinate 25,119,871 of JAODJX010000037.1, forward strand.
AAAATATCAGAAATATCTTTATCTGAAAGGCAAAATAAATTTTGGAAAAAGAGGGAGATGTGGAAAAATGAGGTATGATCGAGTTTAACATATTAAGGGCTGGCAAAAAAATAACCGGTCTGTGGCAAGGCTTCTGCCCAACATTTCATGTATTTACATTTACAACATTTAGGTACAGCATTTTTGAACAAAAATACTTGTGTTAGTTTGCATAAGCAAAACTATTTAAACATTTCTTGAGGAAAAAAGAGCGATACTATGAGAATCCGTTCTTCCTTTGCAGAGTATTCACACTTCTAAGGGGAAGAACACAACTTCGGAACATCTGGTGGAAATATTTGTGCTACTCCGGGGACAAGAAATCAACCTACTTGCAAAACACTATAAATGTATTAGAAGCTTGAATGTTTGTTCTACTTCTGCTAGATCTGTGAAAACCTTCTTTGCAGGTTTTTTTTTGTTAAGAATTGCTTTAAGTTGTCCTTCAGGAAGTTACATACATACAAAGAAACCTACAACATATAATTCTGAAATATATCATTTGGAGCTTATGATGCATGCTTCTTAAAGACAATTGTGTCAGATACAATTAATATATTATAAACCAAATCACAAAACACAGTAACACTTGTGAAGCAGAATTAGTACTCGGACATCCCAAACGAGTACTCGGATATCCCAAATGAGTACTTGGATATCCCAAATCTGAAAACTCAACTGTATATGGTGTAAGCCTCCCTCCTGACAGGACTTTATTTAGGAGGGTTTCTCAGTATTTCCAAAGGTCTCATCCACATGTGTGGATTTCCAAAGCTTTTTATAAAAAACATGCACTTGATTAATTAGAACAAAAGGAACAAGTAATATTTCTTCTGCTAGTGAATTGACTTTTGTAAAGCAGTTTCCATAATTCACCTAACTGGGTTTTGTGTTCATATCATTTTGTTACGCAGTCTGCACCGGAGCGAAGACGTCAGAAGGCAGTGCTGTCGAGCTCTATTGTCTGTCAGTCAACAGTTTTGAAAGATCTTTGAAGGTCACTTTGCTGATTAAAAGATAATGAGATGCAAAGGAAGTACAGCAGGTGTCCAGCTAATGAGTACAGGCCTGTCCATTAGATCACCAATCAAATGGCTTGTAACGTTTCACATAAAATGGTCACTATATTACTTTTCATATCAGTGCTCTCTGAGGTGCCTGCATTTTTTCAATGTGATAATTATTAACAAATGCCTGCTGAAAAGGACTTCACAATTATAGAAAATACAATGGTATGTAAAAAAATTTACACAAATAGATCTTAAGGCTTGCCTTTTCAACCGGATCCGTAGCAAACAGTTATATCTAGGCTTTAAGGGCCTAACAAATGTGTAATATCCATCCATCCATCCATCCATCCATCCATCCATCATCTCATCATCTTCCACTAGAACCGAGGTTGAGTCTTGGGGGCAACAGGGAAACCCAGACTTTTCTCTCCCTGGCCACTTCATCCAGGTCCTCCGGGGGAATCCCGAGGCATTCCCGGGCCATCCTATTCAGATGCCCGAGCCACCTCATCTGCCTCCTCTCAATGTGGAGGAGCAGCAGCTCTACTCTGAGTCTCTCCTGAATGACCGAGCTCCTCACCCTATTTCTAAGGGAGAGCTCAGCCACCCTGCGGAGGAAACTCATTTTGGCCGCTTGCATTCACGATCTCGTTCTTTCGGTCACTACCCACAGTTCATGAACACAGGTGAGGGTAGGAACGTAGATTGACTGGTAAATCGAGAGCTTTGCCTTTTGGCTCAGCTCTTTCTTCACCATGACAGACTAATGCAGCACCCGCATCACTGCTGACATGGCACCGATCCTCCTGTCGATCTCCTGTTCCTTCGTTCCCTCACTCATGAACAAGACCCGAGATACTTAAACTCCCAGAGATAGCATTCTACCCTTTTCTGGCTGAGGACTATGGTCTCGGATTTGGAGGTGCTGATTCTCATCCCAGCCACTTCACACTCGGCTGTGAACTGTCTCAGTGAGAATCGAAGGTCACGGTCCGATGAAGCCAACAGAACCACATCATCTGCAAAAAGCAGAGACCTAATCCTGAGGTCACCAAACCGGACACCCTCAACGCCCTGGCTGCGCCTAGAAATTCTCTCCATAAAAACTATGAACAGAATCATGACAAATGGCAGCCCTGATGGAGTCCAACCCTCATCAGAAACGAGTCCGACTTATTGCCGCCCATGTGGTGCGGACCAGGCTCTGGCACCGGTCATACAGGGACCAAACCGCCCTTAAAAGGAAGCCCAGCACCCCATACTCCTGAAGCACCCCCCACAGGACTCCCCGAGGGACACAGTCGAATGCCTTCTCCAAGTCCACAAAACACATGTAAACTGGTTGGGGAAACTCCCATGAACCCTCCAAAACCCTGCGGAGAGTATAGAGCTGATAGACTGTTCCATTGCCAGGGTGAAAACCACACTGCTCCTCCTGAATCCGAGGTTTGACAATCTGGCAGACCCACCTCTCCAGAACCCCCAAATAGACCTTACCAGGGAGGTTGAGTGTGATCGCCCTATTATTGGAAAACACCCTCCGGTCCAGAGGGGGGGACCACCAACCCGGTCTGCCAGTCCAGAGGCACTGCCCCCAGTGTCCATACGATGCTGCAGATGCGTGACAACCAGGACAGCCCCACAGCATCCATAGCCTTAAGGAACTCCGGGCAGATCTCATCCACCACCACCTCTGCGACCTCCGCGCCAGAGATAGGGGAGTTTACCCAAAAGTTCCCAGACTCTGCTTCCTCATTGGAAGGCGTGTTGGTGGGATTGAGGAGGTCTTCCAAGTATTCCCTCCACCGACCCAAAACGTCCCGAGTTGAGGTCAGCAGCGCTCCATCCCCACCATAAACAGTGCTGATGTTGCACCGCTTTTCCGCCCTGAGCCGCCGGATGGTGGACCAGAATCCTCAAAGCCGTCCAGAAGTCATTGTCCATGGCCTCGCCAAACTCCTCCCATACCCCAGTTTTTGCCTCAGCAACTGCCAAACCAAACATCTCGCTTGGCCTGCCGATAGCTGTCAGCTGCCTATGGAGTCCCACAGGCCAAAAAAGCCTGATAGGATTCCTTCTTCAGCTTGACGGCATCCCTCACCACCGGTGTCCACCAGCGGGTTCGGGGATTCCCGCCACAACAGGCACCGACCACCTTACAGCCACAGCTCTGGTCAGCTGCCTCCACAATGGAGAACATGCAGAACATGGCCCATTCGGACTCAATGTCCCCCACCTCCCCCGGGATATGGGAGAAGTTCTGCCGGAGATAGGAGTTGAAACTCCTCCTGACAGGGGATTCCGCCAGATGTTCCCAGCAGACCCTCACTATACGCTTGGGCCTGCCAAGCCTGGCCGGCTTCCTCCCCCACCAGCAGAGCCAACCCACCACCAGGTAGTGATCAGTTGACAGCTCCGCCCTGCTCTTCACCCGTGTCCAATGGGGCCGCGGCCGCAAGTCCGACGACACGACTACAAAGTTGATCATCGAACTGCGGCCTAGGGTGTCCTGGTGCCAAGTGCACATATGGACACCCTTATGGGGTGGCCGTTCTTCCCAATCACGCCACTCCAGGTCTCACTGTCATTGCCCACGTGAGCATTGAAGTCCCCTAGCAGAACAAGAGAGTCCCCAGGAGGAGCGTCCTCCAACACCCCTTCCAAGTACTCTAGAAAGGGTGGGTATTCTGAACTGCCACTTGGTGCATAAGTGCAAACAACAGTCAGGACCCGTCCCCCCGCCCGAAGGCAAAGGGAGGCTACCCTCTCATCCACTGCAGTAAACCCTACTGTACAGGCGCCCAGTCAGGGGGCAATAAGTATGTCCACCCCCACTTGGCGCCTCTCTCCGCGTGCAACTCCAGAGTGGAAAAGGGTCCAACCCCCCTCAAGGTTCCAGAGCCCAAGCCATGCATCGAGGTGAGCCCGACAATATCTAGCCGGAACTTCAAGACCTCGCGCACCAGCTCAGGCTGCTTTCCCATCAAAGAGGTGACATTCCATGTCCCTAGAGCTAGCTTCTGCAGCCGAGGATCGGACCACCAAGGTCCCCGCCTTTGGCCACTGCCCAACTCACATCGCACCCAATCCCTATGGCCCCTCCTATAGGTGGTGAGCCCATTGGAGGTGGGACCCACATGCCTTGTTCGAGCTGTGCCCGATCAGGCCCCATTGATGCAGGCCTGGCCACCAGGCGCTCGCCATCAAGCCCCACCCTCAGACCTGGCTCCGGGGGGGGCGGTGACCTGCGTCCGGGCAAGGGAAATCGTGGATCCAATATCTTTTTCTTTATTTGGGGTCTTCTGAGCCGCACTTCTTCTGGTTCCTCACCCAGGACCTGTTTGCCTTGGGTGACCCTACCAGGGGCATAAAGCCCCGGGCAACATAGCTCCTGAGATTATTGGAACACGCAAACCCCTCCACCACGATAAGGTGTCGGCTCCAGGAGAGGCAAATGTGCAATATTAATAAGTTAATATTAGACATTATATTAGTCTTCAGGTATTTCAGTGAACACAAAGAGAACAGTAATTTAAACCAATTCTTGTGTTATTTTGCTGTGTGATATAAAATTAAATATGGAAACAAAAAATAGAAAGGTAAGATTATGGCTAAGTTGAATTTGGTATATTCAGCACACAGACCAAATGTAGTACTTCCACACAAGCCTTGATCAGTATCTTATATAGTTATGTGAAAAAAAAAATAAATTTGTTTTTTATTAAGAAATATCAACATATCAATATAAAAATTTCTTTCAAATCATAATTGTATATAAAGGGTATGCAATTGTATCGCCTATGCAAAAACAAGAAACAAATTCACTTATTTAACAAAAGAAATTAGTTGCACCACATCAGGTGCAAATGATTAGAACATCGTTACAGAGCTTTTTGGTGGAGCCTGTCTTATTTAAGCCACAGATATTTGAGGCCTTCAAAAAGAAGCTTGTAGATGCATATGAGTCTGGGAAAGTGAATAAAAAGATGTCAAGGAGGTTTGGAATCAGCCATTCAACTGTCCAGAAAATAATTTTCAATTGGAAAACATTTAAAACAATTGCCAACATGGCCAGGTCAGGCCATCCTAGCAAGTTCAGCCCAAAAGCAGACTGCAAGATGCTGAAAGATGTCTCCAAAAATCCTTAAATGTCATCACGGGACATACAGGAAGCTCGTGCCACAGTTGATGTCAAGGTACATGCATCTACCATCTGAAAGAGGCGCACAAGTTTGATTTACATGAGAGGTGTGCAAAGAGGAAACCCTTGCTGTCAACAAAAAAATCAGGGCAAGACTGAAGTTTGGCAGAGACCACCAAGACAAACACCAGGACATTTGGAACAATGTGCTTTGGACAGATCAATCTAAAATTGAATTATCTGGACACAGTATCAGAGGACATGTTTGGTGTAAACCAAAGACTGCTTTTGAGCAAAAGAACCTCATACCAGCTGTGAAGCATGGGGGTGGAAATGTCATGGTTTGAGGCTACTTTGCTGCAGCGAGACCTGGCCAGTTCACCATCATATAATCCACTATGAATTCTTCATTGTATCAGAGGGTGCTTGAGGACAATTTGAGATCTGCCAAGAAGTTGGAGCTGAATTGGGGGTGGACCATGCAACATGCCAATGACCCAAAACATTCCAGTAAATCTACCAAGAAAAGGCTTAGCAGAAAGAAATGGAGACTTCTGGAATAGCCAAGTCAAAGCCCGGATCTGAATCTTATTTGTAACAGGCCGTACACGCGAGTCAGCTTTCAAACATCACACAGCTTAATGAATTCTGCATTGGAGAGTGGGGAAAACTTTCTGTCAGCAATCTCAGAGATTGATATATGGTTTCGAAAATGTCCTATTGAGGTTATTTCAGCCAAGGGTGGACATACTTGCTGTTAGGGCACAGGGTGTACTAACTTTTTCCTCCGTAGGAATTGACATCTTAGTTTAATTTTCTTTGTTAAGTAAGTGCATTTGTTTCTTGTTTTTGCCTAGGTGATGCAATTACATCACCTTTATCTACAAATATAATTTGAAACAAGATTTAATATTGATATGTTGATATTTCTTAATAAAGTACTAAATATTTAATGAGTGTTCTAATTTTTTCACATGACTGCAACATATGAACAAACTGCTGTGGATTGTATTACTTTTCTGTTTGGAACAAATGGTCAGATGAATCTTTCCAGCGCTCTCTTTTAGGAAGAAGACGACTTCATGGCTTACATGTGACACACCAAAGCAACTAAGTCTACAGACCTGGAAGAATTTTCTTAACAGTCAATCTTCATCCGTGCTGCCTGTGTGTCAGGAGGAATGATAGGGTTAGGGATGCACTCAGGCCCACCAAGGACACTGATATTATCTTCCTGATTAGAAGTTGGTCCTGCAGAAAGCTGTTTATTTTGACCAGTGCCATCCTTTGCTGTCCACACAAAATGTTGAGGTACATTATAATAGAAAAATAGTAAATAAACACTTTGAAGTTTAATGTGCAGATGTGGAGAAATATTAACTGTGCATTTGTGCAAATTGAAGATTTACAAAAGAGGCTAATGTGAAAAATGACAGTATGAGGTAGGTGATGATGTCCATTAATCATACTCCTGTCGACTGTTAAGGGTCGGAAAAAGGAGTTTTTAAGTCGGGAGGTTCTAGATTTCACACTTTTGTACCTCCGTCCTGAGGGCAGATGTGTGAACAGTCCGTGTTGGGGGTGTGGGGTCTTTCAGGATGGAGGCAGCTCTCCTCTGGACTCTGCGGTAGTAGATGCTCTGCAAAGAGGGTAGCGGAGTCCTGATGATCTTCTCCGCAGTCTTCACCACTCTCTGCAGGTGTTTACAGTCCATAGCAGTAGTGCTGCCGTACCACCCAGTGATGCAGCTGGTCAGGGTGCTCTCCACAGTGCAGCTATAGAAGTTCCTGAGGATCTTGGTTGAAATACCGAACTTCTTCGGCCTCTTCAGGAAGTACAGACGCTGTTGACCCTTCTTGACCAGCTGTGTGGTGTTCAGTGACCAGGTGAGGTCCTCACTGATGTGGACACCCAGGTACTTAAAGCTGCTCACCCTGCTCAACCCCAGTGTGCACAGCAGCAGCTCAGTGTGTACAGCGGTGTCCTGGTGTGCAAAGCGCCAGTTCAGTGTGCAGCACGGTGCCCCACTGTGCAGCGCGGCACCCCACTGTGGAGCGCGGCGCCCCAGTGTGCAGAGCAGCGGCTCAGTGTGTACAGCGGTGTCCTAGTGTGCAAAGCGCCAGTTCAGTGTGCAGCACGGTGCCCCACTGTGCAGCGCGGCACCCCACTGTGGAGCGCGGCGCC
>JAODJX010000037.1:25134592-25146833 GCA_026776945.1 Isichthys henryi
CCCCCCAGAAGAGCTGGACGAAGTGGCTGGGGAGAGGGAAGTCTGGGCCTCCCTGCTGAGACTGCTGCCCCCGCGACGCGACCTCGGATTAAGCGGGAGATGATGGATGGATGGATGGATGGAAGTCTGGTCATTCTCCTCTAACCTCTCTCATTAATAAGGTGTGTTTGCCCACCTTGACTGGATTTTTTTTATTAATGCACCATCCTTTGTAAAGAAGTATGAAAATCCCAGGAGGGTGGTCATTTATGAGATGAAATGAACAGGTATACCTAATTAAGTGGTGATTTTAATATATAATGACAGACAGACACATACATACATACATACATACATACATACACACCTGGCCATTACACCTACAGAAACTTTTGACATCCTATTGTACATCATAGGCTTCATTATGGATTTGGTCCTTCCTCTGCAGCTATAACAGCTGTCACTCTTCTGGTAAAGCTTTCCACCAGATTTTGGAGTGTGTCTCTGGGAATTTTTGCCCATTCATCCAGACAAGCATTTGTGAGGCCAGGCGCTGATGTTAGACATGAAGGCCTGGCCCCCAATCTCCATACTAGTTTATCCTAAAGGTGTTCAGAAGGGTTGAGGTCAGGGCTCCATGTGGGCCAGTGAAGTTCTTCCACACTAAATTCACCCAACTATGTCATTGTGGACCTTGCTTTGTGCACTGGGGCACAGTCAAGCTGAACCATAAATGGGACTTTCCTTAAACTGTTCCCACAATGTTGGACGCGTATAATTGTCCAAAATGTCTTGATATGCAGAAGCATTAAGAATTCCCTTCACTGGAAAAAAGGGTCTATCCAAACCCCAAAAATCAGCCATATACCATTATTCCTCCTCCACCAAACTTTACAGTTGACACAATGCAGTCAAATAGGTAACGTTTTCCTAGCATCTGACAAACTCAAGCTCATCCATCAGACTAACAGACACAGATGCATGACACAGCACTCCACAGAACATATTCCCACTGCTCCAGAATCTAATGGCACACTACATACCTCAACACTCGGTGACCCTGCTCTGTTACTTTAGGTGGAATTTCTAAATGTTTTGCTAAACACTTCTTGAAAGAGAAGTGGCTCCCCACACTATGATGCCTGGAGTAACAGTGGTGTGTCTCTCCAGAACATTGGCAGGAGTGGTCCTCTCCCCTTGGCACTGCCATACATGCACACGACGGTCATCCGTAGTAATGCAGAACCGAGATTCATCGTTCAATATGATACAACGTCACTTGTTATTAGTGGTTATGGCACCACTCCAAACGCAGCTGTCTCTATGCTGGTGGTAATGGCAGCCTACGCATGGGATGGGGAACCCGTAGTCTGGCTGATGCCAGTTAACGAGACATGGTGTGGGATGACACGGGGTGAGGAGAGTCCAATACCTGTGTCTGCATGGCAAGCACAGTTCTGTAATGCTTGCCACACAATATGACGATCCTCCCTTGGTGTGGTTTGTCTTGGGCGACCAGAATCTTCTCGACGTGTGAGGATACCCTCACATGCCCATTGGTCCCAACATCGAGCGACTGTGACATCTGCATGTCTCACATGCTGGGCAATTGCACAATACGACCACCCAGCTTCATACAAACCCACTATGTGACCCCTATCAAACTGCATCAAGTGCTGGTAATGCTGTCTAATGTGCCTACAAGGCATCCTCTGTGTCTGGTGACTAGACCTGCCAGCTCCTTGCTAATCAGATCATTTATTCGCTGGTCTGCACATGTACCAAATTACATCCAAATCGGACAATTACTTGTAGGCTGTTTGTCAGTGAGTGAATAAATTAATATATATATATTTAATATAAGATGCCTCACCTGCAAGAAACAATTTACAAAAATATCCATATACTGTAGATGTGCTGCATTAAAAAAAATAATGCTGTGAGACATTTTTGTTTCTTTACTGTACGTACTGTCTGTGTGATAGACCTACTATGTGCTGTCTAATGACCTATCAGTTCTCTCTTAAGAGTTAAAGAAGCTGAGAGATTTCTTAGACGTTGGATGCTGAAACTCACTCACCCAGTAATTCCACGTAGGGACAGAAACTGTGATTCGTTTCAGTGAATCTCCGGGGCTGGGGTCCCTCCTGGAAATTTTTCCATCAGAGGTGGTGGTGGATGTTCAATAAAATTGTTTTACATATATTTATTAAATTGTGTAAGTAAAATTGATTATCTATTTACACAACTACTATTACTATATTTTTCTGATAAATATCACATATAGAATAGGTGAACAGAGTGAAAAATGAATCACACAGTGAAGGAACTGAAGAATGAATCAGTCAATGAAGATTCACACAGTTAACAAGGAATGTGTTAGGGAATGAAATTAACAAAAAAACCATTGTCAGTGGATGCAGAATCACCAAGTGAGAAAAATGAACAAAACATGCGAATGAATTAGCGCATGTTCACATAATAGATTTGTTAAAAAAGAATGACATAAGTCTACTTGAGATATCCACGAGTTATATTTACTTTGTGAAAAAGCAAATACAGTAAGTCAAAGCAAGGCTGTTATGACCTGCAAAAGTAGATAAGTATTACCAGGAGGAACAGTATTGGATCAACAGGGTTGTGAATAAAATGGCAGATTCCTAAACGATCAATTCGTTTAGTTCCTATTTCATTACGTTTAGAAAGAAACCCTTTTAGTCACATTCATATTCTTACAGATATATAGATGATTTCTGACTACTGAACCATACATGCCTTAATGTTAATAATTTTGAAGCACATACTGTAAAATGTTTATGTAGAAGCAGTGAAAAAATCTGCTGTATAGGAAAACAAGATCAAGCATGATATCATGGAGAAAATGGCATTTCCGAAATAATGCACTGCTATATAAACCTTCACAGGCAAAGTACCAAAATCATGAAATGCTGCACTGAAGAGAATCCCTGGGGACAGACTAAGGTGCAGGGAGAACATCAATGTACAGCAAGCTCTCCAACAGAACTGCAAAGTCACCAAAACCAACAGCATTGTCACCTAAAAAACAGACAAGCAAACAAAACGGAGAAATTATTAGGAAATGTAATTATTCACACAGTGAGTACTTTGGCAACCCATGTAACCTAAAAGTGGGCTTTCCTGTAGACTTTCACTGTTCTAGAACACGTGTTAAAGCATACTGCTCTCAAACTTCCCATTAAAACCAAACAGGATCTTTTTCACTGATTTCCAATATCTTCAAAGCCTTTCTTTCTTTGCTTGTTTACATATAAGGAAATTATTCCAGAGAATTTTTTATTTTTGTTGGTAAAACATAAACATGAATATGACATAAATACAATATGAATACAACAGCCATTGAACATAGATGAAGATCATAAATATAACCGGACATAATCTGGTTTTTCAAATGATTAGGATTCAAAAATCATAAATCATGAAAAAAAATACAACGAATGCCGTTTCCTTAGGAAATATGAAAAATATAGGTGGTAAAATAAAACATAGAATTAAAATGCTTGCTTTGTCAAAGTTAGTCTAAATAAATACTCTTCAGAAATATGTTAATTTGGCACATAAATTGTGTGGGCATTTAGAAAAACAGAGCATGCTTCAATGGCTATATGAGGACAATGTATAAAAAAGCATTTCTGAAAGTCTGTATAAAAACAGAAAGATTTCAATTAGTTCAAATACTATGAGAACCTTACATGTACATTCAGCATTACAAAATACAAAAATAATAATAATACACAACACTTGTTGGAACTTTATGAAAATAACTGACTTTCATTTAAATGAAATTAGTATTTTAAAACAAACTGAAATGAAATAACACAAGCACTCACAAAAGCGGATGTTAGTTCCTTAATATAAACATCAATAAATGAATCAACCAAAAATATTGTAACCATTTCAGTATTTTAGAACAAATAACTTGACACTAACCTCCACACACACTTACAATTTTAATGCTGTGTAAGTGGTGTGTAATAATTATAATTATGAATTATTATGTTTCAGTCTTACAAACCATGGATTGGATGGCATCCTCATCCCTAATCTTTAAAGCCACTCCATGCTAACTTGTTACCCAATCATATATGGTTACTTACAGTTATGGAATAGATATTTATTTTACTGCATAATAATTAAATAGGTATGCTTTTGTATTTAAATTTAAGTCTGTTCATATAACATCCACATCTTCCCTTGTGTCTTGCCTGAGGTGTCTCAAAAACACAATGCAAGAAGTACGGAAATAAACTCATTGAACAAAAAGGTGAAAAAAGAAATGGTACAACATGAATCAATTCAGAGTAACACACAGGCACACAAACATTCATTTGCACACTTGTTGACAGCAGCAGCACATACATAATATGGACAGAAGGGGGCGTTGTTTGCTCAGCAACTCGGCAGCTGAGCTGGCACTAGACAAGCGTCTCTGGCAGAGTGTCTGCATTGTCCGAAGATAACAGCTGCCAGATTTGCCACCTTTCTCTCTGCCAGTGCTGCCATTCGGTCCCAGCTGGTCCATTAGCATCCAGGGCTGGATCAGAGTGCTGGGGGGATGCCCTGGGGGGGGCAGGGCTCCCACTCCCACACGGGGAAGAAGACCCAGGTTGCTGTACAGTGGATCTGTGAAGATCACAGCCCTTGTAGCTTCTGGTTGGCAGTCCGTCCATGCAGCTGCACACTGACTGGCCATCCGGCAGAGTGGCTGCCGGCTGGCCAGGTAGCGGTTGGCATCCTGGCATGTCTTGTGGGCTGCTGCACATCGGCATCACTGGAGGGTGTGGCCTGCACTGATCCGAAAGGTGTGGCCTGCACTGATCCGGAAGGTGTGGCCTGCACTGAGGCAATCCCAATGCAGCCTGGGTCTGCACGACAGTTTGTTTTACATTGTCCTGACGATTGTCGAGTTGCTCCAGTGAGACAATCTCAGACATGTTCCCATGTAACCCTGAAAAATGCAAAAGACTTACAGTGAATCTGCAAAAATGTGAATCAGTTTGTTAAAGTTAGTTTCATCCATACATGAAGAGTACTTAAATATACACATTACTTTAAAATTTGGGTTTTACAATAAGATAACTGTATTTCTTGATTATTACTTGTGGTAATTTTCTGAATGTCGATTTGAAAGTGCCATGCCAGGTTCCCCAGATTTCAGAGCATGATTGAAAAATGTGAAAATAGCTAATATAAAGCCCTGTTAAACTTAATGACAATTCTATCGATCTCCAATTTCACAGTATATACTTCACATGAATAGAAAAACTTCATAAAGAATCAGGGGAACATTTCAGATGGTATGATGTAAATATTGACAATATTTACTCTTTAAATCTGGCAAAAGCCAACTTTGACAGTTGTCGGCTGCACTGGATACTGGTATAATCTGCTCTCTGTTTGTTGCTGCTGCACTTTGTTTGATGTGTTTTTCTACATCAAGGAGAAACTGAACGATCCTCTCATAAGTTTCATGTTTAAAAAAACATAACTGCTGTTTATTCATCAACCACAATTGTTGAAATGAGTGCTGGATGAAGAGCTTTACAGCGGCCCCCTCCGTGTGCAACTCGTCATCCATTATAAGGACAAGAAAAATAAAACAGTGTAATTAAAACAAGATGGCCCAGGCTGAGGTCCAGGTGATCTTTGTTTTCCCATATTGTGTGACAGTGTAAGGAGAACGTGTTTGAGTGCGTGGTTAAGGTTAGGGCTGGGTAAGGCTTAAGGTTGTCATTGTTGGGATTAGGGGTTTCCCCTATAAATGAAAGATATGAATACAAAAATGTGTGTGTGTGTGTGTGTGTGCGCGTGGGTGCGCGCCTTGCATTGGGCTGGTATCACATGCAGGATTTTCCCCTGCTACCTGGGAAACGTTCAAGGCCTCGGCACTAAAAAAAATTAAGAGACCACAGCAAAAAAATTTGTTTCACTCATTTTTTTTGCAAACTGCAGCCTAGTTCTTCCCTGTTTCTCATTAATGAAGGGCTTCTTCCTTATTTATGGGACTTCAGTCCTGCTTCTAGGAGCCGGATACGAACTGTCCTAGCAGTGCACCTCACACCTGCACTTAATGTTTCCCATTCCTTTTGAAGGTCACCTGATGTCATCCTACGATTCTTGAGAAACTGTCCAATAAAATCTCTGGCGTTAGAATGTCACTTCCGCCCTCTACCTGGCTGGTCTATGCTTGTTCCCAGTGTCTCCTGCTTCACCTTGTTCATGTGTACTACTTTCTTAAAAATTTGAACCTGGAAGCTACCTGCCGCTCAGCATAGGCTTCTGCCAGCAAAACCACGATTAAACCAGTATTTACAAATGCAGATTGTTAAAAAAATATAGAGTGGTCTCTTAATTTTTTCCAGAGTTGTAAGTAATTGGAAAATGAATAGATACATAGCCAGTGTTTTATTCAATGTGTGTGTTAACCTGGACATTGAGAATCTATAATTTGATTTATAGACACATAATCTGATATTTAGCAGACATATATTGTAAATGCAATAACAAGTTTAAAGATCCATCAGAACAGGATACAAGGCTGAGAAGCTAAGATATCTCAGGACACATGTACAATTCAGAAGCATCAATTTAGCCTAACAGCTAACTGGACTGCAGCTGGAATCCCACTCAGCACAGGGAGAACATGCAAACTACATACACAACAAGCAGAGGTGGGATTAAAGCACCTAATTTGGGAGGTGTGAGGGAACAGCGTGACAGCGAGTCAGCATCTGCCTGTGCAGAGGTTTCTGAAAATGAATCACTGAACCATCTGATGAGGCAGATGTTAGTCGCATTGCTGTAACTCACAGCTCCTGTGGAAACAAAAAAATAGTGGTGGTCAAAACTCACCCTTGATGTCCCACTGAGCCAGACCAGCTTTCTTGGATGGGGCCTTGAAGGCGAGCTGCGCTGGGCACGGCTTTTGACTCGGGAAGAGCTGCTCTGGGCTGGGGCTCTCTTCTCCCTGATGCTGGGTGAGTGGGCGCTCAGCCAGCACTGGTGAATTATTGTCGTACGGGGACACCTCACCACTGGAGGCCTTGTTGGAATCACTGGATGAGTGCCTCTCACTCAGGGAGAAAGGGTCTGGGTGACTGTCAAAGTATGAGACAGAGGCCTGTGAGATGACGCAATGGAGGCTACAGCCCAGAAAACTTTTCAGTCACATTATAATAGATGGAAACTTATATAGGGTGCAGCCAGAGCCATATAACACTTTGTTATAGTCATCAATGCTAATGACACTCATCCATCCAGCCATCCCACCATCCATTTTCTGTAACCGCTTGTGCTATTCAGGGTCATGGGGGATCCATAGCCCAGCATTTTGACACAATTTTCCATGTACATTCTCATTCTGAGTTCTCAGTCCTTGCGGATTTGGTAAACGTCACTCTTGCTTGCAGTTGTGTGCCACCAGAGGGAGACACTGTACTTCCCCAACAACATGGACACTTAACTCAGGCTAACGGAGACCAGGCATTCTGGAGCCAATGTGTCCAGGGCTCTACTCACGACCACTGTGAGGCCTTCCTGCGGAGGAGGTAGTCAACCACATCAGGGTCTGTCTCCAAAAGGCTCATCAGAACCTCGTTCTGTAGGTCTGGAGGAATCTGGTTTGGGTGCAGAGCAACTAAGTCACTGATTTGCATTTTTACCAACGCTGTCTTCCACTTTCCTATGTTCTTCTCAAACTTAACTTTGGCTACCTCTAAAAAATGCAAGCTAAATTTACAATTCATACAATGCCGGGCTTTAAAAGTGAAATAATTGCCAGTTCATAAACTCATAAAACTTTTGGAACCAGCCCACAGTTGTTATACTCATGGCTGTCTCCAGTCTGGATGTGCCATAAGCCTGCACTATCTAAACTACTCTCCCACAAAAGAGAAGTGTTTACACTGTGTAAAACAAAGGCATTGTCTGTTAAGCTTGGAGATCGGTTAACCTAAACAATCGGCGGCCATGATTCTCAACGGTCTCTGCCAAAGCTACCAAGAGAGACATGGGGCGTGCTTGACACCCGCTGAGCTTCTCTTGGTATTTTGTTTGACGTGATGTCTGGTCTGGTTAAAAGTGAAAACATTTACAATAACAGGCAGCTCTAAGGCCTGCTGAGAAATGGGACCATCATGAAATATAGTGTTTTGTTTAACATCAAAATATTAATAATTTAAGCTCCGCAGTAACCAAGGACCCTCGAGACGTGGCCGAGAGACCGATGGTGCTATGACCTTGAAAAATATTTTCACCTGAATTGCTCCAGGAAGACACAGCACAAACAGATCTCTGAAAATCCACTTATGTTGATAAATACTACTACAAGACTTGGGAGGGAATCCCAAAATCAAAGATTTTTGAAGCTCACCATGAAGAGAATTTCATAAGTTGCAATCATCCTCTGGACTACGGCAATGATGGCTGTGCTCTCCTCTGCTCGCGCAGAACTCTGCACAGAAAATTCTTTGTCAGAGCTCTTCTGCTTGTGCAGGAGGTTAGGTCCAAAGATGGTGGCCAAGTTCAGCGATGTCATCTTGTTCCCAGTTATCTGTAACATGACAAGATGAGTTAGTGCAGTCTTCGAATGTTTAAGCCAGCAACAGCCAAAGAGAGAATGATCCAGAATAACTCTGTTAATCCTGGAAGCTCTGCCAACACCAGCATACTTGAATTCCTTCCGCTTAGTGGGATTAAACAAATTCAGTGACTCAGTAGCTGGGGATGGCAAGATAATGGAGGTTTAATTGGTATCATGTTGGCTTTTTTGGCCAGTACTACAACCATGGGACTCATATGAAGGACTGGCAGCCTAGTTAGGGCCTGCTAGCACAAGTAATATCACCTGAAAATGGTAATCATTTGATCCTGCTACAACGCGTGATATCACACCGTGAATCTGCTTCTAGTAAACACATTGGTCTGGGTGAAGTTGATCGCTATAAGCAGATGATTGTTATAACCAATTTTTTTTCTTTATATCTCAGGCATATTACCATCTAACTGACATTTGCATATATATTTTAGTGTAGGTACTTGTTATGCTGTGTATCCGTTTGTATATAACCCCTGTTTGTATTTTTTAGTGTAGGTCCTTGTTGTGCTGTGTATCCGGTTGTATGTGACCCCTGTTTGTATTTCTTAGTGTAGGTACATGCTGTGCTGTGTACCCGGTTGTCAGGTGTGGCATTACGTGTGGTTGTACTCAGTTCTTGCCTGATCCTTGCATCTTAGCCATTGTGTAATTACTCGCCATCTATGTGCCTTACTGTCCTTAGTGTATTTCGTCTTCCTCATGTTTCCCTATCATTCATGCCTTTTGTATTATTGTTACTTGTTGTTTGGTAAATTTAAGAAGCAACATAAAGAACAACTTTGTGTCAGTTCGCCTCTCGTCGTTTTCATTCGCCCTTGCCGCGATGCCTCGGTCTGCTTGACACTTCCATAGAGTAAAATATCGTGCATAAAATATAGCTTATTATAGTTTCACTGTTGTTAGTTTTTGGTGGTTTACCATAAGCTTCGATGAGTCTATATTTGTTATTAAGAGAAAATGACTTTCTTTTTCCTGTCATGTTTTCAATGCATGCAGCATTAGCCTCAGGTAGCTAGCCAGAAGCAGACGGGTTACTGCAAGGCAAAGTAGGCTCATCGAAGTAAAGTAAAAAAAAAATCGTATAGTTTTATTTTTTTGATATACCGTCATGTGTAAATGGACCCAAAATGAACACTAAGTGGACTACTTGATTAATATGAATGAATTATTTAAACAGGATTTGTATAGGAATTATTCTGTTCCAAGCTTTTTGATCCATATAAGTGGTTGATCACTATAACCGTGATCACTATAAGTATTTTCTACTGTAATAGTACCCAAGTCCAATACAATGCGGAATCACATTTGTATTTGCAAGATTTTCAGTTGGAGAAAAGCACTTTGCAATCTACAGCGCAATATGGTCCTGGTGAGTAACACTACTTGCACAGAAAAACAGCCATACAAGTGAACGACAGTGATGTCCAATTTATGAACGAATGATTCTTTTGAACTGGTTCTTTTCAGTGAATCATTCGAACCGGGTTTTCAAATCTAAAAGAGTCAAACCTTTTGTACATTCACACATTAAACAAGTAAAAATATTAGACAACTTATTAATTAAAAACAAACAGCAACCACAAGTACAACGGATTGCAGTATACACAGGGGCACTGAAACCAACATAACTACAGACAGTCTACGAAAATCAAACGTAATTGAATTAAAAAAGGGTTGCTGTGTGTTTTATATAATATTTTCTTGAATATTTTTAGATTTTTAATGCGTGAATGTACAAAGAGTAATTTTAGTGAATGTGAGGTTTTTGAGAAGTGCATTAGTTGCGTTGTAGCAAGACTGATTTCAAAGTTGCAGTGGTATTTTTAAAGGGGTGTTGAACCCACTTATTTAAGCAAGACTTATCAGGAAACACGTTGAGCTGAATAGTTTACATTTTTTAAGGATGTGACCTGGAATACTGGATACCAAGGAAGCCTGATCAAGGAAGAGAGGAGTCATAGCACCCAGATGTCTTGGGAATGCCTGGGAATCCCCCAGAACAAGCTAGACTACAGTATGTAGCTCTGGAAAGAGAGCACTGATCTGACCTGCCTGCTATACTGCAACTGTGACCCTCACTAGCAGAAAAGGCCAGAAGATGGATGGATGCTTTCCAATGTTAAAAACATATGTAGGACATTAATACATTCTTTAACAGATGCAGAGTCATTAGGCTATTATTAGTAAAAGCTGTTTCTACCGTAAACAACCCACCCCCATCCTGAAAACCATCCAAGATCATGTCCCTTGGCAGGGAAGGGACTTTTCTTACAGCATGCACTCTTTGATGAGAGTTGGCCTGCACGATCAAAATGAAGAGTTTTTTTTCTACCACAACCACAAAACTCATGAGTTTTAGAATTGGTTGTGCTTTGTGACCCTGCAAGAACTGAAGATGAGGTCCCAGATAAAGCTCCAGGTGGGAAAGTGCCCTCTTCAAGCCCCGCCCAGCTCCGCCCCTTGTCTCAGCGCTCCCATGAGCCAAATGTGAGGGCAGCCTGGCATCTGTGCCAGGATCGGGAATCTTGGCAGAACATATCCCAGTGAGGGCCTTTATCGACGGTCCCTGCCTGGCATCTGTCCCAGGATCGGGGATCTAGGCGGAACATATCCCAGTGAGGGCCTTTATCCATGGTCCCTGCCAGGCATCTGTGCCAGGATCGGGGATCTAGGCAGAACATATGCCAGTGAAGGCCTTTATCGACGGTCCCTGCCTGGCATCTGTGCCAGGATCGGGGATCTAGGCGGAACATATGCCAGTGAGGACCTTTATCGATGGTCCCTGCCTGGCATCTGTGCCAGGATCGAGGATCTAGGCGGAACGTATCCCAGTTCATTTTCACATTTCTTAGTAGACTTGGGATGGTAAAAAATGGAGCAGTGAGCAGCAGGCTCTGGCATGTGGAAGATGGTAATTTAGCGATAACCCTCAGTGCAAGGCGGGGTAAATCAATCACATACTAGAGTAAATGACTTAATGGATATTTCATTCTTAACATGAATCCCTCCCTATTTTATTTATCTTTAAATCAATGGATTTAACAATATTTTCTGAATTCCCAGGAGAGGAGCAAAAAAGCAGAAGCCCCATTACCTCCTGTCCGTCTTTGTCATGCACGTCATCCGCATGTGCAGCCACTGTGGACAGGAAGTGCAGGAGCCGATGGAGGGTGTCACAGTTACAGGGAGGCAACAAGTAGATGAGGAGCTGGAGGGCACTCTGCTGCTCCTCAGGGTCCAGCACTGGAGAAGAAGGATGCGGTTAGTGTGTGATCGCTATGTGATCTGGGTGTGAGCACAATGGTGTCTGTGTGATCAGGGCAAGATCTCGGTGTGACCGGCATATAGTCAGTGTGTGATCTGTATGCGATTGGAGTATGAACTTGGTGTGACCGGCATATAGTCAGTGTGTGATCTGTATG
Organism: Isichthys henryi; assembly: GCA_026776945.1. Taxonomy (NCBI): domain Eukaryota; kingdom Metazoa; phylum Chordata; class Actinopteri; order Osteoglossiformes; family Mormyridae; genus Isichthys; species Isichthys henryi. The sequence continues at coordinate 25,146,629 of JAODJX010000037.1, forward strand.
CGATTGGAGTATGATCTTGGTGTGACCGGCATATAGTCAGTGTGTGATCTGTATGCGATTGGAGTATGAACTTGGTGTGACCGGCATATAGTCAGTGTGTGATCTGTATGCGATTGGAGTATGATCTTGGTGTGACCGGCATATAGTCAGTGTGTGATCTGTATGCGATTGGAGTATGAACTTGGTGTGACCGGCATATAGTCAG
>JAODJX010000037.1:25179403-25192883 GCA_026776945.1 Isichthys henryi
CCCAGGCGGGGATTCGAACCCGGGTCCCAGAGGTGTGAGGCAACAGTGCTAACCACTGCACCACCATGCCGCCCATAAGAAAAATCAATACTTTTTGAAAATGTAAACACAGGTTCCACGTGCAGCCATCAGCATCGAAAAAGTCTCCACAGTAATTATCCCCACGACCCCTTGCACCCCCCCCACACACACGCAAACACACACACACACACACACACACACACACACAACACCTCCGCTAAAATATTTCTCCATGCATATCCGCAATATTTCTGCATTATTTCTGCTATCGAAATACAAGTTATCTATACAGTACAGTTTATACTATGGTGTTACTTTTTAAGCTGGAGACATTTCGGAAAAGATGTCTTTAAAAGTATTAGATGAACAATATCGAATAGTAAACAATACTTACAAGGTAAGTAATGTGCTTTTCGAAGAATACCGAGTCTCCCATGACTGAGTAAATATCCACATAGGACTGACAAGTTGCGAAGAAGCGAGTATCAATAGCTTAATCAAATCCAGCAGACAAGTTGCAATACATTGAGTCTTTAACCACAGTATCGAAAAAGAAGAGTACGAAAAAACGGAGACCGAAAAATGCCGAAAAATGAAATGTTCATCTCAAAACAGTACAAAAAAAATCACACTTCATTTCACAAAAGAGCGCCGGAGTGAGCGATTTATCCATAGCGCCTGGGCTGCATGGACAGATGTGCGTAGCTGCATCGCCGCGGCAGGAAGGCGAGGCGGGGCGCCGCCAAGGGGCTCCGCTCCGGCGTGGACAGGAAAACGCTTAGACTCCTTACAAATGCGGTCAAAGGGCCTGTTATAATAGACTTTACAAGCCTCCTTATCAGTACATTTCTGAGAAGAGCAGACTATTGGAATGATGGCCATTTACGCACGAAATTCTTCCACTTACTTTTGTTTATACCATCGCAGACACAAACCGATCGAACTGATTCGCTGCGTTAAAATCCTCTTAAACTAAAAGCACATTATATGCATTCTTGTTAAAGTTCAAAACTACTTTTCACTACCTGCTAATAAACAGTTATTGTAGGCAGGTTTTCTATAAGTCCATCACATGATGGTAAGTCAGTAGGCTACAAGTATTATAACGGGTATGATGACACAAATTTACTTTATTAATGAAATACAGCTGCTACATCAGTGCGCTTCACAACACACACCGCCCCGTGACTCGCTTCAGGGATCGATGTACACACCCTGATCTGATTCTCGTTATTATGTGTAGTTGAAAAAAATCTACTCATTCAAAATATTAACCAAAAGCAAATTATTTCCTTATTTTATACATAGTGACTTTGCAAGTTGAAATGTGGCAGTCCTGAGTATGGTAGAGGTAAACCACATTGATTAAGACTAGAGATTTATGGATCGGTCTCAGACGGGACATTACTGATGCTGATTCTTGTCCATAATTAGTACAGTAAATTATCCTGCTTTTTAAATGGGTAAGAACTATTAGATATTTAACTAAACGTAAATAAAATATAGAAGTTAGATAAACATTGTGTAAGCAATGGTACTCATATGTCCCAGGGGAAAAGTTTATTCGTCCGAGGGCATTTTTCGGTTGTTACTCCTCTCAGTATCGGGAAGACAGAAAGTGCTGCTTCAAATGCTTCTTGGTTGAGGCGTATCAAATTACACGAAACAAACCATCAAAAGCATATTTGAAAATAAATCAGACTCGGGGTGGAAGTACAAGAAATAAGCCATTCAATAGCAGTGTCCAAAAATTCCAAATTAAAACAACATGCTTCATTTTAACAAATTTTACATGAGTTGTTATTCAGCAATGCAAAAGTGAGTTAGCCAGGATTAGGAATTTGCATTTCAATGGGCTGCAGCATACTGACTAATAACTGTCTGATCTACTGTAAGTTGTTTACAAAAGTACTTTATAAGTCAACTTGTAAAATCAAGTTGGATTCTTGTCACTTATTTTATACAGAATTATTTTTCATTAACAATACATCATTTCCTTGAATAGTGCTTAGTAAAATACCACTGCCGACTGTCTAGGAATTAGCAGCTAGCATGAATGCAATATACGATGGATCTTTTGACTGCATTTTGCAGGGCACTTACTGATGATTGAGAAAGAAGAAAGCCAGAGTAAATGTTACTCACATAGGCTAAGAGGTCACAGTACTAGTAATTCAATATTGGACAACAACCATTTAAATTTGACTTGCAGCATTCAGTAGTGTTCTTTCGAGCAAGAGCAGTCTTGCCGTTAGGTATCGTGTTTGATGCTGGATTTACTTCCATTTCAAACAGCACACACTAAAGTTGATTCTGGCCCTACTACTGTTTTCACTTAAGACTTGAGATGCATGTAACAACCAATACAAACTGGTGACAAGTCTTAATAAAAACACACAAACTCCAACCATTTTTCAACCCTCTACTGAAACTGCATAACATTGTTCTTATATAATTTAAAGGGATGAGCTTGGCCTTTATTTGTAGTATATTCTATGCCTGGGTGATTATTGTTGTTAGTAAACAATCTATATTTCAAATCTTCCTTTGTGAATCTGGAGTTATAATATCTGTGAATTTAGAATCACTATGAATGCTTTCCAGTTTTTCTGTGACCTAACCCAGCATAACATTAAAATAAAAATGTTTTAAAAACATTTTTGTTCTATAATCGGCACACACACACACAAAATTGTGGTATCGGATCCAGTTAACTGATGTGTCATATTTCTCAGCTTGTCTGTGGTCAAACTGTATGTAAATCGTGTGGATGTGCATTGTAACATTATTGCTATGCATTTTGTCATACAAACACAATGAAAATGCTGTAAAACATATACAGTGTTCCTGTAACTTAAATTCTGTACTTGCAACCTAGCAAGGAATTGTTTTAAACTTTTTTATTTTTAATTAATAGGACAGTTCACCCCCCCCCCTCCAGAATGTATGTTCAGGTATGCTGTAGTGCTATAATTTGCCTAGTTTTGGAAATATTGGCCATACAAATGTCAGTTTTCTCTCAAATAGAATCGGACTGAATGGCATTTCAATGGCAAAAAAATACATTTGAAAAATTCTACAACAATGCCTTTTAACAGATATAATGACCCGGTTACCCCAGAAAATCCAGGGGCCTTTTAGTGAGCAGTTTCATATAAGAACTCCACACACCAACCATATCACTGAACATAAGATAGCATCGGGTAGTGTTGGGCTGATACCTGAATTTGCATTATTCATTATCGCTGCAAATATATCTAGATCATCTATAATATATAAACACATGATCATAAATGAATCAATTAATGAATTAATATGTTTAAATACCATATTTAGCATTTATGTTTACAAACAATGCATAGGGAATATTAAACATGCACTGAAAACAGTGCCATACAGCCTGTGATTTACAGTATTTGGTTCACACATATTTGTAAAACATTAGTTCCTATGGTATAGGACAGAAAATTTTGGTGGGGTGTGCTTATCACAGAACTGCAGGAAAAGAAGGTTTTTCATGTGTTTGTTTTTTAGTTGGATAATGCAGTTTGACCCAGTGAAAAAAGAATTAGTTGTATCTAACAATGAAAACTCTTTACACACACATTTTTTTCTGATTTTATCAATATAGCTGGAAAAATCAATAAAGAAATATATTTATTGATAATTTTGATTATCTGCTCAACCCTAGCTAACTTCTGAGCAGTGATACAGGTGGTGCGTGGAGTTCAGTAGAAAGAAAAGTGCTACATGAAACTGCTCACTACAAGGATTTGTAATCAGGTCATGATTTCCGGTAAGACACATTGTTGTTAAATTTCTCAAATGTATTTTTTGGTGCTTTAATCACTTTAGAAAGAATGCCATTCATCCCAATATATTGAAGAGAAAACTGATATTTCTACAGCTGATATCTCCAAAACTAGGTAACTCAAGCTTTTCTCCTGCCAACTTTACCACTGGGACCTTCACTGCAGTCTCCACAACACAATCGCATAGCTGTGCTCTGTAACTTTTGAAAGAAATTGTTTTTCTTTCCTTTTCTTCCCCAAACTTCCACTTGTTTGAGCCTAATACTTCAAAACTAACTAACAAGCAGTTTGGCACTTCAGTCTGGCTAATTTATGTCAAGGGATTACTTTCAGCCTACAAAATAACACTTATTCCTAGAGGGTGAAAGTAGATTAACATCTGTGGTGGGTTTACCTGCAAAATACACCATATTCCCCTTTAAAGCACCTCCTACATGATTTAACCTCCACAGGTGAAGCAGGCAGGGTCAAGGCAGCCATTGTTGGTAAGAAAATGCGATTAGATAAACACGGAGGTCGACTTATTATTAGACAATAAAGTTTTAAGAGTGTACCTCACAGTCCTTGAGAAAGAACGGTGACATTTTACATCTTAGATACACCACCAAAAACCAGCATTTCAAAAGTAATTATAGCAAACTTAAGGAATTTTAAGGTCAATCCAGAAATAACCAGCAACCATGAGCATTAATTTGAAAGTATTATTAGTAATTAAATAACTAATTATAAATATCACAGTCATACTAAAAACATCCAATCCCTAACTAACCTCAAATTGAATATAAACAGTGATTTTTATATATAAGGTTGTACTACGTTTTTCATTAATATTCATAATAATCAGCAAACTTGTCCTTGAACTAGGAGCAAAGTTTCTGTTTCTGAGCATTAGAGGCAGGCAGCATACAGTACCACACTCCTTATCGTGCTGATTATGCTTGAAAGTTATCTTCGTTCTCTAGGACTTTGTGTACATTTTACATTGTTTATTTAAATGACGCGTACCTCAAAATCAACCGTTTTCTTGCATACACACATCTGTGGCATTTGTCAAACATGGCAACGAAAGTAATGCAATCCAGACAAAGGCCCAGCAACTACTGAGGCAGCTTCAAAGGTCCACTCCCCGAAAGAGGAATGAACCACACATCCGCGGCGAAAATGACACACTCACAGCAGACAGTGGAACTTCATCACATTTGCACATTTTCTCAGTATTTAGTTGCTTTGTACAGATGTCAAAAAAAGTTCATGAAACTGTAAAATGTCAGGCCAATATACACGAATAAGTAATAAAAAAAACAGAAAACATACTGAAGTCACCCCCCAAGTCAAAAGCAAGTAACTAATAAAAAGTCAACAAATGTTACAATATTTATGAATGAGTCACTGGAATATAACTGGAGGGGATATTCAAGCCCAGAACATTTTTTAAATGTAGCCCCTTACTTAGACACACCGGAGGAAACGAGGCAGGCCACATCCAGCAGTAATTCTCCCTGTTCCCCCTCCCCGATGTGAGGGAGCGGAGAGCAGGGCATGACATGCTAGCTTAGCACTTTGTGACACATAGGGTCACACAGGAAGGCCCAGCCAGCAGTCTGTGCAGAGTCAGCCTCTTGCTACAACAAGCGGCCTGTGCAGAGTCAGCCTCTTGCTACAACAAGCGGTCTGCGCAGAGAGAGCATCTTGCTACAGACAGCGATCTCTGTAGAGTCAGTGTCTCGCTACAGCCATTGGTCTGCGCGGAGTCATCATCTCACTACAGCCATTGGTCTGCGCAGAGTCATCATCTCAATACAGCCAGCGGTCTGCACAGAGTCAGCATCTCCCTATAGCCAGTGGTCTGTGCAGAGTCAGCGTCTCAATATAGCAGCGGTCTGTGCAGAGTCAGCGTCTCACTATAGCAGCGGTCTGTGCAGAGTCAGTGTCTCGCTACAGCTACTGCTCTGTGCAGTGTCTCACTATAGCCAGCAGTCTGCCTTTACTATGACTCCACCTTCCTGGATGTGGAACCTTTGATCAGTTGAACTTGATGCTTTTTGGTTGTTGTAGACTCCCCACATATTTATGGAAATATCTTGAATTCAAGTGAAAAAGTGAGTTTCTCATGCTGAACAATGCACTTGCAAAATGTCAATTAGCATACCTTGAGCAAGTTCTTCACCACACAGAATATTTTTTTATTTCAAGTGAGTTCAGTGAAGAGCAAACAGACAGAATTCCTGAGATGTTGCCATACAAGGAGAGGTTATAAGCACCACATCTCTTAGTGTTGAGTAAAAGTTACTGAGGTGACCTGATCCAAGTGTTGAAAACCTTGAGGGAAACAGACAAGGTCATTTCTGACGACTGCTATACTGTTAGCGCTGATTCAAAAACAGCGTCACAATGGGAATCAGGGCTTCTGCTAAAGACCTTGAGAGCATATCATATTCGGCCCCCAGACCAGTCCAAATATATTCCAAATTCCTAGGGCCTCCGTCACTCATGGACCCTTGGAAATCACCATAACCCCCCTCACCCCCTGAACAGTGTAGTCCAGAAAGAGTTGTGTTTTATGCTAAATGACAGAATTCCTGAAACATTCAGGTTCCACTGGCTTCCATCTTTGGAAGAGAGAGTGTCCCCTCTTTGCTGCTTAAACTCTTCATCAGTGCTAACAAAGACTACAAGTGAAAGAGGGTGGAGGAAATAGATGTGTTATATCATTAGTGCTAACACAGACTGCAAGTCAAAGGGGGTGGAGGAAATCGTTGTGTGTTATATAAGTTCATACTGTGAGTTCTATTCCTGTACAAAGAGCTTCCGGTTAAAAAATAAGTATGTAAAAAACAATCTGCACAGGAAAGGTTTAACATTGACCTGAGATTTGTTCTGTAGAGAGCTCTTGCCTTGCTTGGGGTCCTTATATAGGTGATTTTTTTAGTGCTCAGAACCTCGCAGACTGATGATATAGCTGGACCAGATAGCCTGGCCTAGATCACTGTGCTCAGCAGTGCCACCTACTGGATTCTTCTATTTAAGAGGAACCACTGATCTGATATGCAAACCATTTAACCTAAACACTGCAAGTACGTCCATTAGACTGTAATGTGAAACATTTGATGAGGGCTCAGTCACACTTTTCAGGATGATGCCATATAGAACAGTTTTGGGACAAATACAAAATTCCTTAGCAGTACCTTGGCCACACTGTCATTTTACAGACAGTATATAACATACCAGAGGATGACATGTTGGTTTGTGGCACCTGTTGCAGCTGAGCTACAGTTTCATTAAGTACAGCACATGTGTTACTCATATTTGCTGAAATTATTGAAGATCTAATTAACGTATAAGATTGAAAGCTGGCTGGTGTCTTTATTTGGACTACATGAATAACATGTGTCACTGAAAAAGGAGAGTGAATAGGGTCCTTGTTATGATGGATATACAGAATGCATAAAAGTCCGCGTATGTTATTAAAAACAAAAGCATATGTTATAAAAGGTATGCAGGAGTGATTGTGTTCTTTGTTTTCTCTCAGCATTGTATTTGTGAACTATTTCCAGATGTGGTAATGAGTGTAGATATAATTCAAAGCAGAAAAAGCATTTTTACTGGGTCAATCATATTCTCAAAACCTATTTTGATTGCTTCTTCTCTGGGGATGATATGTATAGCAGAATCTGAATGTGTGTATCTCACAGCAAAGGCTTCTGGCCGGATTCTTGTGAAAACAGTAAGTTTTGAGACCTGTACAGCTTGAACTAGGTGTGTCTTAGGTACTTTCAAGGGGAACATAGGCCCAGGAACCTTTTCTCCTTTCTTGAGTATAAAAATAAGTAATTTCTGTGGTTTTCATAGTGTACTTCAGTGATATAGCCATTTAGCTTTTTGCTTCTACAGTGCAAATTACTGTAGTAATTTGCTATTATTAATTTAACCATTTTACCCAGGATTATGAACTGAAATGAAAAGCCACATAACAATGGAAAGCAAGATACACAGAGCCCACCGCTTAATGAATTTGACTTGAAAAGTTCTTGGTATGAGGGATTTTGGTATGGGGTTATTTTCACATAAAGACACCCCTTATGATAGATTCCAAGATGAATCAAAATCATTGGTACCGCTTAGTAGAGAAGATCAACAGAGCTGGTTCAGGCTAGATCATGGTGCCCACTCATTTCTAAATGTGTCTTCCATAACCGCTCATCTGGTACAAGGCTCCCAACTGCACGACTATTCCAGGAGGCACAGGGCGTGAGACAACCTAGACTGTAGAAGGTAATGGCGAGAAGATGGTCACTCACAGGTCCAGGAAGGTGAGCATTTACAAGTGCTTCACTCTGAGACATTGTGCCATCCAACCTCCATAACAAGATGGCCTTAGATAACAGGATCCATAGCCAAAGTATTTTAGAGTGAGGCCCTTAACCCCCAGCTCCAAGGGCACCACATGCTGGCTGAGCCTGCGCTGTCACCCCAGAGCTTTTGCTCACCTGTGCATGAGTCTGTGTGTCTCATGGAGAACAAGATGGAGTAGGTAAAACACAATTTTCCTATGGAGATGAATGAAGTATCACTATTGTATTGTTCTAGTTTTGAAAAAATGTTTGGCTTTTATATTTTGAAAGGATGGATGTTCCAGTTGTATTAGCTTGAACTTGGCCTTCCTGAAGGTAAAGACCTGAGCAATCTTAGCTCTCAGTCATCAGAGCTGCCATTAATACTAGTTCAGCAGTTATAGTATCATACTCATGGCTAAAATGTTGCCCCTTCAAATCCCAAGACTAAGATTCTTAATCTCACATGCTTTGACAATATCTCTGTATGGAAGACTATGTGCGGAAGCTGAGAATGAAATAATGCACACATGAAACACACGAGCACTTTTAAACTGAGAAACCATCAAATATGCATTTACTATAAGAAGAGTGTAAACACGAAAATCCATGACAGTCAGCCTGAAGCCTGCTCACAAGGCAAAACACCATGAAGATGGTGCTTTGGACTAATGAGCAAGAAGTCATTCAACCTGCACTGATTTTTGTCTACTTTCTTATTGCAGCTTCCAGCAAGCAGAAGATGCACAGTTATGCACAGGATGAACGGGAACATCAGGCGCTATCCAGCGAGGTGATGACCGGGCTGAGGCATATGGGCTAATTAATCACACGCCACGTAGAGTAATAAGAGCTGTGAAATCTGCTAGCAATTAGCGGAGTTATAGTCACGGCTAAAACTCTGTGGGAGATTATACTGGCTCTGCTGCCTGTAGTATTTCATACTGGACAGGACACATTTCATTTCATTCTAGTTTCATGCAGATTCTGACTTGTTTACTCTTATTTATTTCTTGGACCCTGACAATGACCAACATTCCCAGCGTTTGTTTATGTCAGTTTTCCTCTCTTCCATTACTCTGCACCCTTTTTTTATGAGACATGCGTTTCCATTTCCACATTCCTTTCTTTTGCTTGCTTACCCCAATATTCTGTGCCTTGTTTGATTTTTGATCACTATTGCTGTGAAACGTGCCTAAACCCAGTAGTCCTGGCTCTCATTTATTTAGAATATGTACCTAACCTTGCATCCATCTGTATTCCTTCGAAAAGCCTGATGTTTTGTATATTTTGCATCATGTTTGCCTCTCCTTGTCGAGGTTCTGTTGTACCCTCCTGGACTGCTCATTCAATGCCGCAAAAGAAGCAGAAAAACAGAAGGAAAGTATAACTGTATTTCATATCTACACTCAGTAACTGTACTGTATTTCATATCTACACTCAGTAGCCGATTTACTAGCTACATCTGTTTGACAACACAAACAGCCTGCTCCTCCCAACAGCAAATCGTGTGGCAGTAACAGGAAAGTGCAAAAACAAACTCAACACAAGAGGGGTCAACAGAAAGGGGGGGTCATCTCCGAAATCACAACTAGTCATTCCTTGATCCTGGGGAAAAATATGGGTCCTTCCTGATACTGCATCTGGGTACATAATGAATTGTCCACTGAAAGTGTGTGTGTGTGTGTGTGTGTGTGTATAAGTATACCACTTTGTCATGGGGTTTGTGTGCCACTGTGATCCTAGGCGTTATGTTGTCAGGGGCTATTGCCACTAATAGGGTCTCTCAAGGAAAATTGGTCCAAGATGAGCAGCCAGACAGTGCAATTCAAAAATCATGACAGAAAGAATGAAGGACTATGTAACCTCACTGACCTGGACGCAGGCGGGGGGCTCGCAGGTGAGCACCTAGTACTCGAGTTTTTATCCATGCAGCCCGGCCAGACATCGTCTTAAAGGGTTACATGAGTTTGCCCTCCTGTGAGAAAGGAGCATGAGCTGGTGTGGGAGGTAGCGAGATAACTGACTAGATATAGTCGGATTCACCTCAATGCACAGCTGGGGCTCTGGAACCAACACTCTATTCCAGAGTGAGAGATGTTTGGCAGGTGTGGGTCTACTCAGAGCCCCTTGGTTTGGTGCCAGTATGTTGGAGTTTACCCCAGTGAACGAGAGGGTCACCTCCCTTCGACTTCGAGTCAGGACACAGGCTGTTGTCTGTAAGTATGCACTAAACACCAGCTCAGAGTATCCAGTCTTCTTGGAGACCTTGGTTGGGGTGCTGGAAGGGGGGATTGGGAAGAATAGCCTGCCTGATGTGAAACCGAGCAGTGCATGCTATGTAGCTTTAGTTCTTAAGATGTAAATGTTTGTTTACACGGTGATGTCACCACTATGAAGCTAGCCACCCATTTGTGTCCGATTTGAACAAAACTGATCTGTCATTTGTGCTGGTTTGTGATGTTTACATTTTCATTTGTGTTGCTTTAGTTCCTGAGATATAAATATTTGTTTACATGAGGCGTTTTCACACCTTTTTTCCAAAATCAGAAACTTTTGTCACATTCACACTGGAGGAAATCAACCGAATTGTAGCTCTTTGGAGTCATTTCTTGAATCCATTTTTAATACTTACTCCAGACTAGGTACTTTTCATTTGAACACAAACAACTGGGAGCTCTTAGAATGATAGCTTGCTGATTGCTTGACCACAAACACCACCACTAACTTGGAAGTAATGTCTGAAGAAAAGAGATTTAATTAGAGGAGCAAAAATTGAGCAGAATTGAGCAGTGGAATAATTTTTGTATATAAACGTCTTAGGTTGTATGGATAAAATATAAATAAAAGGTTGTGTTCAGGAGGAACAATGTGGTTTTCGTCCTGGCCGTGGAACACTGGACCAGCTTTATACCCTTGTGAGTGGGGGGGAGGCGGCCTAGAAGTTTGCTCATCCAGTCTACATGTGTTTCATGGACTTGGAGAAGGTTTACGACTGGGTTCCCTGACGTGAGGGGTGCTTCGGGAGTATGGGGTTCAGGGCCCACTACTGTGGGTGATTCAATCCTTATATGAACGGAGCAGAAGCTTGGTCCGCATTGCCAGTAATAAGTCGGATATGTTCCCAGTGCATGTTGGGCTCCGACAGGGCTGCCCTTTGTCATCAGTCATCTTTCCTACCCTCATCTATGGTCATGAGCTGTGGGTAATGACAGAAAGAATGAAATCGTGGATATACGCGGCCAAAATGAGGTTTCTCCGCAGGGTGTCTAGGCTCTAGATTTGGTGAGAAGTTCAGATATGCAGGAGATTCTCAGAGTAGAACCACTGCTCCTCCTTGTCGAAAGGAGCCAGTTGAGGTGTTTTGGACACCTGGCGCGGTTGGCTCCCGGGCAGTTACCTGGAGAGGTTTTCCGTGCATGTCCTACAGGGAGGATGCCCCAGGCCAGATCCAGGACACGCTGGAGGGATTATATCTCACAGTTGGCCTGGGAACGCCTCAGCATCCCCACGAAGAGCTGCTAGAGGCAGCTGGGGAGAGGGAGATCTGGGTATCTCTCCTGAAGTTGCTACAGTACTTTGAATAATGTCTGAAGTTTACCTTATGAACTTTTTGCGTCTCCCATACTTATTTAGCATAAAGATCCCAGGTCCTGTTGCTTGGTGTGAAAGCGATGCATGAAAGTGCTTCAAAAGTCCCTGCTTGAGACCAGGCTCCAGAACTTTGGTGTGAAAGCACCTATGATGGTGTCACCAACGTGAAGTGTCCCCCCAATTTGTGTCTGATTTGTGACGTTTCCATTGCTAGTGCACAAGCCATCATCATAATCAACAACTTATTCATTTGGTCAAAGTATTTTCTGACAACCCATAAGGCAGGCTATTGTTACATTTTGGTAGCCCAACGGGAAACCTTGATTGTTCCAGGGCATCGGGCTACAGTAAGTAGCCCACAACTGCATGGGGAGAACATGCAAGCTCAACACACACAGAGCTGGTGCTGGGAATCAAACCCAAGAAGTGCACCACCCATTTTATATACAAAGAAATGCAAACACACACAGACATTTATAAGCATATAATGTGTGGCTCATTTCCATTGCAGTGTCTATATGTCACTTTTATATGTGAATATATTTTTCATTCCAAATGGCCAGTTGGTAGTGGCTCATATGGGCGCATATTTCCTTACACTGACAGATCCATTCTCAATCAAAGACGCAGCATGAGCTAATTTGCCATGTGATCCAAAGCAAACTAGCACAGAGAACAGTCCTCACACATTTCTGTTTAGCTAGCATCCATCACTGACATTGAGTGGATGACTGTGAAGCCCCTTGTTCCCATTAAGGGCCACGGGGTATGGCCAGAATGCGGGGGTAGGGTCTCTCTTGAAAATGCACGTGCTGGAAGACTGGCTCCTCTACTCACATGCATTCTCTAGTTAAACAGGAAACGGCTGATTTGTTTCCTTGGCCTCCATTCCAGGAACACTGTCAGAGCCTCGGAAGTCCACATGCAGGAAACTATGTTCAGCAACCAAAAAAGTCTGCCTCCATAGCATAGATAACAAAAGACTGCTCGTTCAGTTAACCTATATACCGGAGTGTCAAATCACAATAAAAGGAGGAAGAAAGGAAAGAGAGGGTGAAGGAGAATAGGATGTTCCACCATGAAGACTTCATATAGAAACACTCAAAAAAAAGATTCTTCATTTCAGGGAATGTCATGCTTTTTAAGTTGATAAGGAATTGAATACAGGGAAGGATGCTGCCTTGAGAAGCTTGAATAATCCATGAGGAGCATTGTTACCCTTCATGGTTTGGGGTTTGGGGTGTGTGAATCTTGCATGTTGTCCCTGTGTTGCACAGGTTTCCTCTACACAATATGGTTTGCAGTTGGCTAACATATGGTTATGGTCAACTGGGGTCCCTTAATAATCTATAATATTGGGAGAAAGGAGGAAGAGTTGAAGAGTTTTACTTACCCCAGTGCAGGGTGGAGATGCTTCTGCAAGCACGAGTGCTTGTTCCTCTGATTCAGGCCTCAGTGCAGGGTTGAAATTCTTCTTTAAGAGTGAGTATTCGTTCCTCTGATTTCAGGTCTCGGCACAGGGTGGAGATTCCTCTGTAAGAGCGAGTACCCGTTCCTCTGATTTCAGGCCTCGGCACAGGGTGGACATTCCTCTGTAAGAGCGAGCGCCCGTTCCTCTGATTTCAGGCCTCGGCACAGGGTGGAGATTCCTCTGTAAGAGCGAGCGCCCGTTCCTCTGATTTCAGGCCTCGGCACAGGGTGGAGATTCCTCTGTAAGAGCGA
>JAODJX010000037.1:25206618-25232842 GCA_026776945.1 Isichthys henryi
TTACTGTTACAATATGTTTCTCCGCAGCCCGGTACGCAGATCCTTACTGTTACAATATGTTTCTCCGCAGCCCGGTATGCAGATTTGTGCCTTTACACCCACATACACATACACACACACACACGTGTCGGGTAAACAGATCTTTATGGGGCCTGCTCATTCATTTCTATGGGAAAAATGCTAACACTAACTATGACAACCTTATCTCCCACTCTGCCCCAACCATAATCATAAGTAACCAAGCGAAATACAAGAGTTTTTGCATTTTTTGTTTTTTCTTTGCAGTCAGTGATTTTTATTAAATTGAGTTTTCCCTTATGGGGACCAGGAAACTGGCCTCCATAAGGGAAAAAAAGGATATTCATCACGTTGTTGGGACATTGTGTCCCCATAAGGTAAGGTATACCCCTTCACACTCACACACACAGATTCATCACATGTGTTCATCATACAAAATAACAGAAAATGCTTTTGGAATGCAGAAGCACATCCTGGTAGCAGAGACTGTTTTGAAAGAGATTTTTCATTCTTGAACATTTGAATTAAACTACCGACCATTTCATTAAGAATCAGTGGGTCAATGTCCCTGAGTGGCCACTGTGTCAAAGCCCTGACCTGAATCTTGTTAAGAACTCATTGGAAGACTTAACAGCTGCTCTCTGTAAACACGGCCGTAACAACACGGCCATAACAACACGGCCATAACAACATGGGACACAAACGCATGAAAACGAAATGGCAAAATGATCGGCGAGCTTGACGTGCAGCTGGCAGAGGCTGAGAGAGAGGCTCACAGCCGTAACTGACATAAAAGGTGCTTCTACCAAATATTTAGTCATATTTTGCCAAACTGTTTAAACGCCGGTCCACTAACGTTCTGCAATCTGCATATTCAAGTTTCATTTTTAATATAATGCAAGCATTATACCTCTCCTGGAGCCGACACCTTATCGTGGTGGAGGGGTTTACGTGTTCCGATGATCCCAAGAGCTAAGTTGCCCGGGGCTTCATGCACCTGGTAGGGTCACCCAAGGCAAATGGGTCCTGGGTGAGGAACCAGACGAAGTGTGGCTCACAAGACCCCAAATAAAGAAAAAGATATTGGATCCACGGTTTCCCTTGCCCGGACGCGGGTCTCCGGGGCCCCTCCCTGAACTCATGCCTGGGGGTGGGGCTCGATGGCGAGCACCTGGTGGCCAGGCCTGCACCCATGGGAGGAGTCCTATCAGGCCTTTTTGGCCTGTGGGACTCCAGAGGCAGCTGACGGCTACCGGCAGGCCAGGCGGGATGCAGCTTCGGCGGTTGCTGAGGCAAAAACTCAGGTGTGGGAGGAGTTTAGCTTGGCCATTGAAAAGGACTTCTGAACAGCTTCGAGGAGATTCTGGTCCACCATCCCGTGGCTGCTCTGCTAAGTCACTGGACGACGGCAGAGCCACTCGACTGAGAAAAATATTCCTGAACTACTAAAAGCTGGCCTGATTTTGGACATCCTGTGTGCAATTTTTTAGCAAGACCAGTGGTCACTCTTTCTTTTAGGCCTACTGAGAGCTGTTTACCTTTTAAATCAGGAGAAAGAAGGTTAAGTGACAATCTGAAATGAAATTGTGGAATCCTTAAATGCACTGAATTCCTCAAAATCCACCTCACCAAACATATTCCATTTACTAATATAATTTTACCTCCCAAAAATATAGAATAGTTGCGCAAATTCTTTTAAATATTTATATTATATGTCTATATGTTTAAATATGACATCACACTTTAAATAACACAGAAAATACTCTGGTAAACAAAGTAAAATATAAAATAAAAAATCGAAACAAACTTAACTGAACTTGCCCTGCATATCATCTTCATTTAAAAATACATATAATGGGTTCCCCATTTATTCCACTCGTATATCGCCTAAAAACCGAGCGGTTTCACAGTTTATACCAGACCTGACTGGCATGAGCGCAGTCGTCTTCCCTCCCGAATATGAGACTTACGACCTCTTGCGATGTTTGTCGTCAAAGGATATTTCTTAGACACAAGAACACACCCACGTATGACGGCTGGCCATAATTACCGTTTACAGATTATGGTACTAAAGTTATTGCAGGTACTGCATTGGCCCTGATACAATGGCCAATTTATAGAAAATCATTTCATCATTACTTGTCATGTCCTAACTTCATGGGAAATGAACACATAGTTCCATGTTCAAATGTCATAGTTGCGAATGTAGAATCAGCTTGATTGGAAAATATATCAGTTTACCTTGTTTTAACCAGTGTGTTTTTTTTAATTCATGTCAAATTTTCTGTTCATTTTTAGCAAGTCTCCACAGAGTCCAAGCTTACATTTGTCATCTATCATTGGAGCTACTTTCAAATCGTTCCTGTAGCTTGACAGAAGCGAAGTCAGCAGCAAATGTGCGATCCCATATACCATTTACTGCAACACTTCTGCCAAAACATTAATTCTCAGTATCAGTTATGTGCTTCCCACGGCACAGTTTAGCGGCGAGACATTTACAGCAATAACTGCCTCCTGTTCCCACAGCAAGAGACAGCTACTACACGCAAAACCGCTCAACGTAGTGCTCTGGACACAATAATAATAATAATAATAAAAACGTTTGGTTTATACTATACCAAAGAGGATAAGAGAATGACCATTTCCTTGGAGTGATGCTTTCCCCGAAAAACGAGAAACACAAACCATTTAATCAGCGCACGGACTGGAATGTTGTCAAACATGTGGCTCGGGGGACTTTCACTGAAAATAGCTCCCGAGTGTGTTTTGAAATGATTTTATTTACTTGGTCCCAGGATTTTTTATTTTTTAAATGTGGTGCCGGTAATTAAAACCATGTGTGCGACTTGTATTTGCAGGGTGTACAATGGAGATTAGATCATTTAGCGCATAGCAGCCTGTTCTACGTGCACAGGATTATGTGTGACAGTTTATCCTGGGAAAATACCGATCACACGTGAGAGCCAGTGTGTGATATGTGAATTTTTGGGATTCATTTGAAATAACAATCATTTCGCTCAAACAAGCATGTGTTTGTTTGTACATATCAGCAATGCATGAAGATTGTTTCTTAACAAGCCTAATTTTTGCAAAATACTTACTTCGGATCTCCATACAATAGAAGATTGGGCGCTGGATTGATGCAATTTCTTCTGAAGCCACTTTCGTGGCGAAAAGATAGAAGTCGTGCTTCCCGATGGACTAACCGCTTGGCTTTTTGTGAGGAAGGGTATATCCCAAGGAATACTCCGTTTCAGGACCCTAGGATCGTAGTCAAATTGAAACACCGAAGACGGTGAGATGTCCAGGGGAGTAGACGGACTGGAAAAAGATGAAATCGGCTGTTTCAGCTTCAACACCTTGGAGCGATGGTCAAGTTTGGGGGCAGGCAGATATTCTGGGTGCGAGGAAAAAACACCTGCTTCCCGTGATCCCAAGGCTCTGCACTCCAGATTGTCATATTCTTCTAATGTGCTTTCGGTGCCGTAGTTTCTTATTATAGAGGGGTCCAAACTTCTTGTCTGTCGTAGTCTTCGCTTTGACAAAGTTTTGGATGCAGGGGACGAGCATGAGAAGACACTGTGTAAGAGTCCTTGAGCTGACATCTCCTTTCCCCTCTAGATTAATATCTGTCCTTGATTTTTGCTTCCAGGTACAGGCTAAACTAATAATGCTTTCGAGTTTTCTCCACACCCGACGCTATCACAAAGTGTCACATGCATCACTCCAATTCACAGGTCCGGATATCATCATATTGACTTATGATGAATTTCAGTTTTTTATATATATAATTTATAATAAACTACCTCCAGAATAAACGAATGTCGATTTAAAAAGTCAGGGTGTGAACTTGCATGGTTAGTCAGCCTAGTAACTCCCGAGGCTGACTCCAGCTGGAAGTTCTTCTCGCGTCGCTCGGCTTCGCCCCCCTCTGAGTAACAGGCTTTGGGGACGCTCCCTTCTGTCTCATCCTGTCTCTTTCTACTTCAGACAATGATAACGGTCCCACCCCAATTCCACACTCTTTTACTCACCACAAAACCAACGAAGATAAACATGTCGGTTCGGAGCGCTCGGTTTAAGAAGATCGAGAATCCAATGTCATAAGCAGTTTGAAGAGATCATTTTTACGTCACCTAGTGTAACTTGCTGCCACCTGACGTTAAACAAGACAAAACAATATCAAATGCATTGCGCGGTATACTGTAGTTCTTATTATGGAATATAACCTCGTTAATGTAGTTTGCTAGGTGCGCATGTAATGCAGCTCAAACAATAATTGTAGTTTGCGCTTCAGAAAAGACACTTGGTACGGCTTTGTAAAAGCCCCCTACTTGCAGGGGAGGGAAAGTCGTATGATGAAATAGTCCATGAAGTAATCCGGGATGTCACTGATAAAAGTGGGTCGGATATTGGCTGCCCTAAAACAGATGGAGGAAACGGAGACACACACACACACACCGTTCTGTGTTACATGCAGCCGTAT
Source organism: Isichthys henryi (assembly GCA_026776945.1). Classification (NCBI taxonomy): domain Eukaryota; kingdom Metazoa; phylum Chordata; class Actinopteri; order Osteoglossiformes; family Mormyridae; genus Isichthys; species Isichthys henryi. The sequence continues at coordinate 25,211,123 of JAODJX010000037.1, forward strand.
TGCTCCCATGACCTCATCCTCGATGACACAATCACAGACGGATGATGCTCTAAGCCAAATCTAAGGTCAACAGGAAGGTTGCTCCTCGAATATCACAATAATCGGTTTGCACACGTTTTATTTTAAGAGGGGAAAACAGCAAACTACCTCTCGGTAACCCAAAGCTAGTTAACCTTGAGGTCACTCTATAATCATTTAATTATTCTGAGTAAATATTTGTATTTAGGGGCATACGTGGAGATTCTGGGCCCCCACTAGGATGGAAGAAATAGGAAGAGCCTACGGTAGATTTTGCTGACCGTGGCGTTTAATGTGCGCCGATCTTTTAATTTATACATGCACTAGCCTCCATTAGTGTATTTAAGGCTCCCTATAAATGAAAGCCTTCCCTGAACATGCCACGGTATCCATGACCCTCCATTGCCCCTCTTTCTATAAGATTTAACTACGAATTTGTTTTGCCAAGAACAATTTACATTCACCATCCAATAAAAGATTTCACAACCTAAAGAATCTTATCTTAGAGCGTGCAATCCTAACACAAATATAGGCCATTCTCCCTTAGAATGTCTAACATGTCCTGTAATCATACCTGCAAAATGAAGAGCTTAATTCCAAATATACTTTAATATATTTTAATGAAAAATGAAATGTTTGTCACTAATCTTATCACATCATGAGGCATTCAATTTGTTTATTTTCAAAGTGTCAATGTTCAATGACAGTTCAACTTAGAAACTCGTAATAATGTAATAATAATTAATAATAATATTATTTGGGGGGACTGGGGGGTGACGAGGCCACCCAGGGAATGCATGATTGTCATTTTTTGTCAGCATCCTTGCCATTTGTTTGGGATCTGGTACATTATACTGGTTTTATGTTGCACCCCACTGTGCCTGTGAAGCTACTGCAGCTTGTCTGTCTGCATTGAAAAACAGGCAGCAGTCACATTTGATCTTCGAAGAAAATTCCAATGGGGACTGTGTGCGTCTGTGCGCCCATTTGAAATCGCATGGTAGTTACTTAGTTATACCACTGGTATTTCTTATGGATCTTACTGTTTTGTCACAGAAAACAGTGGTCATGGTGCAAATGACAGCATAACAGATAAAATATACATATTTAGTCAATTGAAGAGTACGCATAATACAAATGACGTTTTCAGACATGGGTATTAAGGCATATCCAAAGAAATATGGGTATCCACCTAAGTGATGGGGAAAGATTGTGCAAATGGCCATGCAAGCGGAATGTCATGTCATAAGTAGGACTGAGAACATTCTGGTAAAAACACATTTACTGGTTTTCACATTACCAGTTAATCAATCCAGTAATTCTAGAGATTATACGGGTTGGCGGTTTGTGAGGAGTAAGGGTTAGATGGAGGGGGAGATGAACACACTGGTGCCATCCCAACAGCAGCTTTTACTAGTATTGTTACATTTTCATCTTCAAGGAGGTGAAATACATAACTGATGCTGCACCTTCACACAAACAAAAGAAATCAAGGTCCTCGATAACTTGGAAATGCTGGATATTAAGGGGAGGGGGCATATAGGAGGGAACTGTGCTTTGGGGGAAATCCTTGAGATTTAAAATAATATTTCAGATGTTTCTGCGGCATTCAATAAGCCAACGGCCACATACACAGGAACTCTGCCCAGCCACTCTGGGGGGCAGGAACAAAGTGCTATGCAGGGAGGTGGCATGGCGGTGCAATGGTCAGCACTGTTGCCTCACACCTCTGGGACCAGGGTTCGTGTTTCTGCCATGACTCCGTGTGTGGAATTTGAATTTTCCCTGCCATGTTGTCATGGAGTTTCCTCCTGGTTCTTCAGTTTCCTCACAGGCCACAAACATGCTGTGAGTAATTGGTGTTGTCAGATTATCCATTGGTGTTAATGGTGTATGTGTTTTGCAACAGTTAGGTGCCCCATCCTGGCTTGTTCCCTGCATTTTACCTGTAGGCTCCAAACCCCCTGCAACCATGAATAGGACAATCAGGTACAGAAAATGAATGGATCAAACAGTACTGTCTTTGAACCCTTATTTTGCCATTTTTTCTTTATACTTTACATTTTTTGCTGAAAATGGAATGTTGTACATTAATTTCTGACCTGTAGACTACATGGGATACTTTGTCATTGATCATTCCATTTATGCCATCCATTAGGCACGACAAATTCAAATTTCAACATTAAGAGGAATGTCTAAATATTAGCTCTCTATGACAAACAAAACATTGATGAATTCTGTAGTTAAATGACAGCACCTCTTGCAAATATGTTTTATTTACTAATTCTAGTGAACTGCTAGCCAGAAATCCTGTTGTAAGCCAAGCTTGTTGATATTATACATACAAGAAGGGAGCCATCTAGTGGGCAATGTCATTTCCTAAAAAGGACTTGTGGACTATCTGCAGTAAACCTTCCCAAAAAGGGGAAAAAAGTTATTTCTACTTTAAAGTCTCCTGTAGTGCATTTATAAAGATCACCAAATAATCAATAACAATATCTGCAGTACAGACATTCCCAATTAAGTTAAATTGTTAAAGTGTACGGTACAAATAGAGGTAACAACAGCAATAATAATAATACTAATAATCATAATTACCCTGGGGTCTGTATTATAAAACAGGATTTCTTGCTTAGCTGGATAACTTGTCAGACTTAAGGTAGTCTGGAGCAAATGTAAGTGAATGAAGACAAACTTCATTTAAGCTGGCATACCTTAAATCCAAGTTATCCACCTAACCAACAAACCTTGCTTCATGATACAGGCCCTAGGTCACACAGGGCAGTTAGTAGAGAGGACAAATTTAACCCCAATTCCAAAGCTGTTATGATACCATCACATTCAGTGGCTATTCACGCATACATTTCGGTCCTCTGAAGAAATCGGTGAACTTCTAACCACTAGTAAATGTATACCATTTAGTTTGTAAAATTAGCACAGCAAAGATCAGAGTGTAAAAATGAGCATGGTTGAAATCAGTATGGAATACAACAAAAAAAGCAATTAGCAGTAGGGAGAACAGGACCAAAACTGGGCTGGGAAAAGACCAGAAACTTGTTCATGTTGTGGACGACATAACATCAGTCGTCTCCTTCTTGCATCATTTCGATTTTGAGGATCCCTCTTAACTTCTGGATTCGTCTAACATTTATTCTGTGAGTTCTTTTGATCTGTCTTCTGATTTATTGCAGCAGCTCAGGAGCAAATGCAACATTTGTTCGTCAGTAGAACATTTTCTAGGAAGCCTTAGGTTAGTTTAAAGTTTTTTTTTTTGTTTGTTTGTTTTTCTTTTTTTGAGTTCAGGCTGCCCCTTTTGTGTCCTTTTCAACAACAGGCCCCTGCAGCCACATAACCCTTCCTGATTTAGAGCCCTGCGGACAGTGGTAGCGGAGACTACTGTTCCAGATCTCTCAAGGTCAACCTTTAAGTCTTCAACAGTTGCACATGGTGTTTTTTTAATAGTTCTCACCAGCCGTCGCAGAGACTTCTGATCAATTTTCCTCTTACGCCCACGACCTGCTTGGTTCAATACTGTCCCATGGGCTGCAAATTTCTTGATAACATTGCGAACTGTTGAGACAGGAACACCAAGATCTTTCGAAATGGATTTGTAGCCTTTTAGCTTTTTATGTTTTGCAATGATTTTTTTTCTGACATCCACAGATAGCTCTCTTCTCTTGACCATTTTCACCGAGGAAAGCTAGAGAATAAATACAGGACTTCAGAATTGCATGCATGCGAAGATTAGCTAGAAAATTACCGGTAACAATACAGCTGAGAGGAAGAAAATCAGTTACTTGCATCAAAATCAGTAGCAGGAAGGAGCCAGTAATTTTGCACGAGGATTTTTAAAATTTCTTAACAAAAATGTTTAATAAAAGTGAGACCAGCGTCGTTTATTATATTTATAACATACTATTGGAAAAATATGCTAGAGTGCCAATACAATTGACCACGACTATAAGTGATGGGTGCTGCGATGACAGTCATCCTCCAGCAATATAGGGCTCAGAAACAAACGTTAATCGAATCGGTCGGTGAGAAAACGCGCTATTAACCGTATGACAAAGAACAGCACAGAAAAGGGATCGGAAGAGACCGGAAGGGACCATCGGCATGAAACACCTTCCGCCCAAGACGCGCGTACTGAAATACACGCTGCTTCTTGCCTGCTACGGTGTCCTCCGAGGTTCAGTCCGTGATTTGTTTTCCGCGTTTCAGCTATCGGGGGCCGCATCCTAGCTATCCTCGTGTTTTCCCCTCTCCAGGAACCAGGATTGGTTTGATAAAGCACGGCGGTGAACGGGTTAAGGAGTCGGGGGGTTCAGATTCCTCCTCTCGTGCTCGCCATGATGAACAAATGAACTCTCGGGGAATGAAATTTAAATTTCACAAAGGAGAAAAAGTTCTCTGCTTTGAACCAGACCCAACTAAGGCTAAAGTGCTGTATGATGCAAAGGTAAATAACGAGCTCACCGGTAACTTCGCACAAGGCCCTCTGTGTTCGAATTGCTGTGTTTTCTACGTATTTCTGTAGTAAGCAAAAATAAACTGTTTTCTGCGTAGTTTTTGATTCCGTTTGTAGTCCCGGGTAAACGGCTCTTTGCACACTTTCCGGCAGCAAAGCAAACGTGTAATTTTTGTAAATTAATAGCATAAAAACAAGAATGCACCCAGATGCAATCTCTTTAAACAGTAATAAGTCGTTTAAGTTGAGCTGCACGCATTAGATTACTGGTTGCATGTAGTTATTTGGCTAAACGTTTTGCTTTGTTTACGTAAGGCCTGCAGTGGCTCATCAAACGCCGGTCTCTTAGTCTTTCACTTTTATTATTATTATTTTATTTCATTGATGGTTTCGTGAATTTGAAAATGATGAAAATACAAAATGCGGTGTGGTTTTACTTTCTTGCCGATCGGCGATTTTGCAGCTGAGCTGCTGTTTCGGACCTGACTAACTCCTGTACGTCCTGTTTCCTTGGATTCTGACCGTCGTATATAGTCATTTATTTTTGTTGAGAACTGAAACGAAACGACCTTAAATCAGACATGAGGCCACTAATTTTCTCTTTCACGATTATATTTGCGTGTGAAATGTTAATTGTACAAAAATTAATTAAATTAAGTTTTACTTTTTAAAGTGGCCATTTCTCCCAAGGTTGGCTTACTTGGGAGGTGCGTGTGTGTGTGTGTGTGTGTGTATATATATATGTATGTATATATGTGTGTGTGTGTGTGTGTATATATATATATATGTATGTATATATGTGTGTGTGTGTGTGTATATATATATATATGTATGTATATATGTGTGTGTGTGTGTATATATATATATGTATGTATATATGTGTGTGTGTGTGTGTATATATGTATATATGTGTGTGTGTGTGTGTGTATATATGTATATATGTGTGTGTGTGTATGTGTGTGTGTATATATATATGTATATATATATAAAAAAATAGCCAGCTATGACAGCTAAGCATCTCGTTGGGACCCTTTCAGGTGGTTGACGTTGTCCTGGGCCGAGATGAGCGGGGCAGGAAGGTCCCGGAGTATCTGATCCATTTCAACGGTTGGAACAGAAGGTAGCCTCATTTTCCGAATCTTTGCACTTAAGTCCTGTTAAGTTTTTATTCATTCAATTATCTGAAACTATGCTTACGAATTACAGAATATTATTCTGTGTTTAATAAAGGAACGATAAGTCGACCACAGCAGCGTCACAGCATTGGCCTTTACCTCTGAGATCAGTCATTTTCAAAATGCTAATAGTGTTAGCTTAACATTAGTGTGCTGTGTTTAGTGTGCTGATTAGCGTAGCACTGGCTTATGCAGAGCAGCACTTAGTGTTGGCTAAGCCCAGGACACACTGTCCCCCTTTTATCTCTGAAGCTGGGATCGCTGGGCCGCAGAGGACCATGTTCTCCCCGACACAGACGAAAACCGCAGACTGCAGCGAAAACTGGCTCGCAAGGCTGTGGCTCGCATGTGAGTGTCAGGGTTGTTGGTGAATTTCTGTACCTACAGTTTGCATTTTTCACACCCGTAATGCACCTGCACTGCTTTGGAAATGACAAGGCTTCTGCGTCCGGTTTTGTAACTAACATGTTTTTCCACAGCATATTAAATGTAATGGTGACCTCTCACACAACACCTTACCTGTTAGATCTTGTTCCCCGTGCCAGGTTGAATAAAGCATGCTGCAGATTTCATGCACAACAGTCATGCCATTCATTCAAAGTTAGCAGTATGGCGCTCTTATACAACATTGTTTGTTTGTAAGTGGCACCTTTTCTGTTCTTTCATCTTCTCATCTACTGCAAGTGCAGGCTGAATACAACCTACTACAGATGGGATGCTTGGAATGAAAGTGCTTTTTGGTCCATAACTATCTCTCTCTCTCAGGAAGAGAAAGGGATGGAAGAAGAGACGCTGTCGTCTTCCAGGTGTTGACTCTGTGCTGAAAAGCCTACCTGAGGAGGAGAAGGGAAATAGTGATGATGCGTGTGAGTAATGTTTCAGCCTGATGATTGGCCACCATATCCCAAGTGTGTTTGTCAAATTTTAGATTTTTAAACTGATCAAATAAAAAGTCTGACATGTTATCGTTAGTTCCAGCATTAACATTTCTTTAAGACCATACCGTTTTAAGATTTAAGGAAATTGTCGCTTCTGATGCGCCTGTCCCTGTTCATCTTAAAAGCTTTTGATGTGGTGAGAGAAGTAATCCTGGAAGTACCTATGTCTTTATTGTTCTCTGAGCTGTCCTGTAGGGGCTAGCCATACACTCCAAAGCCATTTCCTTTTTCTGCATGTCACTTTTGTCAGTGTGGTGTGATGACTCATTGGGTGGTGCTGTTGCCTCACAGTACCTGGGTTGGGAGTCCAATTCTCATTTTCCCTCTGGGTGGAGTTTCATGTTCTCCCTTCATGACATGGGAATCCTCCTGCAATTCAAAGACATTGTGATATAGTCACGATTGTATAGTGCTTGCACCAAAGCTTTAGATAGCAGGCAAAAACCATTTGTCCAGAAGCCGGTTTTTTGGTATTATGTACATGTAAATACATCTACAGTTTGGTAAACACATTAGTAGTATGCCTGAAATGTTAGAGATGCATATAGTAATGCCCAGATGTTGTTGTAATCTGTATGAATTTGCCGTATCATTATGTTTATTAAATTCAGATAGTAGAGCACATATTGTTTTGCTATTTCATGGAAGCGATAAGCACCGAACTGAAAGGAACAGCTCAAACGCCACAACATCTTTTAAAAGAGGAGATATTAAGGATAAACAAGGTTAAAAAGATAGTGGTGGTTTGGCGGTGCTTCCTGCAGTTTAATGTCCAGCACTTTCATTAAGCACAAGAATACGATGGATTTATACAGATCTTTATACAGAACTTTTGGGCATCACAATACGCCTCTCATTAATAGTTTAGGCACTCTACTAATCAGCAAATTGTCAGAGTAAGTAAATGCCCATATATTACTGAAAAGCCGGCATCTGGACAAATGTTTACATCCATCATCTACAGCCCTGCCGCTCATTGTGCATCCCCCCCAGTCTTTCTATTTATGTACAAGGTGCACTACTTTGATCTTAAGACGCTTCGCAGTTCGCCCAGCGAGAGGCTGCTGGGAATCTCAGGACTGAAAATGCTGCTCGCACTCGAATGTGCTGCTGCTTTTTATACAGAAATCGAGCCCTTCTCTTCTGATGGCTCAAGCACTTTCTCCTTAAATCTGTGATACAGGGAAACTGATGGAAGGCTAAATATGACTGTTTTTTGAGTTAGTGCAAAGCAGCACACTAGAGCTACTATGTGTTTTCACCACCATCTTTCTCAAGTCCCCACTATGACAACTTCTGTTACGTGAAACCTTCAATGAGAAATGTGTTTAACAGGTGCTGTTGGTCCCCTGTGGTCCTGCACGTGATGAACAGGTGAGAGAAGGCCTGATTATTGACTGACTGCTTCCTTTCTCTTTGCATAGCTCTGATTTCTTCTTCTTCTGAAGACAGTGAAGAGGACAACTCGGAGGACGTTGAATCATTAAAAAGTGATAGTGACTCATCTGAAGACCTGGAGGAAATGGTAACGATTCACTGTTACACAATTGTAGTAAACATTTAAACACACATGCAAGGTGCTGATTAATGCCTCTTCATCTCCCAGAAGGAAGAACAAGAGGCTCACGCCAAACGGGAAAGTGAAGATAAAACAATCAAGATTGATATCCCTGAGGTTCTTAAGAAAAAGCTGGAGGATGATTGTTACTATGTCAACAAAAGGAAAAAGGTGCAGATCTTCAAGTAGCTGTTAGATCAGTGGTTCTCAAACTCAAAACTGTCCTGCTTGTTTTCCAGCTATCCCTGCCCCACACACAAGTCCCAGCTGTCCTTCAGCTTCTGATTACCTGGATCAGGTGTGTTTAGTCAATCAGCAGTGTGTAGGACAGGGATAGCTGTAAAACAAGCAGGGCAGTGGATCCCGAGGACCGAGTTTGAGAACCACTGGGTTAGATGATCCTTGTTGATGATCAGTGGATTTAGCTATGCAAGAACTTAATAATGCACAACTATTGTTCAGAAGGCTTTTCTGTGGAAATTGCTGGTTCTTTGTCATAGAAATGTTATGTGAGGTCTAAAATTTTGAGAAACTGTCTTGCTACCCCCCTCCCCCCCCCGACCAAAGTATTTAGTTCTTTCATTTGACTAAATAACTATTTGTCCTCAACCAGCTGGTGAAGCTTCCCTGCCAAATGAATATTGTGAACATCTTGGAGTCCTATGTAAAACATTTCACCATCAATGCGGCCTTTTCCGCCAACGAGAGATACCGGCACCCCCAAGGCGTGACTCATGCTGGATCTAACCCACACTATGTTCCTCCTGAAAAGAAGTGAGTTCCAGTGCAGCTCTGTGTGAAGTGGTGCCCCCTAGTGCTTCAATGAAGCATTGTCTTATTTCATTAATGTGTTTTGTTTACTTTTATGAACAAGGAAACAATCTTGTTGACTCAGAAGATCAGGACCGACTTCTAAATTGTATCATAGTTGAACTCCATGTTGTAGAAACCTCAGCTTAGTCTGAAACCCAGAGAACTCCTTTGTCTTCTGCCTTACTATTCATACGTCCTGTATACCCAAATTGGGCAGCCATGGTTCTGCATATATATTAAGTAATGTGCACCGCAGGGGTGTCTGCAAGCCAACCCCCTCTCAATGTAGAGGCCACATGTTTGTTAGCCTCCCCGTGTTTAAATTATCATTGTGTGTGTGTTGGTGTCATGGAATATATGCCATAGGTGTGCGTGTGTGAGTGTGCCCTGCAATGGGCTGGTCCCCCATCCTGGGTTGTTCCCTGCCCCGTGCCCATTGCTTTCCGTTTTGGAAACTGGATGGATGGAAAATATGCCATTTGGAAAATAACTGGCAACGGTTTCTGATTTTTGCTGCTGCACTGCTGTTCTTCCTTGGGAATCGTTATGTTTTCCCCATAACCCTACTTCTCATCATCGATCTTCTTTTCTAGTGAGGAGCTGTGCAAGGAGATGGTGGATGGGCTGCGGATAACATTTGATTTCACGCTTCCGGTAATTCTCCTGTATCCTAATGAGCAAGCTCAATTCAAGAAGGTCAGCTCATCCAAGCTCTTCATGCCCATTAGGGATGCAGCTGTGACTTCTGGAAGGTAAGGGCAGCATCTCCTCTGGCCTGCCTTACTGCACCTGATGTGATTGCTTTCTACTAGCTGCTACAAAGGGAAACCTTGGCCTTAACTGTGGATGGATGAGTTCTGACCAAGGTTATAATAGTTTTGGATTTTTCATTATAGTTTAGTTTTATTTCGTTTTGACATTTTTTCCCTCTAATTTAGTTAGTTTTAATTAGTTTTTAGAGCAGGTTTGCTAGTTTTTAGTTAGTTAAATTTTTTTCTAAATGCTTAGTTTTAGTATTAGTTTTCGTTTTTTCATACTTTGGGTTATTTGTCAGGTGCAGGATTCAAAAAGATCAGTAAGTATTGTGTAATAAAACTCAACAAAGGATACCATTTTGAAAAATGTATTCAGTTACTTTTGAATAACCAACCATCCACAACAACCAACAGTCTACAAGATAGCAGCTTAAGTGCAGTTATGTTTAATTTGTGCTTTGCTTCATCCATCTTTGCTCCAATAAGGTTATTCACTCTTGCAGCACCGGGTGATCTGAATTTTGTTTCGAGAGAATAGCTGAGTTTTTTTGAAAGCAATTGAGTCACGTAGTCGTCCCAAGCAATTGAGTCCCAGTCTCAATAAACATGTTTGCTAAAGCATCCTCCCGCTTGTAGTGTTCCTGCGTATTTACTAACCAGCAGCTGTTTGATCGTCGGTGAAAGCAGTCCATTATGGTTGTCTCCTCCTTTCCGGTTCTACCTGGCCGGGATGTAGCTCCCCCGAAAGAGAAGCAAATCAGAGAGGCTACTTGGTCAAGGTACTCGCGATTAACCATCTTATGCGCGCTTCTCAAGTGGACTTTTTTCCCCTGAGAAATATCCCACATATTTTGTCACCTCTTTCTACAATGCACCTGCTCTTATCTGTCTCGCTGTCATGGTCAAAGAAATTCCAGATAGGACTCTGCCGCCTCCTCCCAACTTCTGTAGTCTCCATTTTTCCAGCTAATGCGGTGAGCACAAGCCGACTGTAAACAAGAAGTGACGGACAGAGAGGTGCCGTACGGTGCCGCCTGCTCACGTAAAACTGCTAGAGCGAAATAAATTTCATATCAATCCAAAAGGCTTATAAATAAATTGACAAAGACAAAAACGAAGAACATTTCATCTATAATTTCAGTTTGTTTTAGTTAGTTTTGTCAACGCACACTACAGTTTCAGTTATCGCTTTTTTCTTTTCTGTCGTTTTTATATATTTCAGTTAACGGAAATGTGTTTTCAATTCTAGTTTTCGTTATTTCATTCATTTTCGTTGACGATGATAACCTTGGTTCAGACGAGGCTAATTGTGTTCTTGGCCGCTTTTGGAAAAGCTCATGAAAACATTTATAGTCCCAGATCACAGCACATGGGGAAAATTCTTTTGTTCAGCACTATTGTTTTTGTTTTTTTGTTTTTTTAACCAAGGACTCTGTGTACAGGCTGTTCCTCCTGTTTTTACACATTGCCATCTGGCTTGTTTTTGTGTGCTTTATTTAAGCAGCAGTCAACTCTACAAATCACTGTCATCTCTCGCTGTCATGCTTTGTACGGCGATCGGCGTGATTAATCGGCCAACTAAAAGTGGATCTGTAGAGGAACAGTTTCGCTAAAGAATGCTAAACGACAATTCTGCTTAGGTCTGAATAAAGCCTGTTAGCCCACCAGCCTGCAGGAAAAGCTATACTTGGGTGTCGTAAAACTCAATACGTTTAGTTTCTCTTTGGAAAACACGGCATGAAATTATTTCTCTGCCACCTTTTTCCCTACCCATTCAGATTAATGCTGGCTTGCCTGCCACTGAGTCTTTATGTGCATGTCGTGTTTCACAGTACATTTAACAGACACCTTTATACAAAGTGAGTAAGCATCACAAAGCAGGGTCAAACAGTGTGTGTGTGGAGCATTTGGGGTTCAGGGCCTTGTTCAAGAGCCTGACAATGACATCACCCTATTGGCCATGGGATATGAACCAACAAACATCCTCACATGGGCGCAGAGCCGTGGATTCACACAGCCCCCCCACCACGGTTTGTTATTGGCCTGTCATTGTTTTTTTTTTTTTGTGCTGATTTTGCTGCATATCTAGAAAGCATATCTCATTTTAAGTTCAAATGCCAGATTGCTTAATGAAATGTGTGTGTGTCCCTCCCCACAACCCAGGATGCCACGGGAGTGCTCCCCCAGCCCCCCAGGTCTGAACCCATCCACGCCACAGGCCTCAGACTGCCAGTTGGCCCCTGGTGAGCCGTCCACACCCAAACGGCGGCGTGCCGAGTCTGAGGCCCCCGTGTCCCTGCGCCGTTCCACCCGTCACACCTCTGGGGGGGACCGGCTGTCTGACCCCGGGGCGTCCCCCCAGCCCAAGAGGCGGCACTCGGAAATAGCTGCCTCACTGCCGAGATTCATTCTCAACCTGGAGAAGAGTACGTGCCCGTGCTCTCCGTTTGCCTGTCACCCTCCGTGAGGGAGGATCGAGCCGCCATTAGGGACCTCGTGTTGCTGTAGCGAAGCGGCTTTTATACGTATCTGTTTCACCCATAATTCCGTGGAATGGAGGAAGTGCTGCCTGCTTCCTTTCCTTCTGTGTTCTTGTCCGTGTTGTAAATGTTGTTCCTTTATCTGGAAAAGGGACGCCTGTTCACAGCGGCTCCTCCTCGCCGTTACCGCTGACCCCCAGTAAAGAGGGCGGCTGTGTCTTCTCAGCCCTGGAGAGCAGCAGGAGCAATGAACTCAATGAGGTTTGTCTGTCTACTGTTTGTAGCTATTTTTTTATTTTCATAAAAATATAACAACGATGACAGATTGTGTGGGAGCTGCCTGAAATAATGCAGGATAGGTGTAGCTTCTGCCTGGCTGCACCTGTGCTGTCATTCACTTACCTCTGCCATACAGATTTGCCTCTTACCACTAAGCATCCCGTCATTGGTGATCGTAGGTCTTGAGCTGGAAGCTCACTCCAGAGAACTACCCGCAAAGTGACCAGCCGCCGCCTCCATCCTACATGTACGGCTCACAGCACCTCCTCCGCCTCTTTGGTGAGCTCCTCCCTGACCTCTAGTGGTAAAAATCCTCCTTGTCACTCCACGCTAGAAGCCTTCTGCCATCAGCTCATGGGTTACTGGGCTGTTAGTTGTCGTCCTGCAGCTTTTCTGTCCGGGCTGTTCCTTCATCCACTCCTTGTGGTCCTGCACCTCCTTTTCCCCCAAAGGCTGCGGAGTAGCACGTCACTGTTTCCCAGATGTAGAAATAAACGTGGCTTTTGTGCATGTTTAAAGCTGTTTGTTTTTGTGACATGATTTTCTTTGGCTTTGTTTCAGTGAAACTTCCAGAGATCTTGGGGAAAATGCACATCCCTGACAAGAACCTGAGGGCTCTGGTGAAGCACCTGGAGCTCTTCCTGGGGTACACTGAGCACCTTCCACCCTCACGCAGCATCCTCTCCCTGTCCCATGCTGTGGTCTGGCTGCTTCTCAGCTCAGTGTCTTGCCATTAGTTAATTTTCAAGTGCTGTAAAGGGGTTAGACAGCATCCAAAAATGAGCTCATTTAGCTTTTAATGGGACCCAAACAAAATTTAGTTAATTTAAGGGTATAACTAATTGCCCACATTTGCATAATTATCAAACCTAGTAGCTTGGAGATGCTTAGCGCACACTCCTTAGCAGTGTTTGTAGTGTGCATGTTCAAAGCTTTTCCGGCAAGAGCCTAAGTAATCTGGTGGAAATTCCAATCTGGCTGAAATACTCCACTAACTGATTTCTGTTGTATGTGAATGATGTATGTATGAGTCATTTATGGAGCTGGAAGTGACTTTAAAGTGAATTATGGGTAACCTCAGCAACACAAAACATTTGCATTCCCATTGTCTGGCCCCTGAGCACCAGGGCGAAGACCATTAGCCTTCAGACATTTCTGGGTAATGAACACAGCTGCATCTGTTATGGTCGATGCAATGAATGTATTTTTTTTTTTTTTTTTTTTAAATTCAGAGCCTTTTCTAGTAAGAAATGAGAGCTGTGAAACAAAAATGACGCCGAAGATGGCTGTGAGAGAAGTGTGTTATGCTGCTTTGTCAGGAAGACGGAAGACAGTGAGGACAGTAAACCATGCAGTGGGTTTTTAGGAGAGCGGAAAGGCCATTTAGATGTGATGGATTAACTTTAAGGTCAGCCAGTAGTCAGCACACTGCTGCTTAGACTGTACAGGTCAGATGGGTTACAGGTTATATCCCAGGGTCCTCTTCACTGCAAACAGGACAGATGGGTTTTTAAAGCTCTGTGAGTCATTGCATGGCTTAACCTTGTAGAAAGTGGGGTATTAACTCATGAAAATGGGTTAAAGCATCCTGTGATTGACAGCGGAGAAGGTGGATTTTAAAGCTTTCCTCCATTGCTGTTCATCACAAAGAATTTTAGGAGAAATTATGAGTAGACCAAGGACACAAGCTACTGGCTCGTTTTCCAAAGATCGGAATGTGGTGGATTGCTTTACAGTATGTCACTCACTTTGCATGATAGTTATTGATGTATGGGCTGGGTATTCCTTTAGAAATGGAGCATGGATTTCAGGATGTTCAATTATGTTGGTTAAAACATGATTGTCCTTCCCGAATGCAAAGAGGTAAGGAAGATTAGTGGAGTTACGAAAGCCCCATTCTGGGCAGTAATCCTTAATCCTGCCAAAATGATTTTCAGATGGCAGCAGTAGGCGGATTTTCATTGCCGCCTTCACTAATCAATGTCCCGTTCTCTTTGTAAAGGCTGCTGGCTGCTGCTGTCCAGTTCTGTCAGCTGGCCAGATATCTTCTAGTGTCACATCTAAGAGAGATCATTTGGTCTTGCATGTCACGTCTGAGAAGAAAGGTGTGTAGGAATGATTTAGAGTAATTTTCAAGCTGTGGGCCTATGTGAGAGTTAGTGAACGTTGGTACCTAATCTCCCTGCCTGCCCTTATTTTGTGGCAATGGCTCTTTATTACCAGGAATAATTTGATATTTTTAATTGGGTAAAATGTGTTAATTTTCAGCTTCCCTTATTTCCTTGCTACCAATAGATTAAGGTCTATAAGGCGGGAATTTGATAGTGAGATTTGGAGAGATAACACAAAATGGCAGATACTAAGAACATGGTATTATTGGTTCTGTTTGTGGTTTTCCTTCCAAATTTTGCCTTGAATAATGGTTCAAGTTGGTGTCCTTTTGAGGCTGCTACTGTTGGTTTATGGACTGGTTTATGGCGAATGGCATTTCAGAGGCTGGGGGTTCCCTACCCATGTAGGTGACGCAAGTAGGTGTCTCTCTGTGGGCAGCCTGGGCGATTCAGCACTCTGCTCTCTCATGCTGACAGCAGCTGTCCTGGCAGCGTCAGGAGCTCTGCTGGAATCCCACACCCACGGCTCAGTGTGTGAAGATGGTACACTCACTTTGTTCTTCACTGATGATGGTGACTTCTGATTGATCACCCTGTGGACAGCATGCTAGCTTTGAACACTTTTGTGCATACACATTCGGGGTATGATTTCAATCATTTAAACACATTCATAAATTTGTCAGCTCGGTCCTCATGGCTCCATATTCTGCAAAGTTGTGAATCTATGGTTGCATGCATGGCTGTGAGAGAAGCCACATCTGGGTATAGCGTTTGCTTAATAACTAAGTGGCTCCTGTGCTTTAATGAAAGACCACAGCATTAGTACAAATTAGCTATCATTCCATTATTAATAATCATTTGCCTCTGAGGTTTAGACACACAGCAACGTAACGCCTACAGTGTGAAATTACAGTAGTCATAGTGGTGCTGTTTACTGTCAGCAGATATGTAATGAGCACCTGTACACCCACCCCCCTGCAGGTTCTTGGCGGAGTTTCATGAGGATTTCTTCCCTGAATCTGCCTATGTGTCTGCCTCGGAGGCCCACTACAGCATGAAGAACCCCCGGCCCCTCTGCTGACGGCTTGCCTGGCAGGGTAGAGAGCTCTGGCGTGTTTCTGCTGCTGCTGGTAATGGTGCTGGTACTGTGCCTTGGGTGACCAGCTGACCCTCCGTGATGCCACTGCCCTCGCCTCTTTGAATGGCAGATGATGGAGCCCAAGCCCTTTTCTGCATCAGATCTTCTCCTGGACTGCTGCGGCCACGTTCTGGACCCCTGAGCTTTGACCTGGAGATCTGTTCCTTAGATGCCTGTCATCTTCCTGCTTGGTGACTCCTGATGTGCTGTTCAGCTTTGATGGCAGCAGTGTTTGTTTTTGTCGGAGACATTAGGCCGAGTAAAGTGGAAACCTTTTCAAAGATGATTCCCTGTTGATTTGGATGTTTTCTCCCATATTGGCCTTTGCTGAACTCTTATTTGCTGACACAGTGGTCTGGCTGTGGATATCACTTAGTTTTTCTTTTTAATAGTTTTGAAAATAAACGTTTATAGATCAGTTCCCATCAGCAAAGTTATTTTTTTCCTCATCTTTTTCGATTTTGTTGGTCTGTGTTTGTTTTCTAGCAGTGTTATGCTGCTGCTGAAAAAGTTTTTCAGGTCAAATTCAGACAGCATAAGTTCTATATAAAATTTCTTTATAGGTCTGTTATTACAAATTTTGTGTACATTTTGAAGGTGTTTTAGAACTTTACACTGTTGGTGAGGGAACCCCCCCCCTCCAAAAAAAAATAAAAATAAATTCAGGTTCTGGGAAGTCTTATATGAAGCTGAATTTCCCTCGATTGTCATGCAGGGGTTACTACTGTAGGTTGTGTGTATGATGCAGCAGAAATCCCCTCAAATGTAAAGGATACATTTTTCTGTAATATAGAGAGGTGCTTTCATAAATATCAGCTTGGGTAAACCCAATGTAGTTTAAGTATTTTTGTATTGGGAAAATATTGTGGGTAATACTGTAATATCGAAATTTAGCTTCATTTCCTCTATCTGGTGTGAACACATTACTGAACTGCATTTTAATATGACACAGATAACATTAACTGTCTTTGTCACGTTTGGATGTATATGGGGAAAACGAACTTCAGTGTCTTCCAAAAGTGTTGACATTGTCCCTGCCCCACAGCAGAATATGACCATGTGTGAAGGCTATGCATGAGCGAGAGTGCGTATTTACATTGTTTTATGGTGTCTTAAGCTGGGTATCTGCTTACCACCAAGTTCATCATGAGGCCACAGTGAGCAAAATTTCTCTTATTCCCATATATATATATATATATATATATATCTCATAAGTTTTAAACCTCATCCATGCAGCAATGGCTGCACTCCTGTATAAAATTGTGAAATAGACTGCACAATATGAGTAATTATTGCAGAGAGAAAGGCTTTAGGAGTTTAATGTTTAATGTAGCTGTCCAAAGCTTAGCCGTCTGGGGAAGAACATTATGAAAGCAGTAGAGAATGAAGTTTAAATGAGCTTTATCATCTTCGGTTGTAGATGTAGGCGCACGGTGGCTGTGACCTACTGTGTCACATTAATAATTCACTGATGGTTTAATGAGCTTTTCTTTATAGTGATAGATTCATGCTATTTAAACTGGATGTTTCTTTGTCATGCAAATGATGATGGATAAGCTTTTTTGCTGGTATTTCATATCTAATTTGCAGTTTTATGAAGAGAACCTATGACGAAGCAAGTAAATATGCAATTTATACAAGCTGAATGGAAAATCGAATTAAACCGTGCAAGGTAAACTGTAGGCCCTCCATGTTGAAAGAGATACATGTAGTTTCACCAATTGCAAATCTGCAGAAAAGAATATCAGGACAGCCAGGTTATGGCCTCTTTCAGGCTGCAGTAAAACCAGCTGTATGTGTAGAAGGAATAATAACTTGCATTTTCTTTATAATGTTACTAATATGCATGTTTAGAAATCTAGAAGATACTTATGGTGCTTTTTCTCACACTTGTAATCAGAACATATTTTCCAGTACTGAGAATGTGCTAAACAGATTTGAATTAGAAAAAAACAGGGAAAAATATATACACACAATTTTTCTATAAAAGGAACTTTTTGTACAGAACTGTGCCAATGCTTAACAATGGGAATCGTATATTTGTCTTTGGTATTTGCTGTGTCTTTAATCTCCAAATTTGAGGTATTTCAGTAATTCACAGGGTATCTGAAAACTCATTCTGAGGTCACAAAGCAATCCTAAAATTTATAAGAATACTGCAGAAAATACTTTTTCCCTTCATTTAAAAATAAAGGTTCTTTAAGTCTGACATTTTTTTTCTTTCAATGCATCATCTCTACAAAATTTTTGCTACCGTATGATACTTTACAATCAATCTTTTAATACAGTAACTGTATATAAAATACCCGTGCTGCATTCCGTAGTGATAAAGTGCTATTGAAGCACTTGCATTGCTGCTCTTTGCAGTTTTGCATGCATTGGTTAAGATCATCTGCAGTATTGGGGTAGATTCCTGATGTCTAACATTAAAGATACATTGGTGCATTTTCTTTCAGACCTAGTATGAGTACAGATGTTCACTTCATGGTATTCACCGGTACCAAATTGACGGCTGGACGATGTTTAAACTAATTTTTTTCATTCCAACCCTACTTTAGGCTGTGTGGTCCTTAATAGGCTAATGTATGTGGCAGGTTGAAAGCAGTGTGGATTGGAATGAAAGCATTTTGGCGGAGGGGGGCACCAAGAACAGGATTGAGAACTACTAGTGGCCAAACAGCCAGCATTAAACTGGCTGGGTGAGGGAGCAGATGAGCTGGGCAGGTCATTCTTTTTTGGTCTCAATGGAAAGCGACATATAGGTGGGCAGGATTTAGGCCTAATTATGATTTTAAAATATGTCACAGGTCATCTTAAACTAAAGCAGTAGTTCACAAACTTTTTACACCACAGACCAAAAAGCATTATGCTCTACACATTACAAAGACATGCTTGATCTTCAAGAACAATATACTGGGTGAGAGTATGGTGCCACATCAGTGCCAAAACTAAAGGGCGATAAAGCACAAGGTGAAAAAAATACACCTGCTGGAAGTTTTAACATTTGCCTGCATAAATATCCCACTTGCGAGCACAGGTGTGAAACTCGCAAGCAGAGAAAGAAGAATTGCATGCGCGTGTGTTATAACATTGTCTTTTTTCCTTCTCGAATGTTTTTTTTCCTTCTCAATTTGATAATTATCATTGTGTACCAAGTAGATTACCTTCAGCTACCCTCTGTGACGTTTCTCCTGCTGCAAAGAGTATGCGCGTGACGTCACAGCAGGCGGAAGTCACCGCGCTCACACCCACTGAGTGGCAGCGTTAGCGTTCAGCTTGAATGCCACAAAAACCATCTAAAATGGGAAAGAGGTGCTTTGGGACTGACTGTAGAAATTGACTTAACAAGAAATGGAAGTTATTTTTTTACAGACTGCCAAAAACTAAGTAAGTATCGGACGTGGATCGGTTACATATGGCCGATACCCGATCTGTCTAATAGGTAGGGATCGGTGCACCTCTAGAAATGAGTGCATGAAAGTTCTGTAAAAGCTTAAAAGCTTTGTAAAGCTTTAAGTCTTTTAATTATCAGTTTGGTAAAAGATTTTTTCTTTTCAGTCTGGTGTTTATATCGTATATATAACAGATATACAGAGTTGTCAACTTTGGTCCGTTGGCTGGCGTGAGATTTTCGATTCGAGACATGTCTGCACACGCATTGATATGTATGTAACAGTTTTATTGCCATGTAAATAGCCTGTAGGGTGTCCAAACTACCCCGACGCGTTTGATATCGCTAATTTTAGGTTTATAATGGAATAAAATAGATTTGCCGTAAGATTTCATGCGTGAACGTGAGCGCCCGGTGCGTGAGGTTGGCAGTCCTGGATATTTCCAGTGCTGGCTTGCCTGCAGCATATGTAAGAAATCACGTAAATTCCGTTTTATTATGGCATTTACATGGGCTTTCTCCCGAACGGGACTTGTTGTAAGCATGTGGCATTTAATGCCATTCTGTAATCCAGTAAAGAATACTCTCGGTGGCCGATCTATTATGTACGCCAAGCTATTACTAGGTAGGACCAACTTTGTCCTTTTTTATATAGTTTATTTCTGTGGTCGTCTTCTTCTTATTATTATTATTATTTATTCATTTATTTATCTATCTACCTGTCTATTTATTTATTTGCTTCTTAGCTTTCAAGATAGATTGAGAAAGTAACTGTGAGCTACGCAGAAGAATTCCAATGAACTTGTACAGCTCTTTATCTATCTATCTATAGTCCCACTTCATGGATTCATAGAAGGTGTCATAGCCCACAGAACTGCCACGGACTAACTGCCGATTGAATTTCACAATACTCTGTGAACTCCATGCCCAGTAGTATGTGAAAACCTCAGGAAAATGGCTTTTTTTCTGAGATTCAATGACCTCCAACCCCTGGAAACAAAAATCACACCAGATTCAAGATCGCTTACATCATGATATCGTTCTGCATAGACAATGACTCAATCTCTTGCCCTTGTCTGTGTGCTGTATGTATGTATTCAGTTGCAACCACATGGTTTGCTTTTTGGAGGAGGTGGCGTTTTGGGTGACCAAGTGGGTGTACTTAAAAAGTACTTAAAAAAATTGGCCTTGAAGTTCATGTAAATTAGACAAGTGATATTTAATGAGGTTCATAAAATTGAAATCCAGTCTCTCCAGAGTGGAGAGACTGAATTTGGATTATTTTTTCTGACTTTCAGCCTCTGTATTCTGGTTGTACTAATTCCTTCATGAAGATTAAATACAGCAGCGATCGCAGAATCCACAGGCAAACTCACAGGGACTTCAGTGCCAACAATCTTTACCAGGTTGAAGTATATCCTTCAGTTAAAATTAGTGGACTTTTTTCCATGGCAAGTACCACACCCAATTTTTAAATTCTTATACACATATTATGCTTTACTGATTTAAAAGGTACAGGATTTTGATCAGGCAAGAGTTTAAATAAATTAATGACTTTTAAACATTCACATGACATCTTGTATTATTATTGCTGAGGTATGCTGGGTGTTGTATAACCAACCATATTTGTGGTCAATTTAAGCATATTTATAAACGCATGTTTTGAAAATCACTAGGAGTAGGGAGATGATGTGAAATCCTGATCATGTTAGGGCCGGAGTCCTATATTTATAAGGAAACTGTAATTGTGCTGTAAATATCACACAGGAAAGTGGACTGTTTGCATTCATAGATGTCAGAGTGGCTTTGCAGCACGGTGTTAAAAACTCTTCTGTCTGAGTAATAACCGAGCTTCGAACGCGGCCCCTTCTCCCATGTGGAATGTGCTCGCTGCAAAGCCGTTTCTTATTGCCTGCAGCATGTAACAGCACTCAACCCAGGAGTGACAGCTTATCTGTAGCATGTTAAACCACCTGTGAAATTCTGTCCCACAGCTGTATGGCGGGGGCTGAGCTAAAGGCATCTGACAGTAATGTGTTATACAAAAGGCTGGCTACTTGTGCTCAATTCGAAACAAACAAAAGGTTTCGCTTTACATCTTCCATGATCCTGATGTTATATTCATTATGTCTTTGGCACCGTTTTTAAATTTGCATGTGCTTTCTGTAATGTCTAATATGTCAGTTTCCATCTCGGTTTCTCTTAAGCTTACTGTAGCTGCTAATTTCCACCGCCCACATTACTCTGCCCCACCAGCATGTCCCCTTCCAGGATACTCCCTGATGGCTCAAGGATGGGGACTCGAGTTTGTGACTCGAACTAGAGTCGCACTTGAGTCACTCTTAATTTGACTTGCAACTCATAATTTTTTTTCGTGAAATTTCTATACATGTGAAGCACAGAGTGTACAACTGACCCCAAACCGCAAAGGCGTTAAACACATCACGATGTGCTGCTGTGCACAGAGCACAGGGACTGGAGCCAGAGAAGTGTGATGCCAGGCCAGTGTCAGCAATCTCTCCATCCATCCATCCATCCATCCATCATCTGCCGCTTGGTCCGGGATCGGGTCGCGGGGGCAGTAGCCTCAGCAGGG
>JAODJX010000037.1:25293377-25309585 GCA_026776945.1 Isichthys henryi
CATATCGGAAGGCGTGTCGGTGGGATTGAGGAGGTCTTCGAAGTACTCCCTCCACCGACCCAGAACGTCCCGAGTTGAGGTCAACTGAAAGACCTTAAACACTAAAGATTAGTTTTACACTCTTCCTGTTTGTACTTCAAATGAGACTCATTGCTATTGTCCTTATCTATGACAGTCCTGTTTCAGTCTCACTCTTCAGTGCATAAGCATCTGTGTACCCTTTCTGTCCTCAGGTTATTCGCACAGTGTAGAGATCTACGTGGAAGTGCTTAAAATGCTTTTAATTACTTTCTATGATTTTTATATCACTGTAATTCATATTTTCTCCCTCCATGACAGAAAACAGATTTTTGTCAGATTAATTTTTTCCAGTTTTCATTACTTTCTGATTTCTTTATGCGTATATCGTATGATATATTGTATAAATGTTACTTGTCAGACATTTTTATCCAGAGCAGCATAGCCAATCTCTGGAGTAATTGGGGGTTAAGGGTGTTGCTCAATTGCCCAACAGTGAGATCACTCCGCCATCCACAAGATTTGAAATAGCAACCTTCTGATCACTGGCACTGAGTCAGAAGTTTGATTGCTGTCTCACTTAGAAATGTAGCGTACAATGTGTAGACTGTTAATCGTTGAGTATGAAAACATTGTGATGATGGATTTATAGTCAAGTTTGGAAATATGTTGTGCATAAAAATGAGCAGAGGCTGTTTATCAGATCTGTTCTGCTGACTATGACTTTAGTCATATTGTGTTGTAGCTGCCTCTGTATCGCTGCCTGACCGCTCAGAGACCATAAGTGCAGACATGCCTTCTTTTCTGTCGCTAATACAAGCCGGATGTCTGTACTCTTTTCAGTCGCCAAAATCTGCCTTCATCAGTGCTGCGAAGAAAGCCAAGTTAAAATCAAACCCAGTGAAGGTACGCTTCGCGGAGGAGGTCATCGTTAACGGCCAGACTCCTGTAAGTAAACTGCATCTTGGTCCTCTCCTACAGCCTCATGCTGCGTTTCATACCACACATGAAATTTAAATGTTTCTATCACCAAAGTGTGAATAGTGGCTATAAAATAACAAAATATTATACTAGTATTACAAATAAATCAACTAAAAGCTCATATAATGCTATGTTTATTTTGCATATAAAATTTGTTTTGTTATTGCTAACCATGATCATTACCTACTATTTCCACATTAGTATGATATTAATATTAAGAATAATGCATCAGAATTTTAATAACAGGGAAGTCAATCGGTGGCTATTTGGCTTGAAAATGGGAAAACTGAATGAATGATAATGAAATTTTCACCAGAACATTTTACTTCACACTCAGTTCATGTATGTGGTGTAATCATAAACACAAAAGATTACTGAAGAATTATTCTTTTTATTTTAGTATGTCTCCATCTTAATTCTGTGCTGAGTGATTTAGGTACATTTTGGTGCACTGGTGTGGATTTCTGTACATATTGTTTTGGGTGGGCACTTGATGTGGGAAAGGGTATTTAGTTCAGCAGAGGCTTAAAATAGTTTTCGTTCTTCTGCTTTTCAGGACCTTGTCAAGGATAATTCGCTCCTTTTCATGCCAAATGTTCTGAAAGTATATTTGGAAAATGGACAAACTAAGTCATTTCGTTTTGACAACAGTACCTCAGTCAAGGTGTGTATAACATTTACATTTATTTAGAAGATCTCATGCGGAAATTTT
Organism: Isichthys henryi; assembly: GCA_026776945.1. NCBI lineage: Eukaryota > Metazoa > Chordata > Actinopteri > Osteoglossiformes > Mormyridae > Isichthys > Isichthys henryi. The sequence continues at coordinate 25,295,089 of JAODJX010000037.1, forward strand.
TTCATTGTGTTTAAATATTTAATTTTTAGAAGCAGTGAATATTAATAGAATCTTAGTCTGTTAAGCATATTAATCAGTCTTACAAAGATCTGAACACAGTCCATTTATAAAAATTGCATTTTAGATTTTTAATCATCTAAGGCAGTCTGTGTGAAGCCAGTCCTCAGGGACCCCCAGATGGGGGAGCAGGAAGGTGTGGACTGTTGGGGGTCCTTGAGGACCATAGTGAGAAACAGGGGATAATCAAGGTGGACAGAATGTCAATGAGATTAAGCAGGTGTTTGTAATTACGACAGATGTAGTAATGTTTATCTATGAAATACAAATATCTCATTGCGTGTGGCTTAATTTTGCAAGAAAGTGGCTGTTTTATATACTTACTGTGTATAGTACTGTGTGGCTTTAGTACCTTGCAGACAGATGGCCAAAGATTATGCACTAAATTACGTCAGCCAACGGATTTAAGCTTGATCTCTGACTCCAAAGACAGTGACCACATTGCTGCCACAATATAAAAACATTGTAGCGAGCCTTCTAGAATCTCTAGAATAATTATTTGCCATTGTTCACTGCAAACACCCTTTATTCAAGCCTTGCATCCTCAAACAAAATGATTGTTACTATAAATATAAACCTTATTAAAACCCGTTTCTGTCATTGTTCTTAATAATACTATGAAACAATCATTGTTCCCTCTCGCCTGATTGTGAAAAGTAGGACAGTACAGCTTGTGAGGTACCTGAACAGACCGTGCATATTTCACCATTCTGAGTCACATCCATCTGTGTTAAAGGATGTCATCTTAACTCTGCAAGAGAAGCTGTCCATCACAAGTATCGAGCACTTCTCTCTGATGCTAGAGCAGCGTGCCGAGGCGTCTGCAAGCAAGCTGTTGCTCCTTCATGAGCAGGAGATGTTAACTCAGGTGAGAGACCCAATAACAAGCTGATCAGGTTTAGTAGGAGGTTGAGTTTCTTAAAAACATGGATACTTTGGGGGTGCTGATTAGAAGTACTGATTCTCGATTTTTGTCTCTGAAAAACAATAAATCAGATTTAATTATGACTTAAAAACATGTCGTGGGTCATCTAAAACCATATAAAGAAGTGGTTCGCAAACTTTTCACACTGCATACCACCTAAAAAGTATTACGCTACCCACATACCTTCATTACGACATTATGCCACGACATTATGCCTGCCAAGAACCATATACTGGGTAAGATCTGTTATTTTCACCGCACGGGGGTTATTGTTTGGCATTTTCTCTCTCTGTGCTAGTGTTTGCAACACGGTGGGCTGTTGCAGAGTGCTGCTGGTAACAGTCTCGCTGCACTCTTTCTTATATTTAGTTTTTAGATATTTAATTAAATTACTTAAGTAGTTTGAACTTGTTTTGTACTTGATATTTTAGCAGAGCACAGTTTGCAATCCACTTTGCTTTGGTTGTTGTCATGAATTTTGAAATACGTCCACACCACAGACGTTTTGTGATCTTGTCCATTTTTCTCGATGATATTGCTGATACGTTATCAGGTGGTACTGGTTATCTGTCACAAGGATGAGGTTGAGTACATGAGCACTGTATCGTATCCAATACAAGTACTAGTATCAGTATCAGTGCACCTCTAGTTCTTGAGTTCAGATCGCAGATGTATTTTTGAAATGTTGTTAGTCTTTTCTGCTTCCCTCTACTCCTCTTTACCAAGCTTATAGTTCAATAGCTAAAATCTCAACTAGGTGGAGTCTTTCAGAATGTGAAAGATGTGACTGTGATTGGTTGAGAATTTCATGTTATGGAGTTCAAATGTTAAGAATATATAACTGCAGAAGAATCTTTTGGTGGCACTAATGTTTATCTGGTAGAACTTCTCTACACATTGGTCTCTTCTCTACACATTTTTTATTGTGTTTTGGGTCTCTCTGTAAGCTATACTTAGACTACTGGCTACTTGTAGGTGAAATTTTGGGCACAGTACTCAAAGGCAAGAGTTTGCTGGAATAATAGTACTGTATGCCTCTGTGGCTCAGCATCACCTTCCGCTCATCCAGTGCTGTGCCTACACACTTTGGGGTTCTCCAGTGTTATGCATTCAAATGCTTGCTTTGATACAGAGCAAATGTATCCTCCTCGTCTGTTGGCCAGGTGACACAAAAACCAGGATCTCATAAGATGAAATGCTTCTTCAGAATCAGCTTTGTTCCGAAGGATCCCATTGACCTGCTGAGACGAGATCCGGTCGCTTTTGAATATCTTTATGTTCAGGTGGGTGACAATTTTACCTTTGACAGTATTAAGATTACAACAGAATAAATTCTGTTTATTTGTACAATCTTTTGCCATTTTTTTTTAGAAATAAAATATTCCTTTAAGTTAATCAGCCAGTAATATTTAAAATTGAGCCTAAACAATGACCAAAAACATACAGTAATAAAAGTTGCATTTGGCAGAGATCTTTCTTGATCATATCAGAACAGATCAGATCAGATCAGCTCAGAGTGAAGTAACTTGATACTTGGTAGAGTGCAGAAGAAACATTTGTGTGCAAGTCTCACAACAGCAGCAACAATCAGTACTATTGGAAGTGAACCAAAATAGTAAATATACAACACAGTAAGAATAAATAGTGTGCTTACTTTAGAGGCAACTAAATACGGTAAAGAATAATACAGTAATAGGTAGTGAATAGATGTGCTCTACAAAGTCCAGCATTCTGATGGTCTGGTGAAGACGCTGTCCTGGTATGAGAGATTCCCTCAGTCTCCAAAACGAATCTGATATGCTGGCCTTTTCTCACCGGAAGAGCTGTAATGATGTGGTGCTGGAACGATTCGGGCCTGAGCTGAAGTACGACACAGCCCTCCGCCTGGCTGCTCTGCAGATGTACATCCTGACTGTCACCATGAAGCAGACGCAGAAGGTGTCGCTCAAGTACATTGAGTGAGTGGCTTTCTCCCTCTCCTATCTTACTCTTTACCCCATGTTGATTAGGCCATCTCAAACTCACAGCTCACAAGAAGTGGTTTTTCTTTCTGCCTTCATTCATACGGAAATGGACCTCCTACTTGCAGGGAAAAATTTGGGGGTTGGTGGTGAGATTGGCAATCCAGCCAACATGTAAACTTCACGCAGCTCCAAAATGGCAGACATGGTCTTTTTCTGCTCTCTTTGGGTGTAATTCTGCTGTAGCCACCTACAGGAAGGCTGCACACATTATGAAGGGATGGGGGAAACCACCAGAGAGTCAGTAGGGTTCAGCCTGTCGGGGATCAGAACTGGTGTGTTGCTGGAGTCTCGCTCGCTGCACAGCAGCACTCACGTCCTAATATGAAGTGGCCTACCCAAGTAGGTGCGTGGAACGTCTTGCCTCTCAGGCATGATAACCATCTTTCTGTGCTGTTGGAGGAGCTTCGTAAACTCTGCATTTCAGTAGCGGCAGTCTCTGAGGTACATAGACCAGGGAGTGGCTGGATCTTTGTAGCTGACTACATCTATTAATGATCTGGTCGCTCTGATGGCTGCCATGTTGCTGTAGCAAATCAGCTCCTCCCAATGGCGGCCAATGTCACTCATTTCAACGAGCATATTATGAGACCAGGCTAAGGCACTCTCTGGGAGTCTTGTATGTTGTCTCACTGTATGCATTTTATTTGCAGCTTCACTTGACCACTGCGACCACTGACACTGACAGGGCTGGCTATGAGGACTCCGTCAGTCCTCGTGGGTCTGGCGACCGTAGTGAAAATGGCTTCATGTTAATCAACTTTATGAAAGGTCTGGGTCTGGGGTTTGCTGGAACCTGGTTCCAGCACCTTGAGTCACATTGTTGAACTTGGTACTCCAGTACTGATGGTGCAGCGAAGGAGATCAATCACATCCTCGTGGGCAGAAGCTGGAGGCTCCCACAGCACTGCAGGGTCTACAGAAGTGCCCAATCTGTGAATTCTGACCACAGACTTGTTGTTGCTATTCAGAAGATTCAGCTTAGGTTCAATAGCTACCACCTACTAAGAGAATGAGGCTGGACCTGATTAGATTCCACGATCAAGCTGTTTCTGATGAGTTTGCATGTAGCTTGTGTGAGGAACTTGCGCGACTAGGGTGTGACTGCTGATTCTCCGTGACAAGACCCTGATGGTTGCTGAGGATTGTATTAGTTTTCCTAGTCTTTCCAGAAGGAGGTGTGTGAAACACCCTGGATATTATTGAGAGGAGTCGCAGCACACGGCTTAATGACTGTCTTCTGTACAGACTAACACACTGCACTCATTGAACTAAGGCACTCATTCTATAATAGGATGTCTGTCTCTTTTTGTGTGTTGTTCTTATTTCTCTTATTTATTACTCTTATGCTGCTAAACTGTTTTTCACTATTTCTGTAATAGTGACAATAAAGGTCTGTCTGTCTGTCTGTCTGTCTATCGATCGATCGGCAACTCCGGTCTGTTTCAGGAACTGAGAAGGATGGCTGCAAGGGCTCTGAAGACAAATAAAGAGGCATTTGTTAGAGGAATCTGTGAGCAAGTGACATGCCATCTATGGTCTAGTGACCCATGTCTTGCTTAAGAGGAATTGAAGCATTATGCACAATTGAATCTGTTCCTCGGAGAGTCACAGTCAGGGCAGGTGATGGAATACTTCTTATGGATGACACTGCAGTTGTAACTTGCTGGGTTGGCTACTTTGAGCAGCTGTTTAAAGCGGATCCTCCAGCTAGGATGTTCGACGTTTCTGGTTCCACGGTTCTTGATGCTGATTCACCAATTAGCTGTGAACCGCCCAGTCTCACTAAGATTGCACAGGTGGTGAACCTGCTGGGAGTAGGAAATGGTGCAGGGATCTGTGGTATCCAGGGCGAACTTCTTGAGGCTAGTGGTAAGGCTGTCTTCCTGGCATTGCAAGTAATCTTTGTTGCCATTTAGGAGATGGGTGCCATCCTAACTAACTGGAAGGTGGGACTTGTGGTCCCTTTCTGGAAAGGGAAGGGTGATCACATGGATTGCAGCAACTACAGGGGGGTGACACTGCTCTCAGTGCTGGGTAAGGTCCTTGCTAGGATTATCTTCAACAGAATCCATGATCATTTGTTCAACTTGCAGCACACCACAACAGTCTGGTTTTTTGGTGTCTACCTTCTACCGCATCCCAGCACTGAGGCAAACGTGAATATCCGCAGTATATCTTTGCAGCCTTTGTAGATTTTCATAAAGCATTTTAATCAGTGGATAAAACTGTATTGTGGGACATCCTGAGACTTTGCAGGATCAACCTGAAGTTGCTGGACATCATAGCTGGCCTGCATACTGGTGCTGTGAGTGCTGTGCATACTGGAGGTGGAAACTCCGTATTCTTTCCAGTTGATTCTGGGATTTGTTCTGGCTCCTATTCTGTTCAATGCTTGTATGGACTGAGTGCTGGGCAGGGTCATGGGATCCAGTGGCTGTGGGGCATCTGTTGATGAGGATAGATTCCCCGATCTTGACTTTGCTGATGATGCTGTGATCTTTGTGGAATAAAAGGAGAGTCTGACTGAGCTTTCAGAGTCTGTGTGTGTGTGGGTTTGTGAGTGTCCTGGGTAAAGACCAAGATCCAGGCTTTAATAACCACATGAGCACAGCCATCAGCAGTGTGTCTGTCTGCGGAGAGAACATCTACTCCGTCGAGAGGTTCAGTTACCTTAGTAGCAACCTACATGTTTCTGGTAACTCTTCCTATGAAGTCAGTAGATGGATTGGGAGAGTATGGGGGGTCATGATGTCAGTGGTGTTTAGTGCTGCTGATATCTTTGCATGATGATGAAGGTCCAAGTCTTTAGAGTCCTGATGCTCCCTATCTTGCTGTATGGCTGTGAGACATGGACACCATCCAGTGACCTGAGTTGGAGACTGGACTCCTTTGGTACTGTGTCTCTTTGGAGAATCCTTGTGTACTGCTGGTTTGACTTTGTGTTCAATGAGCAGTTACTCAGGGTGTCCCAAATGAGACACATTACCTGACCTGACCTGAGTTCATTCATTCTTTTTGTCATTGCTACATAGCATCTTGTGATTAGGAAGCGCACAGATTTCAGTACTTTAGATATATGTTTTTATTCATCTTTATGGTAGTCTTTGTGGTGGCAATTACTGAATTAACAATTATTACTCATCTTGTTAAAGACAGGTGTCTGTTCAGTCGTTGGGTGATCGTTGTTAGTTATTATGACCAACCCCCCCAGGAAGGAGTGGGGCTTTGCGCTTTTCCTGCCCCCGGCGCTGCTGTCCAGCATGAAGGAGAAGAACATTAAAAAAGCCCTGACCCACATCCTCAAAACCAACCAGAACCTCGTACCTCCTGGCAAGAAGGTAGGATTTACGTTCCTTTCTGTCCCTGTTCCCTGCTGGGTTTCTTTTGATTATACTGCATACAATGAACATATAAGCATCTCTATTGGTCCTTATGGCTACACATATATACCGCCATGTAACACCAAACAGATATGAGAGGAAGATCCATCTTGGAGGTGCATAATTAATAAAGTTACCTGTGAAGTCACTTTAGATTAATTATTCACACAGTATAATTGTGCAGTGCAAAAGCCCATCAACTCTAATACACTCAAACTTGTCTTTCCCTCTGATACATAGAGCAGTACATGCGATTTCCTGTGTGGCATGAAACTATGATATTTTTACAAGAAAACAGAAGACCAGTGAAGTGCAGTGAAGAATGTTAGCATGTGCACAACTGAATGGATTTGCAAGTGAGAAATACTGCAATGCAAATGGTAGTGTTATTAATGCAGTCTGCAGATTTCACCCTGGATTTGTTTCTTCTCTTTGTCTTCTTGCAGCTGACTGCCTTGCAGGCTAAAGTACACTACCTGAAGTACCTCTGTGATCTGAGGTTATATGGGGGTCGAGTATTCAAGTCAATATTGTTGGTAAATGTGTGTTTTTGTCTCTGTATCTTTTGACTAATTTAGGCTTTTAAACTTGAGCTCTTGTAGCTTTCTCTGTCTCCAATGAAGGATGTATAAGTGGAGCCACACCAGAGTATCATCTAAAAGAGTCAATGCTACATAGGCGACTTTGGTCTGAAAGAACCTGTCTGTATCACAGCAGGGGGACCGGCACACCGAGGTGACCCTGCTGGTGGGGCCACGCTATGGCATCAGTCACGTCATCAACACCAAGACCAACCTGGTGGCCCTGCTGGCCGACTTCAGCCACGTCCATCGCATTGAGATGTACGCGGAGGACGAGAGCAATGTCAGGGTAGAGCTGCACGTCCTGGATGTCAAGGTCAGGCAGGGGCTTCAGCTCAGACCATCCAACATTTTGCTTTGCTCATTTTTGGGAGAGAGCTCTCAGTGTTGGTGTCCTTTGCCTTTATCTGCTTGAATGCGAGTATTGAGCACACATTTCTTCTATCTTCTGGTACTCCTTAATATCTATGTTAAGGGGCAGGATGGTGGGTAGTCCTCATGTGTGTGTGTGTGTGTGTGTGTGTGTGTGCGCGTCTTCTAGTTTCTCCTGCAGTCCAAAAAAATGCTTGTAGCAAAAGGTGTCTCTAAACTGCCCACGTCGTCGATGATCAGTATCAACATCAATATTTTAAATCAACGCATCATTTTTTGAAGTTATTGTAATAAAATAGGTTTTTGATTCCTAAAATGCTTCAATTCAAAAAAGTTTTCCTTTAGTATTACTAAGTAATCATGGGAGTACTTCAGATTATTACAAAACAAAAAGCTGGTTTGTGCACTTTGCAAAGTTTTGATGGCATATCTCAGTGGCACTAGTGCTATGCACGAGTACCTGAAGAGAAAAAGCACAGGCGTTCTGCTGCATGATGGAACGCTAGAAGAAGTAAAACCACCGTGTTGGCTATTCATGTTTATTAAATTAGCATCAGTACGAAGAGCTTTTTAATGCCTTTAGTCATTGTAGCTGCTAGATACACTCATTATTATAGCCGTAAAGTTGTCTGTCTGGTACCTTAAAATTTCCATTGAAGTGTTTAAGAAAATATTTAGGGTACAATCTAGATTTACAGTGCAAGTGTGTGTGTGTTCATGCGTATTGAGATTGTTGCAGCCAGTGTTATTATTATAAAATAAAACTGAAATGAAAACAGACCCTAAATTTAAAAAAAATCTTGAACTGAAATAAAAATGAAAATTACATTTACCAAAAAAATGGACTTTAAACTGCAAAAAGTACCACCACCTACCAACATCTCCTTACCTTGTTTAACCACAATATCTCCTCTTTTCAAAGGTGGTGTGGCTGTTGAGCTTTACCTTTTTTGACTTCAGTGATTATTGCTTCCATGATTTACCAAAACAGTAGCATGTGACGTGCTCCGCTGATCAAATTTACTAAACATAATGATACGCAAAATTTATAGATTACTAACTTTTGGGCATCAATATATGCCTCTCTTAATGTTTTAGGCACTCTACTCTTCTGGTTGGTGTAAATTGGGGGAGTAAGATACGTATAGTGCCAAAAAGCCGGTGTCCATTATCTAAAGCCCTACAATAACAAATATGTAGTTTGTTCTTGTCAAAATAAAATTAAGAACTTAAATGAAATGGTCAATTTTATTTTCAGGAAAAAATAAATCATCTCCCAGGGTGTTCTCCTGCCCTGTGCCCTGTGAAGCATTCCCATCTCCCCCAGGGTGTTCTCCTGCCCTGTGCCCTGTGAAGCATTCCCATCTCCCCCAGGGATATTCCTCTGCCCTGTGCCCTGTGAAGCATTCCCATCTCCCCCAGGGTGTTCGCTCTGCCCTGTGCCCTGTGAAGCATTCCCATCTCCCCCAGGATGTGCCCCTGCCCTGTGCCCTGTAATGGATTGGCATTTCCCCAGGGATATTCCCCTGCCCTGTGCCCTGTGAAGCATTCCCATCTCCTCCAGGATATTCCCCTGAGCTGTGTCCTATGATGGACTGGCATTTCCCCCAGGATATTCCCCTGCCCTGTGCTCTGTGCCCTGTGATGGCCTGGCATCTCGCCCAGCGTATCCCCCTGCCTTATGTCCTCTGATGGACTGGCAGCCCATCCAGGGTGTTCCCCATTCTGTGCCCTGTGATGGACTGGTATCTCCCTTGCCTTTTGTAGTGTTCTGGGTGGGATTTGCTGATGGCTCACTGCATCCATGTTCTTAGAAAGTGGCATGATAGAGCATTAAAGTGGATTGAGAATTACCATGGTAACATAAAATGCCTGATGTGAAGGTGTGTGTGCCACAGCCTATCACCCTCTTTATGGAATCCTGTGATGCCATGAACCTGGCCTGTCTGACTGCTGGATACTACAGACTACTGGTAGATTCTCGGCGCTCCATTTTCAACATGGCCAACAAAACCAAGGCAGGAACTGTGGATGGCGGTAGGTGTATTTACCAATCCTAGTGAGGATATGTGTCTGAGTGTCTCAGTGTTTACAGTGAGACAATATTACTTCTGAGTTATTAGAAATATTTCTGCTGTGACAGACAAAATGACTAACTCAGAATTGCTTTCACCGCCTTCCTATTTATTTATATTGTAGGCCAGGAACCAAGGGGCAAGTTTAACTGCCAAAGTATTGAGTGCGTGTACAGTACCTCCTTCAGTGGCAGCGAGGATCCTGGCCTTCAGTTATGCCAGAAGGATTCCCATGAAAAAGACAACTTTTCCATTTGTACAGGAAGTGAAAAGGAGGCTGTTCCCATTTACATCACAGAGGTAGAGCAGTCCCAGCATGCCATGCAGGTAGGACACAGAGCTGAGAGAGGGAACAGGAGCACACACTCCCAAGCCTTTCTCTCTATGGCGAGAACTAAACCCCAGGACTCTCCAAGAAGTGCCAAGGTTTCTTTTATTTTTGGAGATGCTCCTTTAGACAGTATTAATCCCCAGAACCTTGGTTACCAGAGACTAATGGATGATAGCCCGGAAATGTTAGATGACCACGGCTCCTTCTATCTGCCAAACAATGAAGACTTAAAGCATTTGGATCCTTCTGGAGATGGGGATGGATTTCAGTATGGCTCCCATACGGTCTACAGCAGCATCAATGATGCAAAAATCTTTGGAAACACAGGAGGCATTGAGGAGCCTCTACTGCATGACATTTGTTACGCAGAAACCACGGACGATGCAGAGGATGAGGATGAAGCCAGCTGTGAGGAGGACAGTGAAGTCGGTGAAATGGGCAAGACCACCTTTCTCAAGTTCTCGGGCTCCAGTGACGACATAATCGACTTGACCTCCCTGCCTCCTCCAGAGGGGGATGATGAAGAGGACAATGATGTCCTTCTGCATTCACTGAACCTAGCCATTGCCGCTCCTCCTCCTGGGTTCAGGGACAGTTCGGATGAAGAAGAACACCATGTCTCACAAGTTACAGAGGGAAGAGGCCCAGGGAAACTCAATGACATGCCAGTGTCTCTGATTGACACTGTCCCGACACAGGGCAACAGCAGCAGTGAGAAAGCCCTGGACGATGCAGTGGTCTCTACACTGCAGGCTCTGGAAGCCCTTGCAGCATCTGAAGAGTCGTCCCATCCGCAGTCCAACAATAATACAGGTTCTTACACTAATAGCATTTATTCATTAATAGCATGTGATTATTTACCAAATTTCATTTGTTGTGTCCTCTTACAGACTTCCATTGCCCCTTGTTGCTCATGTGCTTTATCTGCATTTCAGGAAATTTGCAATATTTACATTGTTTGGAGAAAATTCTATATAACTAAGTAGGATTTTGCTCAATTTGATTAATTTATTTGAAGCATATATTCCAAATGTTACAATCAAAAAGTAAATGCTAATGTTTGTGATGGTATTTTTTTAAAACATTACATTATTTGCAGAATGCTGTCACAGTGTAATTCGTAACTCATTATGAATAAGCATTTTGTCTGTTTGTGGCATGCAGGTTTAGCCATGTCTCGGGCCTTTAGTCCGGAGTCCTCTTCAGATTCTGGGAATGAAACAAACTCCTCTGAAATGACGGAGAGCTCTGAGCAGGCTGCAGCCCAGAAACAGTCAGAAAGCAACATGCGCCTCTTTGTGGCAACCACAGAGGGATTTCAGCCTCTCCTAGTGGAAAAGACAGAGTTTCCCATCTCTCCTTCTGATGAAGACCATTCCCTGAAGATGCCCCTTGGTATCTTGAGCCGTAAAGAAGGGGAGTCTTCAGCTGTGCCTTCAAAACAGATCCTTCACTCTGAGAATATTGAAATGGAGCCAGAAACCATGGAGACTAAATCAGTCACAGATTACTTCAGCAAAATGCATGTGGGGTCTGTGATGCCACCCTGTAACAACAAACAAAAGGGAAAGCCTAGTGAAGTGGATCCCAGAATGCCCTTCGATACAAACACCACGGGAAAACGACAGGTGAGGATGGCTGAAACAGCTGGGGATGAGCAGCTCCACGGTGGAAAGTACAACACTTTCTCTGCCAGAGATGCCCATCGCATGAATCACTTTGATCTAGAACGTACCTCATTCCGAGAGAAGAGCCAAAGGTCACACATACTGAGTGAAAACAAGATGGCAGAAAATCCCACCATGGGACCTATGGGTAGTCACCCTCTGTTACGTGGACGTCATGTTGGTCAGGCTGAGCTCCAAGAGTCAGAGCAGGAAGCAAATGACAACAGGGTTCCAAGTAACGGAAAGGAAGAAACCTTCTCCCAAGAAAAGGAGCAGAACAGCTCCCAACAAGTCAATGCCTCCCTTGAGGAACAAACACAGAGCAAGCAACCTCCAGGAGAGCACGCTGTTGCTGGGCTGTGTGAGTACCACCTCGCCAAACGCATGTCATCCCTACAGAGTGAGGGTCACTTCTCCCTTCAGAGCTCCCAGTGCTCCTCTCTGGATGCCAGTGGCTCTACAGGCAGCAGCAGTTGTGCCACTCCCATGGATTCCCCACTCTGCACCACTGATACAAAGCACATCAGCTACATGGGTGCAGAGGACAAAGCCCATAGCGCCCCAAGTCATGGCCCTCAGCTCAAGGATCTCCACCCAAATGCCGATGCAACAATGCTTCGGAAGATGCTGCCTAACTTACACACGGCCCCTGGCTCTGAACCTTTATTTGGGGCTTTGCGAGAAGGATGTCACCGGATTCCTAAGATCAAAGAAACCACAGGTATAGCTCAAAGGACGGATGTCCTCTGTGATCTCAGTGTGAAGCAAGCATGCATTAAAAATAACTCACTGGACAGAAATGAAGCTTACAGGCAGCTGAAGTGTTTAAACACACTGTTCGTACACCAAGGTGGCAAGCAAGACTGCTTAAATCTAGGCATGATAGCTGATAAGAGGCATGCCCATTATAATAATGCATGGGTAGAAGTGATGAAAGGTAAGAGAGGTAATGGTAAAAGATGTCCCTGCATGCTGACTTTTGCACCTTTTGAAAACCCACTTCTAGCGCGTCCAGCTGCAGCAGCCTTCAGAGTACATAAAGATGCCAGATTGTTCCACTCAGTCTTTCTGTTGAAGAGAAATCCAAATTTGCATGCTTAGCAATCCATGAAATGTTTTCTTAAAAGGAAACGCTCCTATTCTGGCTCTGTAGGCACTTTTGAAGATTCTGTTAGTCTGTTTGAAAGGAGTGCATGTGTGCGAATCGGCAAAGTCCCAGCCAGGGCACATGACAGGCAGCCTCATGGTGAGGAGCTGACTGCAGGACAAAGCATGTTGTGACAGAGATGCTTAACAATACTCTCTGTTTCTCTACTACCCCTAGTGTAGCTTACACAGAGACTGAGAAGGCCCAACGAGGGGACTCATCATCAGCTCTTCACAAACAGGCGAAAGAATCTCCCCTGCTGCTGTCATCTCGCTTAAGTGCAGAATCAAACGTGCCAAAGCAGGAGTCCGCGGACAGTGAGAAAATAACCATCTTCCAACATCTCCCAGCAGCTTGCAGTCATGTGATCCCTGCACTGGAGGTATTGGCCGGAGCCTGAGGCGGAGCTCCAGCAGCATAACTACTGGCTTCAGGAGTTTCGACACCTCGTTTGAGAAGAACAAAGCTGCAGCCGGTAGCACATGCATGCAGTCCCCCCAGTCTCCGAATTACAAATCGCAAAACAGACCTCTTGGGAAGAGACTGTGGAAGAGCTGCACCCAAGACTTTCTTGACTTCTATTCCTCTTGCTGTTCATCTAGCAACATTCAGAACCAGAGGGTCCCAGCAGCACCACAGCCAGATACCAAAACCTGGAGGTGTCATGGCCCCTTCAGCTACAACGCCGATGAGGATGATGCTGAAAACCCAGATCAGTTGTTGAGTACTACAAGGACAGCAGGTCTTTTGTCCAGGGGTGATGCCCAATGGGACACTTGCAACATGGATACAGCAAATATGTGCTCTTTGGACCTCTCTAGTGAACAGCATCCCATGGATGCCACACTGAGGGACATGAGCTTTAGTTCAAAGCTGGTCTGCATTGGTCAACTCAAAGGGAAGAGTTATACGTTCTCTGATGGCTGTTTAGCTGCACAGAGTGATGCCAAAGAGTTGATCGCTCTGATGCTCTCCAATGTGGGCAAGGGGCGTGACATATTCGAGGTGTCTGTCAGTACTACCAGCTGCTTTCCACTGAGTCCAAAAAGCTGAGTAGCACCTGCAAGACGGTGTCCCAAGCTCACCAAAGCACAGAGGAAATGCTCTGGGCAGTAAATTGTAGCTTCCAGGCACTCTGCTGCTTTTCTGAAGCTTGCATGTACCTACTGAGCGAAATGAGCACCGAGGCCCAACAGGACCAGGTGGCGGCCAAAGCGGATGAAGTCATTACAAACGATATCTGCCTGCTAAAAGGCGCTGAGGCGGCAGTAGGCAGCTCTGCCTGTGACCACAGCGTCAGAGTACTGGCACAGGACTCTACCATCATGTCCGCTATTGTGTACATGCTAACACATTCAGTCAAAGCACTTATTAAACCCTAAACATTTACCTTAATGTTATTTTGCTAAGCCATACATGAAATTGTGGGTTTCTCTGACCCTCATAATAAAACATGCTTTTGGGGGAAAAAAAATTGATCTGTATATATTTTGTTTTATATGTAAGAAACAGAATTATGAACACCACACAAATATAAAGAGAAAAGTATCTCCCCTATTACAGAGCAGGTTGTATGAGGCAGAGTGTGTTTCATCATGCAATCTCCTGTACCTTGCTTTACATTGCTTGTACTTGTTGCAGTGTAAAATTACAGGTCACTGGGGTTTATTGAATATATTGTACTATATATTAATACATTGTATCTTTATTAAAAAAATGAACTTTAAAAATAAAGTGAAGATAAACGTTTTACTAACAAAGCATTACTATTATTGTTGTTGCTGCTGCTGTTTTACAAAATTTTTATATAATGCTGAATATGAACCATTTAAATCTTTGTGGGAGTTTCAAAGGCCGGATGGTGAATACAGTTATGTGAGAAGAGGAAGCTTATTTAGCTGTGTGGTGTTTGGGGGGGGGGACAGCAGGACTGGACAT